>CM023539.1:55614062-56214062 GCA_013350335.1 Chimonanthus salicifolius
GAATTGGATGAGACTACGAGAGATGGGAGGGTTTCTAGTTTCTACTTTACTTCTAGGGTGCGTACATGGGCAGGGCCCAGATTTTCTTTGGATCTTGGATCTGAGCCCAAAATAAACTTAGGTTCACAACCCTACTCATTTTTTGGTCTTAATAGTTTTATTTTCATTAGATGGAACCATATTGTATTTTAAAATAAAAATAGAAAATTTCTTATGCATTTTTGGATGCATGTACATGTTTTAGAATGTGTTGAAATTGAATTTAATTAAAATAGAGGAGTCAGGGTCTCATATAACCTTAAAAGATAGAGTCAAACTTAAGCCCAACTAGTTCAATGGACTGGATTAGAAGCTTAAATTGAAAAATAAAAAAAGCCCAAATTGAAGCACATTTCATCTTTTCAGCTATTACTTTTTAACTATAGTTGTGAGAACCAATTCGTAGCATCTAACATGTGTGCAATATGATATTTTGTTTTTGCTATTTCTTTACTACATATTTGTTATAAAATAAAGCTTTTTGAAATTTGAGTATGGACATTTATAAGCCTAACTTTAGTCTAATTATAAAATGGGCTTGCCACTTGATTCTAAGCCCAATTAGCATTCAAGCTAAATTTGATGTTCACTTTTTCCTTGAGCAAAAGCATTTTAGGCTTTTAGAGTTTCTAGCTAGACTACTTTCTCTATCCTTCACGTATTTTTAAATTTTCACACTTTGGATTCTATAAAAACATGTCTCCAACACATAGATGAATGCCAAACTTCAAATGGAGTCTAAATACATATTTTATACAAGTATATTAAATCCAAGCTGTAAATCAAGTAGGTTATACTATATATTGGCATGTTATTAGCCCGCCAAATCAAATCCTAAATATCCATTTCTCACTTTATTCATATTGTTTGTTCTTATTTTAGACAAAATCGTTTTAGGATAATGAAACAATAAAATTTCTAACAACTATATTTACCAAGCCATTCACATGTATTTCAAGAAATTCACATTCATGTCATGTTAAATTTTCTTCAATTTTGATGTTATTTATGTTTTCTATATATCCAAATTCTTGTTATACACATCTACATGATAAAAAATAGTATAAGAAAATACTTTTACCAGATATCCAGCTTGAAGGAGGGGATCATATGGTTGAGTCTAATGTGTAGCAAGGGATGTATAAAATTTCACTCCTCTAAGTATTTAAGAGGTTCATCTAAGTTGCATTTGTGTTTTGTAAGTGTGAAAATTGTGCTAAAAGACTACATAAACGTAGATATGGCAGGTCTACTTTAAGTTATCTATTCACTTTTTTTTAACGAATTGGGAAGTATCATTCAAAAAAACAGGGGAGACTCCCCAAAGGAAATATAAGAAAATAGCCAACAGTTTGGGCCAAGCAGAAAGGAAAAAGACAATTGAAAAAAGCCCATATCTCAAGCCAAGCAGAGACAAACACATGATCTAACAAATCCCAGCCAATACAAAGCCCAGCAGGAAGGCCCAGCTAAGACAGATCCCGGAAAGAAGCCCAGAAACAAAAAAATAATCCCAACAAACAAAGCAAGCAAACCTACCCAAACCCGGGTCAGGCAAAACAACTGTGTTTCAGGTAACATGCATCTCAGAGAAGACCCCCATTAACATATGGAATAGAGGAGTGAGTGATGGATGTGTTACTAATCCAAAATTTAAAGGCTTCAGACTTTCTTCAAGTTATCTATTCACTTTTGAATGAGGAGTTGTATTATGCTAGTTAAAATTGCAAAAGTATAAAATATTGACAAAATTCAAAATTTTTTATATGAAAATTCCAAGGGGTTGGTCTGACGGTCAAGAAACACATCTCATAAAGTGGAGTCTTGAGTTCGATTCAAGGTTAAGGCCTGGATTACTTTGCTGAAGAAAAGATCAATCCGGCCAATCAATCAGAATGGAGAGTGTTTCCCCGAAATCGATGACTTCTATTACTTAATATTTCAATAGTTCATTTATGACTCCATAGAATCAACATTTGTAGCTATCAGTATATCACTCGTCTTTCTGTTACAACACGGCGATTTTCAATTAAATAGAAAGAAAGGGCTCGAATGAAATGTTAAGAATATATATGTATGCTGTACACCTCATTTCCCCGGGATTGTAGTTCAATTGGTCAGAGCACCGCCCTGTCAAGGCGGAAGCTGCGGGTTCGAGCCCCGTCAGTCCCGACCTAGAATCCGATGAATCCATCGATTCATCTCTCCATTTTCTGTGAAGAGCGGGGACAAAGAAAAGGATTTCATTCCCAGTGGTGGATCCTTATTTCCTTCGTAAGTGTGTGAATTGAAAGGTTTACACATGTTTGTAGATTAGTATCACCTCCAATATGAGGTAAGAATATAAAAAAAAAACTGAAACTAAGCCAAAAGAATAAGTCGAATCCATCCAAGCTTGACCAAATTGGACTAAGCTGGCCTCAGTTCGCTTAGGGCTGGCTCGTGCCACCTGAATTGCGGTTGTACTCACAAGCAATTTGACCATCCTTTTTATACTGTTTTCACAAACTTCAGTTAAGTTCACACTACCCTATTTATCACAATGAAAATATATATGACTGATTTATAAAAGAGTGACATATAATTAATTCATTTAAAAAGAGTGGAGCAAAAATTCACATGTTTTACATTAAAATAAATTACTCTTTCTGTTCCAATTTAGTTGTCTCATATAGATTTTGAAATTGTCCTAAAATAGTTGTCCCATTTATATTGGAGTCGCATAAAGTGTGTTGAAATAGATTAGAATCACCTTTCAACTGCATAGTGGTTTAAAATCAAATTCAAGTTCTTTAAAAAATACAAATATTGAAAATCAGACAAATAAAATAAAACAGATAGAGTGCAACGTAAACACTGATCTAACTAATGCCAAAATGTAAGAATGTACAAATAAGATGGTTTAGCACTTTTGTTGGTTGGATTTTATAATTATGGTCCCATTCTTCAAATGAGATGTGAGAGGTGATTCAGCTGCAGCCCAACCCTACTGGGGTTGTTGTTTGAGACCGAGTTGATATAGAGTTGGGCAAAGTGATGATACAAGCCCAGTAATGCCTTTTGCACGACTGATGTGGATGGTATCTGCTGCGAAATTCAAACTTTTAGGTGACAGGTCCTTGGATTATTAATATAATTTACTATACTGTGATGCATCCAAATGAGCTAGAAATGGAATAGGATTGCATTAGGTTTCCTTTCATTATCCCTCATCTTCCATGCTTTCTTTTCATTTAAAAAAATAATAATTTCTTGACCCACTTCTCCGACGCCTCACGTAGCTATCTCTCCTGCTAAGATCCTGCCATCCTTCACTTTCTTCTCTCTCAATCCAAGCCTTCCTTCCTGGATTCTACTTAAATCTTGTGCAGCTTACAAACATCTCAACGTCAACCTCGTTGTCTCTTAGCTCTCTCTACCATTTCATTTGTCACAAATCAAGCAACGCAATTCAGACCCTTTCCTTCCCATTTGTCACTGGCCACATATAGGCTATATTTAAATGTTCCACATGCATCACGTTTCTTCTCTATAAGTAGCCCTTCAATGAAGTGTGGTTCAGAAGATAAAGACAAGTACTGAAGAATGCAAGAGATGGGTGTGAGAGTAGACATGATTTTGGCCGTAGTTGTGGGCTTGGGGTTGATTTCTGGGTTGGAAGCTCAGCTTCAAGAGGACTTCTATGCAGCTACATGCCCCCTTGCTGAGGTTATTGTCAGAGGTGAGGTCACAAAGGCATTTCTTAGCAACAATGGTATAGCTGCCGGTTTGGTTAGAATGCATTTCCATGACTGTTTTGTTAGGGTAAGTTTCAAATTTTCTTTCTTGTTTTTATCCATCATCTATTGAGTTTATGAGGGGACACAAGAAAGCATTGGTGGATGATTTGATCCATCCATCTGAATGTCTGATGATGGCCACATCGGGAATGTAAGTGTTAAAAAATGGTGACATGATAACATTTTTGAGGTACAATTCTCTCAAAAGTTATCTATTACAAGGAGGGTGCCTTAAGAATGTTGGACTTTTGTCACCTCCACACCTGCCCTCACGTGAAGCTGCACCTGGAAACTTCAGGCTTGCCCTTATATGCAGCTGCACCCTATGACTGCATACGGAACTTATTCTGCTACCATGTTAGAAAACCATGACATGATAACATTTTTGAGTAACACCCAATTTCAAAAAGTAGCTATTGAGAGGAGGGTATATGAAGTCATTAGTTTTTCAAATTAATCGATAGACTTTTGTCACTTCCACTGTAAGGGACCCAAGTGTATTTTTCTCCGAGCTGAGTTCACATGTTTCTTTCTAAGCTATCGTATTCGGCTTCTTTTAGGGTTGTGATGGATCTGTTCTTATTGATTCGACTACAAACCCATCAAACACAGCTGAGAAGGACTCCCCAGCTAACAATCCCAGCCTTCGAGGGTTCGAAGTTATTGACAGTGCCAAGGCTATATTGGAAAGCATTTGCGGTGGAGTTGTTTCATGTGCTGATATACTTGCCTTTGCTGCAAGGGATAGTGTCTTGCTGGTAATAAAAACATAGGAACAATCTTTTTTCTTCATCATCATCATTGAATTCATAACTAGATTTGACAAATTATTTTGTATGATTAATTCGACTTGAACCAAAAGAAACCTTTATTGTTGAAACAAACCCCAGCAGATTCTCTTACCATATGGCTAATATTTCTCGTTTGATGGATTGTGCAGACAGGAGGCTTTCTGTACTCTGTCCCTGCAGGAAGAAGAGATGGAAGGATTTCGTTGGCTTCTGACACCAAAACTGAGTTGCCCCGACCGACGTTTAACGTGGCCCAACTCACTCAATCCTTTGCAAAAAAGGGGCTCACTCAAGAAGAAATGGTTACACTATCTGGTAGTTCATTTATTATTTTCTGTCCTCTTTTAGCTGTAGACTACATCCATTGCCCATATTGGGATGGTTAATTATATCATGAGCCATTGACCATGTACAATCCTAAACATGTTTATGTACAAGACCCTATAGAGGAAAATTCTGAAGAAAATTCACTTAGGATTTGGCCATTTTGATAAGTAAAAAAATCATACTTACAAGACAATCTCACCCATGGTTTTAGATTTCAGCCGATATAAAAAATATAAGTAGGTGAATCTGGGTTTTTAGGACCCTATTACTCTTAAAATTGATCTGCATGGCAGGTACACCAGCCAGAATATGAAATACCAGCTGGTATGTACCGGGTCTTGCTGGTCAGTATTTTAATCCTTGATCTTAGCCCAACTCATTTCACCAAATCAAGTTCAACTGCGGCCATCTTACTTCTCCTTTACATTTGATACCTTCAGTTGTATACAAAAAGAAGCGTCTAATCACCACACTTTCCCATAATTTGGACGGTCCAGATTGCTAGAAACTATACGACAAGATATCAAAATATTTTTCCTAGGCCTTGCTTTCTTTGAAATGCGCATTATTATCCATTTCTTAATCCTTCAGTCCTAAAGCAGTCCAGTGGCGCAGTGAGAGAATTTCAGGCCTGAAAGTGAGGTCCTGTAAAGACCCGACCTGACAACAGGACTTAGGACTTGACTCAGTGTGATATTGTCCGCTTTGGGCCTCGCACATAGCTCAAACCCGCACGATTTTGCATTTGGGCCCGGGCCCACGTGGCCCGGCCCAAAAAGCCTCACACTTGAATCAAGGGGGTATACCACTTATATCTCCCCCTCTTTTTTTCTCCCAAACCGATGTGGGACACTTTTCCCACATTGGTTTTTGGGGAAAGAGGTGGGTATCACAGGCCCAGTTGGCCTTTTACAGCCATTGATGGACCTACAACCAATTCCATCCAGGCCAACAGCACAGAAATCATCTATCGGGCGGGCCGGATCTTTCCGGGCCGGCCGGATATGGGTCCGTTTACAGTCCTAACATTGTTAATATATAGATTCATAAATTAAGAGATTTCTATGTATAGATCTATAAACTAACTTTAACTTTCATTTTCAGGTTCACACAGCTTAGGTCGTGCTCACTGTACTTCCTTTAGCAATAGATTATACAGTTTCAACTCGACCATGGCCCAAGACCCGAGCTTAGACCCAATCTATGCGGCCCAACTCAAACAACAGTGCCCAAAGGGGAGCACAGACCCTAAACTCGTCGTGCCGATGAATTCGATTAACCCTGATTTGTTGGACACTTCCTACTACATGGAGATTTTAGCAAATCGCGGTTTGTTTTCCTCTGACCAGGCCTTCACGACTGACTCGGTTACTACGGCCCAAGTTGGACAGAATGCCTTAAGAGGGTTGCGTTGGAGGGCCAACTTTGCTGCAGCAATGGTGAAGATGGGTCAGATAGATGTTCTCACCGGTACTGATGGAGAGATACGATTGAATTGTAGGGTGATTAATTGATACAAAGATTGCAGTAGATTGAGATCTTTATTTATTTTTTTTAATTTTTTCCATATCACTCTTGAACATGTATTATATGAACTATGAAGTGAATAATGTCTCAAAACATTTATATTGATTGATGACATGATATTGGAGAACTGTATTTATGTAATTACGACTGTTTACAGTGGTTGTGTATGAGATGCAAGGCCAAATAATATGTGATTTTTAGCTATTGAAATCTTTTAAATCTAAGTTTCAGCCCTTCATTTGTTATACTAAAATTAAATGGCTGAATATTCTGAATGTGATTAGATCCAAAATTTTATTTTTCTATTGAATTTATATTTAAATCATAACATAATGATAATACATACGTATGAGCTAATACTGTAAATCCTGCTTTTAAGGATAATTTTAACTTTGAATTTGATATTTGTCTTTTATAAAACTAAGCATTCAACACTTAAATAGGTGAAGACTTGTGAAAGGACATAGACTAAGGCTTTTATGTAATAAACTAATGGGCCAAAAAGTTTAATGGGCTTTTATCTTAAAGCCCGAGCTCAATTTGTTTATGACGTTTACAAATGAATCTCTCTTAAGAGAATTCGATGACGATTGGAAAATTTCTCTCTTGTAAAAACTAAATCTGAAAAAGAATGTATTCTCTCCTAAAAAACAAAAATAAGGTATCTAATAAATAAGTGGTTATTTTTGAGTTTGATGGAAAATGGGTCAGGAGGAAAGAGGTGATTGTACGAGTAGGCCCATTCAAGAAAAATCCAAGCATGCTTGTGCAGGCAAATGGATAGGGGTTGAAGGCATTTACTAGTAGTTACCACAGCGTAACCAAGGGTGCAAATGAATGCTATGGGCCAGGCTTTGGATAAGTCCTAACCCAAATTACTTATTTGGATCCAAATCCAATTGGATCTGAGTAGGGCTCATCTCCCATACTCACTCTCGAAACTAAGTGTTTGGCAGGCCTTTTAAATTGCTTTATTTTAGAAATTTGGAGTATTGGGCTGAAGTTTTTCAATTAAACCCAACTTGTAACGATATCTAGAGTGTTATCGAGGAGGATAGATCGAGTAGAGAACTTAATCTTAGTATATTCATTTTAAATTTGAATTTACTACTTGTTTATTCAATTCAACCCATTTTTTAACCTGTCATAACACAATTCATTTTTGGCATGTTCCAAGCAAAAGGAATACAAAAAAAGCAAGTCTTTCTCTAAAAAAAAATTATAGTCACTCTAAAGTTATGTCTTAAAAAGTTATCAAACAAACATATATATACATATATACATATATACATATATACATATATACATATATACATATATATAATTCAGGTAATTCAAGTGGGTAGGATTGTGCAAAACATAATTCTAACCCTGATTGATCTAAAAACATTTCAATTTTCTTTTACCTGAACCAAACCCATATTTTAAATGAGTTGAGTTAGATTACCTATGTTTTGAGCCGAGTCAATCAAATTTGAATTGGTCTTCATACAAGTAACACCCTTACAACAATCTCATTAATGATAAAGTCACAACATAAATTTCATAAATTTATCTTAAATATCGTTATTATTGTTGTTGATTTTTATATTTTTTCAAACAAATTGGAACTAAACATGACTAAAATTGTGCCCCATATTCAACAACTAATGTCAGACTCATCTTCGATAGTTCAAAACCATTTTCATATGGGTCATTGACAAAACCATCATCCAATGAGTCACAGTAGTCTCATGAGTGAGAATTCTTGTCTAATTTAAAGAGATAAAAACTGAGAGTCCTGAGTTCAATTCTCGTAAAGTAAACATCTTTATCCACTTGCAAAATCTTCCAACAATTTACTTTGATTCACATACATTGCTTTTGAAAACAAGCATGGGTATCTAATCTATTCACCCACATAAAGAAAATCCTTTTGTTTTCACTATCCCCAAAATCACCTAATCCTGTACATTATGGAAGACTTCACGTGAAGTATACTACTCTACAATTTACATATTCCAATCTTCTCCAAACCCATTTCCCTCCAATGTCAGGCACCAAAGTCGGGACCCCTCTATCTATAGCATGGTTTATTGGATCAAAGGCACTGCACCAGAGCTAGTCTAGGGATTAGTAGTACTATTGAAAACGATGTTTTTCCCTTTCTATTTTGCTTCTTTGTATAAAGCTCATATTCACATATATGACTATGATTTTGATATAATCGTTGTCATCATCATCATTATTATCATCGTCAAAGTCTCCTTTCATTTAAATTTATCTTCCTAGTTAACCACAATTAAATCTTTGTCGACCTCTCTTTCTCCTATTACCTTCTACCATTTCATCTACCAACTTGATGCTATTTTTAGTTTTCTAGTTTCTAACCATTATTCGAAAACTATATTACAGTAGAATATGTAAAAGTAATTATCTCATTTTATTTAGAGTTCAAATTTATAATTAAATTTAACAAATCACTTTCATATATTGATTTGGGACGTCCACGTCACTCTAACCTACAATCTTTTATAATTTTAAATTTTAGATAATGAAAATTTATTAATATGCTATTGACTCTTATGATATTGAACAAGAATTTAGAATTCTTTGGGGGTCGCTAGTTACCAAGATTCATAAGTACATGGAAACTAATGGAGGATTCTATTTCTTGAGTCTTGTTTGGCTGCTCATAGGCATAAAAGGTAGTCTCTCATGGCTGAGACTTAACTTGTATTTACAGTCTAATTGAATGGATCAGAGAGGTTTTTTTTTAATCATTCAATTTGAAAAATGATATTATTGAGTTAAGTCAAACATGTTGACTTGACTTTTATCAACTCATTCATTAAGTTGCCTCCCGTCTTAGGAAGTGGGAGGCTACTAGTTCGAGCCTCCATGACCTAAACTTGGTGTGCCTTAGGGATAGTGGATTTACCCATGAGAGTTTTACCCTGGGTATCATACAGTTTTCCACATGTATATTAAAAAAAAATATAAACCAATATATATAAAAGGGAAATCCCTTGGGAGTGATAAAATTTTCGCTTGTTTCAGATTGGCTCACGTAGGCTCCACTTACTTCTCATACCCTTTCACACTCTGTTCTATTCGATGGATTAGATCTCTATCCAATTTGAATATATTTTGAGTTAATTCTACAATTAGATTAAATCAATTTAAAACTGCTTCTATTTTTACTGTTTATTTTAAGACTTTCTAAAATAATATTTTTTAAAGTTCAATAGACATGATTTTTTATGAATAGGATCATTACCCCATCCCACTCCATTGTCCCCACCCACATGAACCCATAGAGTGACATGAGCGTTGCCTAGGTGAAAATTCCCATGCATGTATGTGATGACCTGAAACTCTAATTAATTCCTACCTCTCAATCAAAGATAGATAGAAACTTTGATTCCTATTCTAACCTAACTTCTATCTTAGTCTATCATAACATCTACCCCTCAAACTTGGGTGGGACACCAATTGTATTTGAACTTAATTGAATTGGATAATTCAACATTTGAATGACATCGATGAAGTAGAAGTGTGAAGGTGGATGTACCACAATTATTGATTGAACAACCGACAAGGAAAATGAGATAGATATTGTTTATTTAGGTTATTCACTTGATATTGGTTGGACATTTTTCATTCATTAAATGTCTCTACTCGACTCTTGTGACCTATATGCACTACTTTTCGTCCCTATTCATATACATAGTAAGGATGTAGATCTGAAATAGAGAGACTTCACATCTATTCAATTCTGGATGCATATTCATCATAAAGAACGAGAAAGGACAAAGACAAAGAAGTGAACTAGACAGAGGAAAAACTTCATTCTCATATTGTAATCATTGCTATAAAGGATTCATATTTTGTAGACTTTATAAAACTCAAAAAAGTTAATTTTTAAGCTTGAAATTCTTTGTATAAGATGAGATGAGTGCTAGTATGGAATATATATAAATTCAATATGAAAATTATAAGAAAGTCCTGTCAAATGTTTCATGTTTGATATGATAGTTGAAGCATTTAGATTGATTGCATATATTAAATAATGGTTAGTGGTTTTTTACTATGAGTTTTTTTCATAGTGCACCAAGTTTTAAAAAAAAAAAAAAAAAAAATTTTGCCCGTCCTTCCTTTCCTCTCTTTTTATCTTTTCAAAAAGTAATTTTATCATAGAGGTAAATATCAGGGCTTTGATTAGATCACTAAACTAAGGGTCTCACTTGTTCTGAATCTCTTGGGGTTGTACGACCTTACGAGGGATAGTGTGCCGAGGCACGTAAGGGTGGAGTCTAATCCATAAGAATGAGTGAGTTTTAAAGATATTTTTTAAGATGATGATTCACACCAAAGATTAGATCCACTTAACTTGAAAAACTATGATTTTCACTCAGATGAGTGTAGTTCAACTGGTAATCTCTTGTTTTAAGAAGTGAGAGGTGCCATATTCGCGCCTCCATCACCTCATCTGGTGTGCCCTAAGAGCGGTAACAATTTATAAAAGTAAATGAGTAGGAGAAGGACGATGTGTGATTTTGAACTCTAAATGTGGAATGAGCGTCACATGGGAGCTCAAATGGAAATGTCGTTCATATGCCAAGTCTTTCCACCTGTGAATTGCACTTATAGAAAGTGAAATGGAAGATATAGATGGACAAAAGCACAGGATATTTCCTACTGTGAATGGAGCCAGGGAATGGGATAAAGGCTTTGTCAGTGCTGTAAATGGATGAGAAGAGTCCAAAGAAGTAGGGAATAAGCTATCGGCCAAATCAAAGAAAGTCTTCAATTTTATGTGGTTCTACACTCCTAGGATTATTTCATATACTTTCTGTACAATAAGATTAACTATTTCATTAATGCACATTCTGCTGCTTGAGCCCTCCTTACTTTATCATATATATTCTCATAAAGATCCCGTTACATTCTAAATTCATGACAGCCTGACTTGCTTAATTATCTCTTAACCTATCTACAATATGCACTTACACTATTTAATCTCTCTCACATATTTTAAATTAGGACTTGGACCTGTTAGCTTTACACTGACATGAAATGTTTTTACATATGTTTAAATTAGGAATTTACATTTTATTAGTATTTATTTATTTTTCAAATTTTTATATTAAAATTCATTGAAGTAAAAGCGAAATGGATGGCATAAAAAAATGAGTAAATCTACAATAAGCTCAGACAAGCTTTAAGTAGACACTCCCTAATTAGTTTTTGCCATTGTTGTAGACACTTTAAAAAGTAAATTTGTATCAATTACTCAAACCTTAGAGACTTGGCTTAAATCGGGATTTGGTGAGTCCACTCCGAAAGTTTTCCAAAACATGATTATAAATTCATCTGAATGAGAACATGCACTGTAACTATTTTTGGTTAAAATTTTGCATTAAATTGAGAAATATCCATTTAAAGGATCATCAAGTGTGTGCAGTTTGTGGTTTGTACATTCAATACTTGCCATTTTATTTTCACTTTAACGCAAAAAAGGAAAATCCAATAAAAAGTAATGAACAGTAAACATTAACTCCATGATTTTGACTGGATCGAGCTACGGCCTTAGAGAAGACAAGAGAGAGAGAATGAGAGCTGTCCAAATGATTTGTTATTGAAGCCCTGATGCAAATGGCACAGGTTAAGATGGTAGTAATCAAGCAATTTGCTTAAATGAAAATTAGGTGATGGGGCTGGACTGCTGCAAAATACTATGTATTAAAAGAAATTTATTCTATAATACTTTATTTTAAAAGAAACAGGATAAAAGTGTTCTCATTCTTCATTAATTGAAGACCTCTAATATAACACAAGGGGGGTTAAATATCATATTACATCTCAGAAGAGGGAAATAATACAGAACAACAATCTGACAAATTGTTTCATAAAATAACATTAAAAAGAGAAAGGTGGTTCCAAACAATTTTACAAAAAAAAAAAAAAATGGCAGGTGGTAGACTGCTAGTGGCTTTCGTTATAGACCAAAAGATCAAACGTCATACCAATTTAAGAAGCTGACGGCTAGTTGAAAAGTTGCATGATAAAGGAAAGAACAAGTGGAGGAGAACAACTTCAAACGAAAATGCAAACAAACAAACAACCACCAAAATAACATAAGGAATGTTGGTTAAGTTTATATTGAAAAGATAAATAATTCTAACCATGGTAATAATATAATGTATTGTGATGGATTTTGTGTAAGCTAGATATGAGATAGTTCTATTTCGCTTCTTAAATAAAGCACTAAAAGAGGTGAAAGTTGAGTCCAATGCTTAGTGAGTTTGGATCTAGAACCATTAAGCTTTTCGAGTTATAAATGGGAAGGGGTTGATCTCAAGATTTGTATTGATATTCATTGATGATTTGTCACTTGTTTGGTGGACTCAATTTATGATGTAGACTAACGTATTATGAGAGATGATAAAGAGCTTGCTTTGATGTATTTCATGAGCTCAGAGCTTTTGACATAAAAGTTATATAGGAGCAGTTACAACATCTTGTTTTCGAATTCCGACGAAAGCAATCTAGGGAAAGGTGAGCTCCAACGGGAGGTCGATAGAGGAACATGGTGATTTGTTGTGACGAATCATCAATGACGGAGAGTGTGATGAGTCATTGATGAGGAAGACTCTTGAGATTCATTGATGACTTGTCATATGTTGAGTGAGGTAGGATAAAGCTCAAACTAGAGTGTGTGAGTGGTGACATTTATCAATGACTTGCTAACTGTAGTGGAGTTCAAGTTGAGGTATGAGCCAACCTAGTATGGGATATGAGAGAAGCCTGATTTTACGCGTTATATTAATTCTAAAGCTTCAAGTGCATTTAAGTTCTCAACAAAAAAAAAAAAAAGAGTCAATTGATAAAATATATTGCAGTATAATAAATCATCTAATTTAAGATCCAAATTTAAATTTAAAATCTAAGTTATGTCCAAATTCTTAAGAGTACGAAATGCTGCCAATATTCCTATTAGAGCTAATGGTACCAAAGATATGGATAGTTAGCTGTCAAAGCCTATGGATATGGTTCAGTCCAAGCTGTAGGGACTCTATGAAACTCATATAGTGAGCTAAATATTTTTTTGATAATATGGGTATTCCTGCATCACAATGGAGGAGGTAAAACTAATTTCACAAGTATGTATAAATCTCTCAATTCATACATACCGTTTAAATTTATGAGGAGTGGTCCGTTGGAATTGAATGTGAATCAAACTCAATACGACACTTCATAAAACTAGCTTCTTAACCATCAGACCAACCTTTAAAGTTAAAATTTTGGACCCGGTCTGCCTGAGTTAAGAGGAAGCGAAAATGAAGTCTGAAGCGGTGAAAGGACGGCATGACATGAGCCCAACGAGATGATTCATGGCCCAACGTAGAAAGCATCTTTCCATGGGTTTGTCACCATTCTCTAGGTTGTGGCTATTCATCCACCCTATCACTACAGTACTTGCATGCCCAATCTGGAACATCTTCTAAATCATTGGGCCATCCTCTGGATTTTAGCCAGAAAATAAATAATACAGGTCAGGTACTCGTAAACATCCATTTGTTTGGCCTATAAAAACTGAAAACGGCTAATCAAGAGGATCCAACTTGGTTAAAACATCACTAATTCCCACTTTGTATTCTCTAAATTTTTCTTGCTTTTAAAAATTAGTTTGATTGATCTACTAAAGTGGTGATTTATGAAGGGTCTTATATTCATAACATAGACTCTTTTTTCACTGGTCTGGTACAACGGTGGGCTTCTTGCCTTCACTTATTTACCCACAGTACAGTCTCTTATTTATTGATGGGATTGGCATTCTTTATTTTTAGAAACAACTCTAAAAGAGTAAAGCGCGCAATATTTTTCCGTAACGGACCCACCTATGACAAGTTTTGGCCGTCCATGACCTTTATGCCTGTGAATTACCACCTATCTTAGTTTGCCACCTATCTTAGTGAATTAAAATCCTTTTGTCACGTAATAATAATAGAATAATAAAATTTACTATTTAAAACTGTCACATTGATTTATATACATTTTCCTTATTCCATAATTTGGAACCCATCTTAGACGGTCTCCACACAGAAGCAGGAACGTGAAAATGAGCTGCTACAATTCGGTCAGTTGTAGCAAACGCACATTGATAGCCCTCTGTTTGTGGGAATTGTAGAGCAAGCGAATATTGAGGTCCTCTTTTTCATTCCCTTGTTTAGATTTGGATGGATAAAGAATTAGAGTAGATGGAATTGGAAGAGAAGAGAGGAAGGAATTCAAAGGAGGAAAAGAGGGAGATCGTAGGAGATATGGGAAAGAAAACTTTTCAGTTCTTACCTTCTTCATCTTCTCACTACAAAGACGTCGTCTCCCATCCCAACAGCCGGTGGGGAGCACGGATTTATGAGCAGAAGAGTACGTGGCTGGGAAGCTTCCAGTCCAGTGAAGAGGCGGCCAGTTCATACAATTGCGCTGCAATCGATTTCCATGGAGGCAACTCCACCTCCAATTTCCACAAGATTGAGTTGATGGACTTGTCGGGAAATGACGAGGATATAATGGGAGAAGGTATTGGCAGCTCGGGTGCAAATGTAGACATAGAAAGAGAACATATGTTTGATAAGGTGGTGACCCCAAGCGATGTCGGTAAGCTCAATCGATTGGTGATACCGAAGCAGCACGCAGAGAGATACTTCCCACTGGACTCGTCGGTGAATGAGAAGGGCCTACTTCTGAGTTTTGAGGATCGGAACGGGAAATCATGGAGGTTCCGATACTCTTACTGGAACAGCAGCCAGAGCTACGTGATGACCAAGGGCTGGAGCAGGTTTGTGAAGGAGAAGCAGCTTGACGCCGGCGACATAGTTTCATTCCAGCGCGGTGTCGGCGAGTCGGAAAAGGACCGCCTATACATCGATTGGAAGCGACGCGGCCATGTCTCACCGGAGGCACCTCTGTTGCCCTTCCACCACCCCTTGCATCAGGCATTCCCATGGGACCGCCGACTTCTTATGCCAACTGCTGCGTCGTTTTCGACACCACTGCAGAGTCCCATGAACATAGAGCAGCTGAATTTGGGCCGCAGAAGTTACAATGTGTTGAACAGCAGTGGGGTTCTTTACCTGGGATCGGCAGGCCCACAAGAAGATGGTGGTGGAGATAGAAATGAGGTGTTGCCAATGGTTCTCAGCTCAGTGCCAGTGGTCCATGGTAAGGAGGGATCGAGCAAGCGTCTGAGGCTCTTTGGCGTGAACCTTGAGTGCCCCACAGACGGAGACATGTTGTCGTCTTCGACAGTATCGCAGATGCTGCCTTCTCCTCTCCTACCACAGACTCCATCCCTTCCCTCCCTCCAATTGAGGCTCTTCAATGGAACTCCATTGCCAAGGAAAGGGAAGCCTTCCTTGTCCTTAGATTTGGATATCTGAGATGAAAATAGCAGATAGAGAAAGAAATGGGTATGGATTCCCTTTCTAAGACAGACACTCCCACAGAGCTTTTCCTTTTTTAACCCCTTCAGCTTCCAATGATAATAAGAAGATTTTGTGATTGATCATTGATGACCAGAAACAATGTATGCTCAGCCATGGCAATTGCTCTCTCTCTCTCTCTCTCTCTCTCTCTCTTCCCTTAATGCATGAAAATTGGAAATTGAGTTATCAGAAAGGACTTTTCTTTTTATCCTTTTGCCTTTTTTCTTTTGAGGAGATTGGGAAGGGGTTGTATTAGGAATGTTATTTTAAGTTTGTTTATATGGAATTCCTTTTCCTTTCTCCGTCACAAGTGCAACCAACCCACAATCTCGAATTCTCTTGGAAAATGAAGAAGAAAAATGAACAATTCTTCCTTTGTTACACGTCGGACAGTTTTTTTATTTTAAATTTTTTTATACATGTTTCTTCCTTCAATTTCGTGTCCTTTTTCCAATTTTCCAGCATCTTCCTACAGTTGGTACAGCCCATCTTCCCACAATGGAAGGCCATAATCAAGGGCACAGCATCACACCAAGTAAAATGGGTACAATAGCTTGAAGGTCAGATCTCATTCCTCATTCATTTGCTACTACTAATCATTGCAAGTTCTTTTTTCTCTCCATTTGGTGCCTGCATTTCTTATTTGTTTGATGATTCTTGTATGATATAACTACATATAATGTATAATAATGGTATCTCAGTCCCATCTGTATTTTCTCTCAAAAGATTTCTTCTAGGAGATGACCTTTTTTTCTTTTAATGTGTATGTCTAGAACAATGGAACTACCCACTTCCTGAGGACTTCCAAGATGTCAATAAAGCAGGCTTGTAATTATTTGTTGTTAAACCCTTCTTTTGGAAACAATTTGAGCTATGGTACTTAGTGCCGATTGCTTCTTTGATGCAGAAGGGGGTGAGAGGCTTCTATTTTTTTTTTTTTAACTTAAAATGAGAATCAAGTACAGAATAAAATCATTAGAGTTACAATTCATGTATAATCTGCATAATTGGTTATGCTATATGATACATGCATCCCCAGTACTTCTGTCTGCACATAATTATTTTTGATAATTCAATTCTCTACTGAGCATTCCTAGTCACATGATTAATCACTTTGTATGTGCACCAGAGGGAAGGAAATTATAATGCTGATTTATAGGGAAATTTAGAGAGTTGTATTGATATTCAAATTGGAACTGCATACTGATATATAATTTGGTCTGCATTTCTGTCCTTTTTTTTTTTTTACAGTCCTCTATTAAATGAAATTCATAATTCTCTCAAAATATATGTATTGTAGATACAGATTATCAGATCCTCTTGAACAATACCCTTTTCTTACCTTGATGCTATTGTGCAAGTTTCTTCTTGTTCCAGGAGGTATAAGGCACAAAACAAGTACTATTCGATGCCGAAATCAAGGAAAAGGTTGATGACGATTTATTTAAATACTTTTCTTGGTAAATCTTGATTGCCCAAATATTGCTGTTTAACATTTTTCTGATCCTATTGCTTATTTTTTCCTGTGGCAAATAAATAGCTCTTATAGAATGGTTGACATGATTTGCCTACTCAGGCTTACTGCTTTACTGATATGAAATTGGGAAATAATTCTAAATACATTTTCACGGTTCCAATTGTTCGCAACTCTATAGCAACAATGGTTTTGTGTGTCTAGACCTTAAGAGTCACCAAAATTCCCAACAGTTCTTTCATGTTCCAATATAGATTTTCATCATCAGCTATTTTCCCATCGAGTTTATTTGGCATGAGAGATCTAAAAATATAGTAGCACCTCTTACTATCTTGAGAGCTTTTATGCCAAAACAGAAGATAATAGAACATTACAATAATAGGAACTGGTTCAATATGGGAATTAGTATTAAGAATTCCATCAGATCAGTCTTATGGACCATGTAATCAAGCAAAGCTGTTGGATCGAGCTCTCGATTTGATCAGGGCTGAAGCTGCAACTAATGTATGACTTCGACTGGAAGCAATTGTACGTCAGTACGTGACACATAATTCAGCATGTAGTGAAAAACTCTTCAGCTGTTCTTCTCCTGAAGCACAGTAAAACTTTAGGGAACCATATAAATCTGCATTTACTTGTCAAAGAATTTACTCCTTCTCCATTTTCTCATTTAACATTGTTGATAAATAACTCGAACGTCAAATGCATGAAAGTCATATTTACCTTTGGCTGAAATCCGGCCATTTTCCATCTAGCCCGAATATTATGATGCCACCTTTATATGAAATGTACAGCATCTGTTTACAGGTCCAATCCGATGATGAATTTGGCTTAGAGCAGAGAGGTATTCGATCCCATTGCAATCCGGGATAAAACAGTTCGACCCAATGGTTTTAATCAGGTGAAGGTTTAGCCCAATAATGTTGGGGCTGCGAATGAGTCCCACGTTAAAAGTGTAGATGTAGATCTAAGGATTTATAAAAAACTTGTGTCACTCTACCTAATAACCTAATAGATTAGTCTTTTGGCATGGGTACCTAATCTTAACAAGTGATATCAGAGCTAGGTCCCAGACTCAAGAGATCTCCCATACGGACGGGATGGTTGGCCTCATTCGAGGGAGGGTTTGTTGGGGCCACGAACTAGTCCCACATTAAAAGTGTAAAAGAAGATTTAGGAATTAATAAAGGACTTGATTCACTCCACCTAAAAATCTAGTTTTTTGGGATGGATAGCTGACCCTAACCAATACTATCAATCTCCTCTGACATTATGACAATTTGTGGCACTGTTTGTACTGATTTGTCGCACATGACACCACAGATTGAGTTCAATAATTATGGCTTGACATAGTAGGCCTAATCATTATAATGTAAGGATTGCTCAGTTGCCACCTGGTAAATATAATTTCATGCTATACTTAACAATGAAGAAAGACATGGAATTTCTAGTTGCATAAGCTAATTTTCAAAAAGTCTCTGTAGAAGACGGAAACAATTACTGTCAGTACAGAACTTCATTGGGGAAATCATTTTTCTTGCCTAGACATTTCCACACTTACTTTCTTCAATACTGTACTGTGTTGCATGTTTGAATTTGACACTCTACACAAATACCACATTAGAAGTTAATCTTCACGTATATTTAATCTTTTGAAAAGTAACCGTCAAGATCTCCATGCCCCACATAATAATAGAAGACTCAAATAAATTTCACTACCAAGGGAACAAAGCCATCAAAACCATGACAAGTAGAATGTCAAATGGCATGAATAAGATGTACATCTATTATGTTTCTATATCCATACAAAGTTACAAACCCTCTAGGATGTTGGAACTCTCTAAACACTGAAACTTTCCCTTGCCATGCCTAAATCGTTCTAGCCTAAATTTAAGTTTTCAGAGCAATTTTCGCAGCAATGATGATTCATATGCTAAAATAGATAAGGTAAAGAGGAAGCTGAAGTGCATATGGATCATCATTGCTGCGAAAAAACATTTACCAAGTCCTATCCTTATTGTCTTTGTTCACGATGCATTATATTCATCATCATCAACATCTTTATTAAAACCAATCATAATGATTTAGTTATTTATTTTTCACAGGCCAACTATCTAATTGAACCCATATGACTTAAGTTTCCTACCTTATAATAGCAATAATAAGTACGTATCAACTATGCCACTAGCTCATGCATTGAAAATCCTAACCTACTTTCTTATGTTAATAATGCCCTTTTTTTTTGGGAAAAAATGTAAATAAATATAAGAAAGTCTAACCTGATCGAATCCTATCATTATAAAAGGGGACCAATCTAAGATTTTTATTCTATTCATTAAATGGGTCAACTAGACACAGGCCCACTTATATAAATAGGCACAGATAATGGGTGAGAAAGTTGGGATCTAACCCAATCCACTAGAAACCCAACAAGGGAAAGAAATAACAAAAAGCAATAAGTGTCAACAATCCATAAGAGAATAAGCGACAAATTTAACCGTAAGAAACAGAATATGCAGTTTCTTTCTAAAATAATTATGATGTATGTCTTAGAAAAGCTACTTTCACATTTTCTTTCTAGATGGAATCCAATAAATATTACAAATAGATTAATGATAGGTTAAGTACTTCAATGTTTAAAGATTCTAATTCAAGTTAGCCATGAAAGAAATATAAAAAGGTGTTTGATTATGTCAAAAGAAAGGTTTGCGTAAACTATTAATTTTGCAAAATTGATACATATTATTCTTAGTATGTATGAAAATGAAAGATCTATCATCCAAAATACCAATATGCAACGGAAGAATATAAAATAAGGTACATGTAAATGATGGAGACGTTGATGTTTTTAATTATAAAAGACAATGTTATACACATCAAAATTTTAAATATTATAAAAATATTTTACTTGCTTTAACTTTTCAAAAATTTTGAACAAAAGAATAGGATATAGCCATGTGTATCACCGTATTGCAAGGTGGAATAAAAAATGCGTTGCGTCGTTATGCTCGTATCGGCACAAGGCATTCGTCCGTTGCTCATCTGTCCCTTGTTCGTACTCATTTGTCACTTGTCCGTCACCCGTCTATACTTCAGCCAAAATACACTGATGCATTGCAGCCGAGATTTTTTTGGAACGTTGCGGTGGATGGCAAGACCATCCAAATGCATCAAATTTCAAGGAACTCATAATGGCTAATAGACTAAAATGAGGCGAAGAATCAAAGAGAGGCATAGTTAGTACAACTTGCAGCTCAGTCCTCCCTATTTTGTACTAGATATGCAGGCAACGTTATGAAGATCAAGACCATTGATACATTGTACTCACCATAAATTTTCAATTTCCCGAAATACTTCTAGTTTGGGAAGGTGCTAACTTTACTTTCAAATTTCAACAGTCCACACATATAGAAGGTAAAATAGAATGGTCCACGACTATATACCAAAAATTTTCATGAACAATAGGCATTATCATGATGTGTACGAAGAAGTCAGTCTGGATCTATTTTACCACACATTCCAAAAATTTCTTAAAATCTAATTTAAATTCTCCATATACTAACATCTTTTTAGTAATATTAGTAAGCTAAATTTGTCTAATATGAAAGGGTAAGTCTAAATCGATGTAGATTTTTGTCACTAAATTTAGAGAGCCATTGATAACTTGATGAGATACAACCATATGATAGAGCTAATTGTTTATCCACACTTCATATAATGGTGGCAATGAATGAATAGGGTTGATACGTAGCATCTGGTCTAAGGTGATACATATCGACACGTATTGCCTAATATAGCCTATTAAATCTAATGAGGAGAACGTAAATCGAACTCAAAATCTTACTTGATAAGATGGACATCTTAATTATGAGGCCAATTCCTGATCCTTAGCCACTACTTTAATAATGCTTTCTAACGTTAAGTGCTCTGTATTTGAATTTTTGCAATAAATTGTTAAACAGATGCAGACGCATTAGTAAGATACCATGCGGCCTGCCTTCTGACTTTGTTAGTTCTGGCTAGATGGTTGCATGATTTCTGGTTCTAGTTTGAGTTGCAGAGTAGTTTTCCTTCAATCCAAACGCACCCATTCCTACCTTTTCACTCTCTGGATGCTTTTCCTACATCAGCATTTATTCCTTCTTTTTATTGAACACAGTGCCCCTTCCAATTGGGAAACAAAATAATAAATTTGATGTCGTGCATTACATACATGAGGAAAGCCACTGGTCACGTAGAAAATATGGGTCTTTCTTCCTCCTTCAACAAAATGTCTAAGTGTAGAAGCGTAGATCAAGGGAAATGATGTTCATATCTTTCTGTAATTTTTTTTTTTTTAAGTCTTTTTTTGTTATTTTTACTTGGAGTCGTTGTCCAGAAGTTAATTATTAAAGCGCAACCACAAGGGCCAAAAAAGCCATTCCAACCCATTTTACTTTAAACAAGTGAGTAACTTGAGTCTTCTTTGAATCACCTCATGCCCTCGAGGGGCTTGGAACTCGTTCGTCGTAGAATCATCATGTTTTTTAGTTTTTTATAAAATAATTATTAGACTCACAGTGTTTTATTAAGCAAAATATTGGGTAACGAAGAAAAAACATATAAATACAGTCAAACTGATAGAGATGTGTGTAGTACATTAAATGAGTAAATTAACCCCAAAAATAAAGTCATAAATGGTTATATTAGGAGACAATTTAAATATAGCTCTAATAAATGATAAAATAAGAGAAATCATTTAAGACGATTTACTCCTATATTGAAAAGAACTCCAACATTTAGACTTACAAATGTTACAAATTGCAAGTATAACGAGGTAGGCCAATGAAAACATAGAGAGAAGTAATAAAGAAAGATTCATATATATGATATATATAAAGGCACTAACCTTATAGTTTATGTAACAGTCACATGAATAATTTTCAACTTACCTTTGGTAATTGATTTTATGAATGAAAAAAACAGCCTAGTTATTTTTGTGACGAATTAATTTTATCTCAATTTCTTAAATTTACAAATCTCAATTCAATCTTTTGTATGTGGAATTGGTGGCACCACAAACTCTTTGGTGCAATGGCACTAGAAGATTTGGACTGGCATATTTCTTCTCACACCAAACCTAAGTAACTCGTTGAAATGGGTTGGCCCCAAAGGTTTTCAATTGCTCTCATACCTATTGAAACGAAAAAAAGAAGAAGAAAGAGTTTAGAGAATGCTGATGAACGGTCCATGATAACATTCTCTCTACATTGAAATTGTATGAGAGCCAAACCAAAAATAGTAGGTATGTTAGTATCTGATTGAAAATTTACTATGGACCACAGCAGATCCTACCCGACCCATTATATGTGTTGTTCTTGCGGTACATAAAAGTGTACCGTTGCACTAATGCAGTATATGTACTTTATTATTACATTCATAAATGTAATATTATAGGTCTCAATGAAAATACTCTTTGTTTCGGGGAAGAACTCTTATCATGTGGGGCCCACATTTCAGTGATGCAAGTGTTCATCACATGGGACCTTCCATGGAAGAACAGCACAATCAACTTTCCAACCAAACAGTTGTAGTCATTTGATAAAAAGAAATAAATCCTAGTGACTCTAATCAATTTTATTAGGCACAGCAATTCGTTCCTTTGCCATGAACATCTCCAAATGCCACACCTCGAAAAAGAAAAGAGAAAATTATAGATTAATAAATAGAATAAATTATAATATATGTATTAATAATCTATTTCAAAGAAACAACACTAATAGTTTGCCCGTAAGTGTGTATTCAACTTTGTCTCTGCGCTTTTAATTTCATCAGTGTGAATTAAATTTTAAAAACTTGAAACTTGAATTTAACTTAAAATGTAATTAGGTCGAATAATTCAAATGAGATTTTTAAATTCACTCAAAAAATTCAACAAAATGTGTTGGCTCTCTCGTTCAATTTTTTAATCAAGTTGACTCAGAACTACTCATTTGAATTTGTGAAATAATGATAATATGGACTGTTCTCTTCCAGAATTTTACATATAACGGGCCCGTAAAAAAAGAGTTGAATGGACTGATAAACTATACAGTGGCTGCAGATTATTGGCTCCAAAGATTTGATGTGGTAGACTGACAATGGAAGTCTGTACAGCTTCAGGTTGCAGAAAGGCAGAAATCAGAGCAAAGCGGGTGATGTGTAACGATTCATTTCATTCACAAGATTCCTACGTGAAAACCTGAATAATCCCATAAACCTATCTTCCCTATGACAGTATTAGGATCTAGTATTAGGGTCTAGTATGGGCCTTTACCATCCATAATAGTAATCACAGAGAGAGAGAGAGAGAGAGAGAGAGAGAGAGAGAAAAGGAGGATTAATGGAGAGAAGGCAGAGAAAGCGTGCAATCTAGCAATCTACTCAACTACTAGAAATGCATGGAGGCATGGACCACGTTGATATTTGTGGACAAGTAAGCCGTCTTCATTACACCCAACACACTGATCTCTCTCTTTCAACCTTTATATCCAAGCGTCCTTCGTCTACAGAGGGAAAGAGAGAAATCATCCACCGAGACCCACCATATATATTCTACAGTGAACACAATCATGACCATGGACCCCATGTGTATGATCATCCAACCGTGCATTTGGTTGGGCCCACAAGTGATTGTTATATCCTGTGATCAAACCGTGCATTTTCTGCCATGTGTTTGGTCTTCATGTGGGTTGGGTTCGATTTCCATCTGCTTGGGATGCTCTGGAGAGTGTCTCTTGTTATGCAGGCCTGACACCTGCGAGAGTCCTTGATCCAAGTGACTTGGCAAGTCCTTCTGCCACACTTCTGTAAGGAGTGCTTACATTAAAGAAGTGGGCAAAGGTTCTTTTCTCCTTCAAGCTCCACTCAGAATTAGGATCGTCTGATAAATTACAGTGCCATCAATCACCTCTACACCTCTTATCTTTTAAACAAAACTGAGGTGAATTAGTTATAAAGAAAAAAAATTGCAACTTTCTAACACAGTAGAAGGACCAATTCACCATTGAATTGGTTTACATGGCAAGTGCTCATTGGTAGCTAATGACACATAATTTTGAATAAGTTGATGAAAATGGTAAATGCCCATGCTTCCCTTCTCTTTAATGGGGAAGCTGTTTTCATCGGCATTCAAAAACAAATTAATATGGGGATTAGATATAACTTAGGTGCACCAGAAAGAATCATCTCATACTTAATTAGTGATTTATAAACACTTGAAGATTATCAACAAAGCACTCTCTCTCTCTTTCTCTCTTCAATTAACCCCTTGGAATTTTTTTATTTTTTTCGAAAGTCAAATGTGTCTAAATTGATTATCTTACAATTTTTAACTATATAATCCAAGCTATGAGATTTCTTGGGTGTCAGACCAACCCATTGGGTTTGATAGATCTAGACTCAGTTAGTTGTAGCATTTATCCAACACTTGTAATTGGTTGCCGATCCAAGGAAAAGATAAGAGGAGAATGCGACAAGAGGTAAGGTGTTCAGTTCATAAGCTCATGATGCGTTTCTTCCGGAGCCGTAATGAGGAAAGAGATGTGTGAGGGCGCCAAGGGAAACCAGTACTGTACTCCACCTCTTCACCCTTCGCACAACATTCAATATTATTTAAACAGCGAAAAAATACATCAATATCTTTTATTGATGTAAACAAACCCTTAATAATATAATAGTTAATTCCAAAATCGAATTTAATTTTTAAAGGAAAAGTGGAACTCCAAATTTTACATATTCTGCCAATATGGGTTGGCGAGAATTGAATTGGAGCCCAGTCCATAAGGCAGTGATGGGTACAGAATAGATTTTGGAGTTTGGACAGCATTAATGCCTGCCTTCCTTTGGTGCTCTGGTGATATTAGTAATTATTATAGAATATGGTCCTCCACCATCACATGCCCCCGACTTTGGAACCCTGGCGACTTTAAAAGCTACCTAAAATGCTCCAAAAAACAGGCCCACTGACTCAAACCCTCCTTTCATGTGATAACCCTGTTGAGTAATGTCCCTTTCATACTGCAGCTGTAATTGTCTTAGCTATTTCTGTCCTTTGTACCACTCTCTTTAATCTTGGTTAATGCCAAACACCCTCTTTCCTTCCATTCCTTATTAATAAACACACCTTCTCTTCTTTTTATTTTCATCCACCACGATTATCTTGGTATCTTACATGTCCATATTTGAAAATTCACACAGTTAGCTAAAAATAAGAAAGGCCTATATGAGAATGAACCATCAAAACCCAACATAGGTCGTGTACTTTTAAAAATGATTTTAATAATATATTATTTGAAAAAGGTTTCTATCTCCCTACAAAATTTTATGTTAGTTGGTTACTTTTTTTATGTAAAAACTTGTTTGTTGTTCGATTTTTTTTTTTTTTGATGTTATGATGAACCTTGTACGCCCAACTGATTTGGACAATAACTGGACCAAGCCGAGTCTCATTGAAGCTGAGCTAAGCAAAACATGGGGCCACAAGTAAGGTCCAGTGAGAATAGATGATCCAAGCGCGGATTTTGGTAAAGCCTTTAGGAGTATAGGCCCATTCAGACCTCATGGATTGTTGGGACAAGCCCATTTGAGGTTGGCCCTCGCAATAAATCTATAGTGCTTTGCTATTTGAGTATTTTCTTACCCATTCGTGGATCTTTGTGATATTAAACGATTCACCCATGGTATAAACCATCCAAGCCACTCATTAGTTATCCATCTCTTTAATTTTAGGCCCTCTTTTCTATCTGAAATAGAATTATAATTGGCAGAAACTCAAGTCCTCCTCAACACAAAAAAGATTATTCTCTTCAGTTTTGTACCCGGCATGTGTAGATTAGAAGATTTACACGTGCCCTAAAGATTAGTTAGGTGAAACGCCCAAAAAATTCAAGTGGGAAAAGATACTTTTTTGAGAGAGAGAGGTGGCCATAGTAAGGGTTTGGAGCCGAGCCCCTTTGTATGTATTAAGCCTATAAAATGTCTGCATCACCGAAGTGTTTCTGTATTACGGACTGCATCTTAACAATATAATTTAACATTAATTGTAGATCAAGCTGAGAACCAGAAAAAGAAAATATTTTCAATTTTAATAGTCAGTTTGATCTTACATCAAATAACTAATTATTTTTTTTTACAAAAATGGAATTTAATATTTAATTACTATTGAAACCCATCCTCATTTACCACTAAAATTCATCGAAATTTCTTATTCATGTTCCGGTACAGGTAAATCCAGTTCAATCGGCCATTGATCTACTTTGAGTTCTAATTAAATCCACAAGGGCCCCATAAATCCCTGCTGTTCTTCCCTGAAATATTTATTCCCAGATGCAGATTAATGGGTGTTTCGTCAAACTCCACAATCAATGAGGATTCGGTATATTACTCTTCCACGATCTTATTCCAGAGCAAGGGGGATGCATATGAATCTGATTAAAGAAAAAATAATAATAACAACTTCATTAATCAGTCTAAAGCTGCATAAGGTTCATATGGGAATTGGCATTACGCAGTGCTCTCAATCTCAATTAGATTTTTTTTTTTTAAAAAAAAATTACGTGTGGGAAACCGTAGGAAATCTAGCTACGGTATCACCCGTGGGGTTTTAATCTCAAATAGATTTGATAGACCATTGAATCAAGTAATCAACAAAGTCAGGCTATTGTACTGAGTTTCTCTGTTGGACACTTGGACTTATTTACTCATTTGACTCAAGTTTTAAAGTGTAGTTGGTAGCTATTCATTATTGTAGTTATTTTTATACGGTTGTGAGTTCAAACTTGTATTTATTAAAGAGACAATAATCTAAAGAATTTTTTTAATAAAATCTAAATATGAGTGTCAACTTCTAATAATTTTGACAAATTACAATAATGGTGTTGCTCATTACGAAGAAGCTCTTGATTTTACAAGCTTAAATTATGACCAACATAGTCTTTCCCTAAAACCCTAAAAAACGGGCTTATCATTTTCAAATGAAGAGATTTTCAATTAAGTATTCAATTAGATGTTTGGTGAGATAATAACGTGAACAATGAATATTTCCAACATTAGATGATCCTAGCAATTAAGCATGAGAGAAGAATGACTTCATTGGTCATTTATTTGCAAAATTCTTTCTTATTTTTCATCATATTTGTTTGCACAAATCTTTTAGAAATTCTAATTCTCATTGCTAAATTTT
The DNA here is from genome assembly GCA_013350335.1 of Chimonanthus salicifolius. Taxonomy (NCBI): domain Eukaryota; kingdom Viridiplantae; phylum Streptophyta; class Magnoliopsida; order Laurales; family Calycanthaceae; genus Chimonanthus; species Chimonanthus salicifolius. Next base: position 55,641,671 of record CM023539.1, read on the forward strand.
CTTAAGAAATATCAAAAAAATTTCCAATGAAGACACATAAAAAAAATGCTTTCTAGAGCACAACTTTATGAATGGAATCTAACCAATTATAAACACCTTAATCATATCTATACTTGCTTTGACCAATTTTTTATAGGAGTTGACGTGACACAACTAGACCATAGTTAAACGATTTGATGTGAATAGAATTTTTTTTTATCAAATGGAATAATCAACCCAACTTCAATTCATATAGTGATCCAATTCTTTAACAACAAGTCTCTCCAGTACAATATTGTCGGACTTCACGAGCCCTCACGGCTAGGTCGAAAAGACCTTATGCTTATGAGAGGGGGCTGCCCTCTTAAATCCCACCAACAATGCTTCTCACCAACGGTATGTGCAGGGGTATCACAAACCTAAATAATCTTAAATAGATCGATATTTTCCTTTAGTAACCTAACTTGTTTAAATATACATTGACCTAATCTGAGCACCCATCCCAAGCAAGCTTTTGATGGGTCGGTCGACCTAACTCAATCATTTATTAAAAGGATGACCTTTTAATTCAAACCGTAGGATGGCTCGCTCCGGACTAACAATGGGAGGAGGGTGTTCAATTCCATGACGGGCAGTTCATAGTCTCCATCTTCCTTATGCCTGGCCCGGGTTGTGGGCCTCAGTTCTTATGTCTGGCCCTGGTTGTGGGCCTGAATTATAGTCTTTTAACTATCATTCATGTGGAACATGTGGTTGCACTATCCGCACAAATGTCGCCCTAACGTGTTGATTTTTATTTCTAAACCCATTTCCATCATAAACTTATTATCGGTCATCAATTTATTAATATTTAGCTTCATTAATGTCCCACCACTCTTTTTTTATGGGGCTCAAAACAAGCACAAGTGTAAGCTTCTCTAGCAAACATGTCCCACCACTAATGATTTGGAAACACACACCATGTGCACTCTAAATGCGTTTGATACGTATTTAGAGATTGAAATCAATGTAAAGTCACATCAATGGATGATTTAACAGGTTTTGATTATTCATTCATTTATTTTTAGGTAAATTTATATAGAAGTCTCTATATTTTAAGACAATGGCAAATATATAACTAAATTTCAATCATTATATTTTATGTTTAGGATCTGAAAGTTGAGTTTTTGTTGTGCAAATAAGTGAGTAGTTTAATTAATCATGTTAAACCAATTTATGAAAATGAGTTAGATGTCTAGATTATCACACGAATAAAGATTAAGTGTAGTTTCACTTTGGATTTTACTCAATTTTAATTCAATCCATCCACATTGAGTTGCCCAAAATAATAATCCAATGGGAATCAGGAAATTCTGGTCCTTTGGTACATGCATGGAATCTAATAATCCAATCAAAAGCTACAAGCATCCCCTTCTTCTTCTCCAGTCAAAAGGAAGAAGCCTTATCACTATCATGGGAAACTTTAGAAAGGCAGGATCTTTTCAAGTGTCACAAGCAAGAGAAAGCCACCAAAAGGTTATGGGTTCTCAGAGAATGCCATGTCAAAATTCACATGACAGCCAGCCCATGTTTCTTCTTCCAACTTCAAAGCCACAGAAAGAAAGAGCAGATCCCATGCTTTGATCCTACACTGCTTTGATCTGCATTCGTGTCTTCATGTAGCAAAACTCCATCAAAGTCTAACCATCCAACACCTTTCCATTCATGGTGCGGCCCACTTGATGTAGCTTCTGTATTCGTGGCCATCCAAGTAATGGAGGACTCAATGATTTATTGGTCGGGGCACATCTTCCATACAAGAGGGACCCATTGTTGAGTGTGAGTTTTCTTGATTGACGTTGAAACTTGGTCGGTCATTGAATCCTTAGAGAAGTTCTACTTACAACTTTTGCATTAAGGATTTCATTAATGCGCAAAACTCTTTCAAAAAATATTATTATCAACGAGAATTGATTGAGACATATCAAAGTTGTGATGGAGGAACCAGCTATATTTTAGTATTAAGTAAATCAATCATGAAAGCAACAATTCCTCAAGTAGCATGCTTTAATAATCTAGGTCATTCACTTATTGAGAGAAGATGCAAAGATTTGCATTGTATTCTTAGAATTAGTTCCACTTTCATCATAGGTGAGAATATCTATATTATTAAAAGAAAAGAAGAAGATATGTATAGAGTAAAAAGTAAAATTCACTAATCAAATACTAAAAATTAATTTATAAAATGGTTATGATCATCTAATCATGATGGAAGCCAATTGTTTGAATAGTAAACAATATTAGGTTTTTGTCAAACGCCACATCAAAAGTGATCTTGACTTCAAAAATGGTTAGATAGAGGAAGTAAAAGACTGTTTAAAACAGATTATATCTTATCATTTTAACTTCTGATCCATACTATTGAGCAAAAACTTATTTAATACTTAATTCAACATTGAAAATAAGTTGAATAGGTGACTTCCATGTCCAGTTTTAAATTTGTTGTAGAGTAAATTAGCATGGAGAGTAAATTACAAGTGAGTCTCACCTTCTACACAGTAAGTTTGGCCTCCAATTATATTACCTTTTTAGCCAATGCATCGAAAATGTACTCTACAATTATTTCACCTTTTAAGTCTTTCTAAAATTAAGTTTTTGGTGTGAACGCAACAACATGATTTTCGAAGTTATCGTTGAACCTATTGAGTCGGTTGCAAGAAATGATTTTATCAAGTGTACTTCATGGGATGTCTATTTTGAAAAATTTAAAAATATTTTCATGTCAAACATTTTGTGTGCTTGAAAATAATGTGTTGAGCTTGTTTAAGTCCTTCGTCTTAAATTCTTTATCGTCTATTTTTTTTTTTTTTCGACTTTCTCTTTTTTTGTTCTTAGTGTGTTTTGTGGGCTTTCTTCTTTTATTTCTTTTTATTTATATATATGAATCATTTAAAAAAAAAAATCTAAAAATCCATATTAACCAAGAACAAGTAAATGTGTCAAATATTTTCTCTTGATCTCTCTTGGGTGTACTAGAGAAAGCGAGAAAGCCAGTACTAATCAACATGATTGGTTTTCTAACCTGAGCAAGAGTTTAGGCCGTGCCATATAAGCCCCAACTGTCTCATCTCCCATTTCACTCAAATGGCAAATCAAATGGAAAAGGTAAGTTGCTGGTTCAAAATGGTGTTGATTTTGTTTCGTCCTCTCAGAGCCCATATCGGCTGAATTTTATACCCGTAGTTACATGTGACAGCCATGTCCTTTCAGTTCCTTCAGATGGAAAAAGTAAGTGAAAATGGCCTCTAATGTTGACAATCATCTCTCATCCTCAAAAAAATTCTTTCTTAAAAAAAAGTTCTAGATCTTACACGACAGAGGCTTGAAAGTTGAGTCCTAAACATTTACTAAAGTAAAACTAAAACGCCATAATCTTAGAGTAGAAGGAAATAAGATTCTTTTAGCTTTTGATTTTTTGAACACACGGGGGGGGGGGGTGTTTGAAGAGTGGTATTTCCTTAACATTTGTCTTTATTAGGTCTATGAATTTGATTTGGAGGAAAGCAAGGTAGATTCAATAGCAGAATGTTTTTGACTTTAGAGTTTAAACCCAATGCTAGAAATCCATTGTTTTGCAAGAAATCCAGTCATGCATCTTGCTATGTTTGTAAAGGCATTGTCTAAACTCTAAACTAAAACCAAACTAGTCTTTAAATGAATATATTTTATTTGGAGATTGATTTCTTCTACAAGTTAGGTTTACATAGGAACTAAGTGCTGCAAGTCACCTAATTTTGTTAGTTTTTTTTTTTTTAATTACTGTTTTTTTTTTTTTCATACCAAATGACAAACATATTTTTCCTTAAAAAAAATTCATTAAAATCACACTATATTTTCTCATCCTAACATTCTGCACCATCATCTTTTAAAATGTGTGATACTTTGAGTCTACTCATTTATAAATAATTTTTATTCAAACTTAATCATTTATAAATATGTTCCTTTCAAATGAAATCATCTTTTAAATGATTCTAATTAAATTAAGTCATTTATAAATATATTTAAATCGAATTAAGTAAAATTTTATTCAATGCTTATTCCACCAAGATCCAGAGTGACACCCTATCTCAAGACAGCGTAGGGTACAGATCTCAAGAGTAGCATAGACAATGCCTGATACACCATACACCAAATAATTATGTAGCATAGAAAATCTGACCATTCCCATGAAAAGTTATTTACACTTCAAAAAAAAAATATGTTAAATCTAAATTCTGAATCTAAAATTTTAAATAAAATAAAATATTATTAAAAATCAAAACAATCCAAGTCAAACCTAATCAATTGATATTTAGAAAAATCAAATGACCCAGTTTATACGAAAAGAATATAACATGTCAGAGACTGATCGTGTTTTTGATGTGACAGTGGTGGAAGTTCTGTCTAAAAATTAAATTTATTGGGTTAAGTGAAAAACCTATAGATATTATTATTTCTAAGTTTTAACTTTACACACAAAAAATATAAATAAATACATATAGAAGCATATTAAAATTTATATAGTTTGGGAATTTCATTACGTTGAGATGAGATCAATTACCTCTGAAGATAAAATTATAATAGATTTTGAGAGTTTTCACTCATTCTTGCACTTATTTTAATAAAAATTACAATCTTGAATACCTATTACAAATTATGGAAGTACAACTAAAGTCCATATCTAATATAACTGAAGTTATTATAAAATAGAAGAGTTTTTCATAACAACGTTTCCATTCTATTCTCCTCTTTCTTCTTTGAACTTGTTCACTTTCAGTATTGATTTCGATGGCTGTAAGAGTTACGTGTAAAAGAATTCAATTAAATTTACGTTTATAGACATCATATCTTATAACAACTCTTATAAATTTATTCATTCTCGTGCATCATGGAGGGCCTACATGCCCACCTTAGAGGTAGTCACAAGTGTCATCTTGGATCTAGGTCTAGAAGTGCAAATTATTTAATTCAAAGGGTTTGAAATCCATCTTATAAAGTGGGAGTATGAGTTAGATTCTCTCTCCATTTAAAAGAGTCACTCTAGATAGAATTATTCATAGTGTGTCGATAGGTTAGTCAAGTGCTCTAAAATACTTACAAATTTTTATCATAAAAAAAAAAAAAAGAGTATAAACTATTTATCTTGTAACCTTATATTAAAAACTTTAGTGAAGGATTTAGATTTATTTTCACTCTTTGCCATATAAGTGATTTTCACTCCCGCCATAGCCCATCTCCCGCCATAGGATCTCTGCATCACAACCTCTCCATCAGCCTTCTGCAACCCCCCTCTTTGGAAATCTCCCGTGTGAGAACTCTTATGTGAGTGTTGCTCTCTTTGTTGGCCAAACCCAAGATAATATTGGTATCTACTTCAACCCAACTATGCATATCTCCATCTCCAGCATGCTAATTTTCTTACAGAAACTTTTATTGTTCCTACTAAATAAAGGTCTGACTGTTCGCCATCTAGAGTGTATCAACTCGGAGATCTTCATGCCTCTCTCCAAGCACAACTCCTGCTCTTGGACCTACCGCACCCATGTCACTGCTATCAATCATCTTCTGCTTAGGCTCCATTGCAGTCCCACCATTTTTACAACCCATCTTTTGAAGCAAATCACAAATTGGGCTAGAGATAGGCCTACTCACCAAACCTGCAGTTATGGTCTTTTTATTCTTTCCTCTGACTTTGGCTCAAGTTGTGGGCTTGTTTTTTTTGTTTTGTTTTGTATCTTAGCCTTATGGCTTTTGCCCTGCTATGGATTTCTTCCCTTATAATTATTGGGGATCTTTCCCTCTTTTAAATGATACTTACTCATACGTTAAAAAAAAAAAAAAAGAGAGAGAAATTAAATCGTGGTTTCTTAAAACTTCTTTTCCTACGGTGTTCTTCATTTTTTTTAAAAAAAAAGAAATTTTTAAATCTAAATCTCGTCTTTTTACATATCTTATGAAGGAAAAAAATAAATCACATTTTCAAGTTTAAAAGAATTGTCAGTCTATCTCCATAAGTAAATCAGTGGACAAAATCTAGTGATACTGACACTTTGTCCCATCTTATCTTCAAGAGTTCATTGAACCAATCACATTTACCTTTTCCAAAACAGAAACAGTCATATTTTTCCATTAGTTTATGTAATTAATTTTGTTTCATGTTCATATTAGTCCATATTTTGCAATAGCCACCTACATAAAATCACTTTTCTAGATTCTTTTGTAATTTAAGTTTTAGCTTTTTAGAAAACTATTGAGTCTTCATTTAAAGTAATTTTTTTTACATAAATTCAAAAAGATTTTTTTTTTCTAATTTACATGTAAAAAACTGTGAAATACACAGCTTAAAACTCTCACGAGAGAACTCAGTAGAAAATTTCTTTTTCGTATTAAACATATAAAAAATAAGTTTAATATCCAGTATTGGCCTATAACTTAAATAGGTTTGAGTGGAAATTTTCGGTTTGAAAGTTGGGAATGATCACATCGAACGGTTTTCTATTGTTTTTCATAATCCTAACATGGGGAACCAAGCTTTTTAGAATAGACTATCGAGATAAGGACGAAAGGTAATAGGTAGGTCATGTGGTTTTGGTGATAGTCACTCAACCAACTAACGTTTTCGTCCCACATACATACAACCCATGTGACACCATCCATCAATTTTATTTTTCTTTTTTTTAAAATAAAACACTTTTACATCTCCACGTCTCACTAAATTACATAAATTTATCCTTCCTTTTATTGTAAAGTTACCCAATTTCAATGCCCCATCCCCACTCTCTCCCTTCCCTATAAATCTCCCCACCACCCTCCCCCTTCTTCCCTGCGTTGGAGAAAGAAAAATAAAATACAAAGGAAAAGAAAAAAGAAGCAAAACTGTTAGTGATAAGTAGAATTAAGTAAAGTAGAGGCTTTCTATACAGCTAGTGGTGGTGCATGTGCTGAGGAATCATTGGGGTTGTTTCAGGATATTAACAAGGCACATACAACTATAAAGAGTCTATTAGCTCTTTCAATCCCCCCCTCTCTCTCTCTCTCTCTCTCTCTCTCTCTCTCTCTGTTATCAGGGCAAGTTTCTTTGCTTGGTGAAATGGGTGAAGCTAAACAGGTTTTGGTTTGGTTCTTGTTTCTTTGGTCATTTGATTTGGGTTCTTTGGATTTCAGTTGGATGTGTTCTTGTTCCTTTCGGCAGGAAGAAGCTAAAGCAGATACTAAGCCGGAAGAAAAGAAAGAAGAGAAGGCTGAGGAAAAGAAAGAAGAAAAGGCGGAAGAAAAGAAAGAGGAGGCAAAGCCTCCATCACCAATTATCTTGTTCGTAGACATGCATTGTGTAGGATGTGCAAAGAGAGTAGAAAGGTGCATACTGAAATATAAAGGTCTCTCTCTCTCTCTCTCTCTCTCTCTCTCTCTCTCTCTCTCTCTCTCTTCCTTCTCTGATGTAATTTTGAATTATAGATCTCTCTCTCTCTCTCAAATGTTCTAATTACGTTTTTTGCCATCAGGAGTTGAAGGTGTAGAAGTAAACATGGCACGAAATGAAGTAACAGTAAAAGGAATTCTAGACCCAGAAGCTCTTTGCATGAGAATACAAAAAAAAACAAGGAGGAAAGCGAGTGTATTATCTCCATTACCCACAACGGAAGGAGAATCCACCAAACCTCAACTTGTTACATCACAGGTCTGCTTCAGCACATTATAACATCACATGAACCCTATTTTTACCTTTACTTCTAATAAAGCAACAAATAAAATAAACTTGTCGATGTTCTCAATTTTGAACAAATTTGTGCGGTTTTTTCATGTGATGATGACAGGTTAGTGAAGTGACAAGTGTGGAGCTGAATGTAAACATGCACTGTGAGGCGTGTGCACAGCAACTCAAGAACAAGATCCTGAAAATGAGAGGTACTTCTTTTTTCTCTTCTCATTAACAAGCGGAATGGGTCGGAATGGGTCCGCTTGGAACTACACTGACCAGTTAAAACTCATACAACCAAAATCTACTGTCGAGTGAATCTCCTTTAAAGGGGAACCTCCACTTTCCTAAGATTCGCCAAGGTTTTAGAGGAAGCCTAACCGTGTTGTTGGATTTGGCTCAAAGTCCTTTGGGCCTGGGCTGTGTTTCCTGGCAGGCCCACCAGGCTCAGGCTGTGTAACATGTAAAGCCCAAGTATAAAAGGGCTCTTTCTCTAGGGTTTTCTTGTGCTGCAGTTTTTCTTGGGTGTGAGGGAGCGGAGAGAAAAGAAAGACTGTGAAGGGGATAACGAGAAGGCTTGGTTTTAATCCCTTTTAATTGTTGTCCAATTTTTATTTCTAAGTGGAATCATCATGCTCTCCGATTTTGTCCAACCACGTAAATTGTGTTCTTGTTTACTTCCCAACACATGCAACTGGTGTTTGCACTGACACATTCACACAGGAGTGCAATCTGCTGAGACGGAGCTGAGCAGTGGAAAGATCACTGTAACCGGCACCATGGATGCAAACCGGCTAGTTAAATACGTCTACCTGCGCACGAGAAAGGTGGCGAAAATCGTTCCACAACCCATCGAAGAGAAAGAAGAGGAGAAGAAGGAAGATGGTGGAAAGGAAGACGAAAAGTCCCCAGAAGAAGCTCCAAAGGAAGAAGAGAAGAAAGAAGAAAATGAAGAGAAGCAAGAAGAGAAGAAAGAAGAGACTGCAGAGAAGAAGGAAGAAGAGAAAGCACCGGAACAAAGTGCAAACGAAAACAACAATGACGGCGAAAAGAAGGTAGAGAAAGGTGTTGAGGGAAGTGAAGAGACAAAGAAGGAAGAAGAAGAAGAAGAAGAAAACGAAGAGATGGCGAAGAAGATGATGTACTGGCCACCACCCCTTTACGTGATCGAGCAAGTCCCACCCCCTCAGCTCTTCAGTGACGAGAATCCAAATGCATGTTGCATCTCCTGATGATGATCAACCACGTATAATATTATTAAATTAATAGTACAATTGAATGTGATTAGATTAGAACTCAAGTAACAACAATAAAAAAAATGTGGTGATCATAACTATGTAACATTGTTATGTATGTGTCTGCAATTTCATACCTTGTACAGAGTATATTATTAATATCCAGGCATAGTTTAAACATTGGATTTTGTGGTGACGATATTACGTTTTTCGAGCAGAAAATGGTTGATTAGTCACCTAATTATATGACCTAATATAGACCACGTGAGCTTCAATCAGGTGTTCAATGTTCAATAAGAAAATTTGTCCATTTCAATATAAAGCTCAACAGGGGTGGCAGGAACATTGAATATCGATGCATTTTTTTTGTACTGTATAGTGTATACAATGATGCTGCACATGAATTTTGAACAATCTGAATCACAGCAGCTCAGAGCCAAAGACCTCAAGGACGATTTTAGTTCAGACATTATATATACGAGGACAGGGAAGATTTTAATTCAGACATTATATACGAATTTACTTGAACTCAAATTTACTGAAATGATATTCATAAAAGTTTTAAAATAAGCTCCTCTCGTGACAGGAGAGAAGGAGTTGACCTAATCATTAAGAAGTTCTTCTCGTGAAATTTAGAAGGAATTGGCCTAACCATTAACAAGCGCTTCTCATCGAAAGTGGTCTTGAGTTCGATTCACATTTAAATTTACTGGTCCACTCCCTATGAAATTACTCTTCATCCATTTAATTATGTGGATTAGAAAGTTTACACATGCTCATCGTTAATCTTGACTCATTACTTACATACTCGATTTTTCTCTACTCAAGTGAAAATAGTAACTCAATAAAGAAAGGCAAATAATGAAGGAGCCCCAATGTTTCTCCAGTGGGAAAAGATTTTCCATTTTTACAGTTTAACCATATTTTGAAAAGATCTCCATTGTTTTTTAAGTTGTTTGATATAACTTTAATTTTGTTTCTTAAAATGACAATTTTAGCTTCCTCAGAACTCTCTTGCTACTCGTCAAACCCTAATGGACTGAGACTTTCCTTCTTCTTCTTTTTTCTTTTTCATTTTATTTCCGTTTCTATTGTGTTGCTCCCTCTTCTTCTTCTTTTTTCCTGAATTATTTTTGAACTCCCAAGAAACAAAAAACTAATGGAAGTAAAGCTCTAGCACATCCATCACAGTATAATTCATTATAAAGCCATTTAGGATTCAAGACCTAGATGCACCATCTAGAAAGTTGTTTCAAATTCAAACACTTGAGACCCAAATCCTAGAGGAGGGGTTCAGGGAAGAAAAGGTATTCCAACGAAAGGAGCATGAGGAAATTCAATTCCTTCCAAAATATATGCAACTTGTTTTGTTTTTAAATATAATTTACTCTATTAAAATTTTATAAAGTAACGTATTTATTTATTTTCACTTAGTCTCCAACTTGTATTTAATATCAGGTCGATGGTTTTAATTTTTTTTAATGACCTGAAATAGATTAATAATGGACTACCTACCTAAGTGTCCAATTGACTACACACTTGTAGAGTTCACATCATCTAGAGACAAACAGATGGCTACAAACATTTATATAGATGAGCATTGAAATTGAATTGAATAGATGAAGGTAGCAGGTTTTGTCATAGATTGTACATCTACGTGGGTACTTTGCATGATGAATTGTTTATGTCAACAAATAGCAACAAAAGAGTGAATAATACTACTAGCATTTGGTTGGACCCACTGTGCAATTTTCATTGTCAGATATATGCTTGCCATGACCGACCTTACAAGAATGTGGGCCAAACTTTACAAATTTAACAAAGATGCTCCAATCAGATACTAAAGTGGGTTGGTTCATTCAGCGAAGGAGATATTAACACTTTTATAATAATTGAAATTGAATTTATTTTCATTTATTTATTATTATTTAACTGACAAAAATATATACGAATTGTAATAGAATGAGAAAGGCTGTGGGTTTCACATGAGAAGAATGAGAGAGAGAGAGATCTGAAAGATGGGCAGTCTTATTCTGAATCTGATTATTGTTGGGCATTCATTCCAATTTCCAAAGAAGCACCGTCTTTGTTTGTTTGTTTGTTTAATGAGAAAGAGAAAAAGACGTCTTGGTATGAGGAGTATGAGAGTGCGTGTCATCGGCAAAAGAAAGACAGGCTTACGTGTTGAATAAACTCCTTTTCCATTATCCCAACCGGAAATCTGAAATGGTCGGTCTACTCAAAGACTCAGGCCAGGGATACCCCTCTCTCTCTCTCTCTCTCTCTGTCTTCTTCTTTTTGTTGCAGAAGCTATCTTCTGTATATACTTTTTAAATTTCGCGAAAACTATTCTCATCTTTGCACCTTTACCTTTTTTTCTCAATGATCATGCAGCTTTTTAATGGTAGAAATATTTATATACTTTTTACTACAGGACACTTTTAGCGTGATATACCAGTACATGGATTTCCTTAAATGCATAAAGACAATATTATGAAATTTAAGATGAAAGGTGTAAACTACTTTATAAATGGAAGATGTATAAATTTTAATCTTTTATTATAAGTTATTTATTTAAAATATATATTTTATGAATATATTATTGGGGCAATGAACAAGTTCTAAATGGACTTAGAAGATTTCCCACGGCAACATTATATATGTCGGAGAGTCTCTTTTGAGAAGAGATTGTTGAGACAGTGAATAAGTCTCACGTTAGTTGTAAAAGGATGAAATTTAGAGATTTAGACTTAGATCACTCTATTTAATAGGCTAGCCTTTTGAAATTAAAAGTGAGTCTTTAACATATATGAACTTAAGAGCTCATCCAAGATCCAACTTTTGGAAGGTGTTACAGTAGTAAATCTTGCTCCAGTATCGTGTTAGTGCAATTCTTTGAACTGAAAACAGTGCCTTAGACATTTAAATTTTGAGAACATATTGTCTAATTATTGTGCAAGAAATAAGAGTAGATTTTATAATTTTATGAATGTAGGGTACCTTTCAGAATTGAAGGAAAAATGTGGACTGCTTGCTAGTTACCCCTCTTGATTTGAAATGTGAATGGACTTTTGTTTATCCTCATTTAAATAATTAAGTTGACATTTTAGCTAAATTAATATCCAAATATATTGGAGTTTCAATTGTGTTTTTACTTTTTAGAATTTACATCTCTATTTCATAAATATAATAAACTTGAGTCCAACATCAACCCATTTATTTTCAAGCTATAAACTTGTTAAAAGTGGAGCCATATTACGAAGATTAATACCGTTGGTGTGATGTATTCCTGACGTTTGAAAATATAAAATACTTCAAAGTTGATTGAATCTGAAAATTAATTTTAAATTACATAACACTTAAAAATGAAATGAGGATAATGATCCTATAAATTCAAAGGAGTAATTGTTAATATGCAAATTTAAAGAATAAACTCGTTTAAACATATCAAACTACCCAATTAAAATTAAATCTCCACTCCTTCTAAATTATTGTATTTTATTTACTTAAAACAAATAAATAAAAATATTGAAATGAAAATTTTCTTAAAATATCAACGATTCCTACTTCAATTTGATAGTTTAGTAAATTCTATAAAATGTCATATAGTATTTAATTTGAAATTATGTTAAAAATCTTGTGACTTTCATGACTACTTTGAAAAAAAAAAATACTACATAGTAGAAACTTCGACAAGCCATTTTTTCCATTACTATATCATTATATTCTTGATCGTTTTTTCTAGCCCAATAATTCTAAGTGAGGGATGAGGAAAAGATTCGACGATTCCTAGCTATTATTTTTAAACTTATAATTAAGATGGGCCACCTCAGATCAATGATCTTTATTGACCAAGCAAATCATGGATCCCACATGTGCAGTTCTTCAACGAAAACACATTGCTTTAGAATTGCTTTCTCTATTTTGTTCCCTACTTTCGGTGTTCAAAACAACTATATGAGCATAAAGATTTGACCTCCATGACCCCATAAATAAATGGTTCTGATGCTCTCATTTGTAAATCAAAATACTAAAAATAAGGCTGATACACATCAAATTTTTTTTTTTTTTTTTTGAGAAATGAGGTGAATTAGGTCTATTTAGTTAAGTAAGCTGAATTGAACATGTTTCGATTCTTTTAGTCCTTTAATTTTTTATTTTTTAAATTCTCAATGTATTTAATGAAATTATTGATTATTCAAAAAAAATATTAGAGGAGCATCTTTAAATAAAAATTATCAACTGTTGAGCAAATCACACTCAAGCAGAAACACTCAAAAAAAAAAAAAAACCCTCATTCTAACCCTCGAGGTTATGGCCCAAATTGGTTACGGCTTAGGATGAATTCATTTTTCAGTCTAAATTGGGAATCCAGCAATTCAATCCTCGTCATTAAAGCAAGAATCACAGACAGAAAGTAAGTTTTGGAGTTTGGACTCTGGACATGGGAACAATCCATATGTAGGCTTACTTTTAGCATTGAATCAAGAACAATTAAATTCCGTTCCTGATGCCATGGTTCGAACCCACATCCTTTGTCAGCTTCCTTATGCAGTAAAATCATTATATATTACCAAACAAATGCAGCTACTGCTGACATCTTTCCTCTTTTATTTTCCCTTTTTCTAGGTTAACATGGTGTATAATCTTGGAGCTTGAATTTCTACATGCAGAACCAATAGCTCAGTGATCTAAGAGACCATTGACTCTACCCTCAGTAGACCATGCCCAATATATAACAAGAATATCCCATTATCAAATATGTGGCAATTGTCTATGAATGGTAATCATCACCCAGTTCTCTCTTAAGTCTTAACTATTCGTAGACTGGTAATAAGTGAGATTTGGCACTGGCTATCAACTGCAATTCCTGCCTATTAACAGCAAGGATCACCAAAGCATGGGTTGCCCATGTACAAAATCAAGGCCCAACAGGACTTCCTATCCTTGTAAATTGAGGGTTTTTTTTAATTTTCAATTAAGGAATGCATTGATTGGTTTTTGTATGGTCCAGTCTCAATTGATTTGACCAGATCGTACAAGAATATTGTCATCTAGATTTTCAACACTGATGACCTTACATTTCAAGCAGGTATATCTGTACTCTTCAGATATTGGTTGTTTTTCAGATATATTTCGGCTAGTGCAGTATGCAATGCCGCTCCAATGGGAAGAACACCTTCATCAAGAAAGAAATGAGGAGAGTGGGGGGAGTGCACTGAACCCACCTCTTCATTTCTAATTCCTATACCAAACATCACACCTGGAATCAATTCCTGATAGAATGCGAAGTCTTCACCCGCCATCACTTTTGATCCAACCTTCACATTATTGGGTCCAAGCAAAAGCCTGCCAACCCTCACCACATGTTGATACGAGCTTTCATCATTGACAACAGCAGGGTATGTTGGGAACTCATCATCTTGCATATTAACAAAGGCCTTACATCTGTAAACACCTGCTTGGCCTTCTACAACCTGCAACCAGTACCACATGCAAATGGCTGTTACTTGCATCTGTACAATGTTAATTTGAAGTCACTAAATACACAAAGCTGAAAAGATAAAAGCTATAAAAAAAAAAAAAAGCAGAAAGAACGTCATAGAAGAGTTCATGATCGTCAACCTCTTTTAACCTCTTCCGGAGTTGGTATAGGCCCTCTGTGGTAAGACTCCTCAAAGTGCCCCCAAATTCAACAAAAGGGGGAATAACATTCAATGCTCCCCCACCTTGTACGTAGGTCACAGAGAGAACCTTCAACATTGAACTAAGGATCAGTAAGTAATATTGGATAACATTGGATGAAATTATAAAGTGTAACAAGAACTCCTTGTACGTAGGTCACAGGGAGAACCCTCAACATTGAAATAAGCACCAGTAAGTAATATTGGATAATACTCGATGAAATTATAGTGCAACAAAAACGAGAGAGAGAGAGAGAGAGAGAGAGAGAGAGAGAGAGGTTCAAATACTTTTTGAGTGAAAGTGATGAACATGTGATTCAAATAGTAACTTTGGCATTTTGTGAATGTCATGATATTTAAAAATACAAAATGAAAATATCAAGATAATTGACATTTTTTGTGAAAGGCCCCTTGAACATATTGATGAACCATTTTCGTGCATTTCACATGTTTATGAGATCCAAGAGGTCTTCTGGCTGTTCAAATTGGATTGGAGAATTGCCTTGATTGAGAAGAGAGTAACTGCAAGAGAGAGAGAGAGCTGCAGTGAAGCATCTTTTTCTTTATATCACCCTTTACTCGAGCCAAGTTGCAGCTTGGTTTTCCATGTTATACACACAGAGATGGCATTGGGTAACAAGTGGATGTGGCAATCAATTCGCAATCAGTGGAAGATTAATTTTCCATGTTATACTCACACAGGGAGAGTGGTTTTCCATGTTGAAAACACACACACAGATCACTGAGCAGTAAAGCCATGGATGTGTATGTCGCAGTGAGGGGACTGGGCTGGGGAAGAAGTCTCAGTGAAGTTGGGACTGGGATTGGGAAGGAAAATACATTACAGCTTGTGGTATTGAACAAATGAGAGACAATTTTGGACAGAAACTTTATTTTCCTATTACCATAGGGTAGAAAAAACCCATTAATGTATAATCTACCATTGCTTTGGGATTATCTAGTATATCAACTGACTATTTTTCTTGCTCATGAAACACCGTAATAGGATCAACCAGCCATCCTAGCCCCTAAATGTGAACAATGTGGTACATTTATATTTCATAAGGGCACTAAGTCCTTTTACATGAGTATGATATCTAATAGATGACAGATGATGAAGAAAAATTTCTCAGAGTGAAAAAGAAGTGGCTTGCATTCATTTCACAATGAGGTGGAATAATCCATGTTTGCAGTTGCACATTATAAAACAAGTTAGAACAAGTACTTATGATCAAAAGAATTTTAAGAGAGATACTTGGCTATGCAAGGGATCTGCTTCTCTCGAGATAAGGTGTTGCAGAGCCAAAATTGTAAGCGATGCGGCAACCACTGGATCCATATTCAAGTGAGGTTCTGAAGCAAGACCTCCTTGTCCCTCTATTTTAACTTTAAAGAAACAAGTTGCAGCTTGTGTGGGTCCTGGATGAGGTGCAATGCTTCCGGTGGGTGCTTGAAAGTCAACATGCATTCCAAAAATCACTTCAGCATCACCCAGAGCACCTTCTTGTATCATGTGAAATGCACCTGCACCACCCTCCTCAGCAGGTTGGAAAAGAAGTCTCACAGTTCCCTTCAACATCAAATACCTAAATAAAATTAGGAAACATGAATCTGATCTACAGCATGGACATCCAAGAAACCATCATGTTTAAGTGAGTATTGACAATTAGATGTTTACTACCAAACCTATTGCTTAATATAAAAGCCGAAATGCAAATGTCTAAAAGATGATAGTTAAAATTACAAATAAGTGAAATTAGAACCTAATACTGTAGTAAACAAATAAACAACAAGAATTCGAAGTTGAAGAGAAAACATGACATTTTCTGCCTCCACAAGAAACCTATGACAGCATATTTCACAAAAACATCAAAAGAATCAGAACATAAAATTAAAATGACAAAAAACAAATTTGGTTGAGAGATAAATAAGAGATTTTGTCATTCAAAAAAAAATCTAGCCATTAAACCTACTAACCCAGTATATTTCACCTCTTGATGATACATTAACCCCTTCATGACATTTTGGATTCAATGATGTAAACAACCCATCTACATTGTGAATCACACAATAGAACTATGATGCAGGTTACTGATTTTGGATATTTATATTAAAAACCATATAATTTCTAATTGGGAATTAAGGAGCCATGATATATATATACAGATAGATAGAAAGAAAGATAAGGACTTCTCCCACATGCCATGGCTTACCATATTCAGCTTTTTCCAGATTTGAGCCAGGTATAGAGCCCATAAAAAGTCTGCTTTTGATGTTCAAACAAAAAAAGTACACATTTGTGTATATACTTTTGGTTGTACACAAGAAATTCTCTCGCTCTCTACACACGTGTGTGCATGCACACCCACTATATTTTATATGGGAAAAACTAAAGTAAACGCTGGTGTAATCAACACCACACTCATGATGCAGTTATATGATAGCAAAACAGGGATGACAGAAAGCCTCCAAATAAGGTTAAGTAAAACATATGATAATTTGTAAGTGGGAACTAAGGGAATGTAACTGCCATGAGGAAAAGGGTGAAGAACAAACTACAGCTCTTGATCATGTTAGGGGTATTAAAGATGAAAGGAAGGATCATGGTGCAAGATAACTAAAGTAGTCAAATAAAGGATAATGGAAATGACACAAATTGCCACTCTTTCAGCATAAATGCCTCATATTCAACATTAATATTGCCACTCTTTCAGCATAAATGCCTCATATTCAACATTAATAGGACATAGTACAGCTCTGTTTCAAAAAAAAAAAAAAAATGACATATTACAGCTGTCATTCTAGGAGCTATTGAAATCTAAAGTATTATATAAAAGTTATTAAAAGAGTTTCAAGAAGAACTCATTTGCACGACAAGCACACAAATTCAAGATTCAGTTTATGGAAACAAACACTGCATTCTCATGTTAAATATCCAAACAAAGGTATTCAAGCAACTTCACCAATTCGACCTAGACTTGGTCAATACCAATAGAATTCAGACTCAGTTGTATTGATTAGGAATCGGCCATTTTCATCAATTTTGGTCACTTCTCCGCTGATTCATGTTTCAACTCAGCTGATACTACTCAAACTTGGTCCAAACTGAGTTAGAGATTGATTCTGATATTTAAAACACTCTGATGCTGATGCAGGACAGGGGAATGGGGGCCCTAAAAGCGTCGCATCAGATGCTCTACAAGACCGAGGCAAACATTCAAATGAAATATTTCATTTACAATCTAAAGGTATCCTAGATAAGAACCTTTTGAAACAGAAAGGTTAGCATCTAACATTTTAACTCAAAGCTAAACATCAGAGTACAGTTATAGCTTCCAAAGTAAACTACATGATTTCAGTGTATGCATGATTAAAACGCAATTTTAATAATTCAAATAAGAAAACAATTTCTCTCTTATTAATTGAATTGTAGAAAATCCACTTCAGAAAATAAACAAATGCAAACCTTGAGGCGATCTTTTCGCTCATTGAGCAATTTAGCAGCACCCAGAAGCATCGTCACATGTGCATCATGGCCACAACCATGCATTTTCCCATCGATCTTGCTCTTGTGCTCCCACTCTACAAGTTCCTATATTACAATTTCATCAAAACAACAACAACTTTTACTCATTCAGGTACAGAAATTAAGGGGAAAAAGGTACTCTCTTATAAAATAACTAGTATTTAACTAAAATAGAAGCTAAGTATTAGGACAGTATATTTTTCATGAATTATCTTCTTATGATGTTGTCACTGGTTGAATGGTAAAACACAAGGATACTAACTCATTTATAAAAAAAAAAAAAATGGAAATCTATTACATTATACAAAGATGGACTGAGAAGCCAAAACTACCACATCGCAGCTTCTCCATATTTCTTCAATCCAATTCCTCCGATTGCTCTTCCACTTACCCATAATTTTGTCAAAACAAGCACAAAGAAAACAGAAAAGGCATGAATTAAATAAAAAGAGGAGATGAATGTTGTACCTGCAAGGGAAGAGCATCCATATCTGCACGGAGAGCGACAACTGGAGGAGAACCGGAGCCAATTTGGGCGACGACGCCGGTCTTGGCGAAGGGAAATGAGTAAGGGACGCCCAGACTATCGAGTTCTCTTCGGATGAGAGCACTGGTGTTGTATTCTTGGAAACGAAGTTCTGGGTTCTCGTGGATTTCTCTCCTTATGGATACCAACCACTTTCTGTCTTTCCTGGCAGCGCTTAGAAGCTCGGATGAGTAGCTTCCCAAGTCGCTGCTATCGATTGCAGAAACAGATCCGACAAAGAGAGGAGAAACGTACAAAGGCAGCAGAATCAGAAAAAGACCCATCAAGAAGACGGAGGGAAATTGAGATTGCAAGTGGCAAAGAAGAGGGGAGGAAGAGCAGAGTACTGAATTTTTTTCTGATTCTCCTGTGAAGTGTGAACCCGACTGTATAATAATTTTTTAAGGGAGGTGTAGGACCATCCTAAACCAAGGTAATTATGTGTCTTTTATTAAAAGATGAAGTCTTTTTACAGACGTGTGGACTCCACTATAACTCAAGATTATTTTAATATATTGTCAAAAATTAAAAGAAACATTATTAATAATAATACTATTGCAATAAAAATAAATGATTACTTTTTAAGCAAATGAAATAAATAATTGATTGATTGCTCGTTGACTTCAGTTCTTTTGATATAAATCGAGTGTTTTGTAGTTCCACCTCGCTTAATATAAAAACACCCATGTCTCACCTTATTCACTTATATATGCAGCACGCTGCATTCAGCACAGTAGAAAAGTATTCGAGATCGAAGAAATATACGAAATTAATCTCATTTTTAATATAGAAAAAAAAAATTATATATATATATATTTCACCAAAAACCATTAATATGGACGTAGACGCACTACCATACTCAGAGACGAAGATCAGTGTTGTGATGAGAAGTCATCATCATAATCCCTTTTCCTTTTTCTTTCGTCGTTGGCACCAATGGGAAGGTAATGCCCCGATGAGAAGCCATTCACTGTGATCCCTTTGCCTCTGTCTTTGACACCAATGGGAGGGTGATGCTAATTTCTCTTATTTTATTTTATTTGAGAAATGGTAGGATTTAATTTTAATAGAAAGATTGTATATTTATCAAAAAATTGACTTTTGAGTAGAAGACTTGACGATATTTAAGAAATTTACTTTGCCAATCTGATCTGAGCTAGGTCATGAAAGTCAATGATTTATAATAATTAAGATTTTAAAATTACAAGGCTAAGATAATTTTATGAGACTCAAATTTTATATAGTAAATATACTTTTCATTTAATACATATTTCATCAAAAATATATATTCACTTTAATATTTAAAAAAAAAAAACAGCTTCTATTGATATGGACTATACGCCGGTATCAACTTATATGTATGAGCGGGTGAATTTACAGGGTCTGATGCAGATAGCTTCATAAAATTATTTTAAATTTTGATGTAATCTCAGGGAAATACAAGAGTCATTTGAGGTGGGACGTGAATCTTTAATACAGTCAAAACTTCGACTTGGTTAAAGAAGTTATTCAGATTCCCTGTATAAAGATTCAAAATACAAATATGTGGAATGAAACTTTTCAACTCTAAATCACTCAATTGGAGCTGAAACTATTCCCTTGACGCCATCAAATTTTCAAAAAATATAAATATTAATCATATAATTTTTTGGCATGTTTAGTAAATTATAACACTAGGGAATTTTGAAAAAATTAATGATTTTCATAGTAGAATTTTAAAGTAAGGACTCTAAAATTCTCATAAAATGTTATTAGGTGAGATAGTTAATCTGAAATTATACAAATTTTACTTTATTATAAGATTCTCGTAATTTACTGAACAATTTAAATTCACTTAATATAAAATAAATATTAGGAAAAAAAAGTTAAATGAAAGAGAACCAGTTATATAAATAACAAAAGAAAGCATAGGACATCTGGGGTGGTGGCGCAGTTGGCTAGCGCGTAGGTCTCATAGCTTCTGAGTGATCCTGAGGTCGAGAGTTCGAGCCTCTCTCACCCCAATGTTTTTTAGCTGGTATTTTTGAAAAAAAAATCTTCTCCAGTGTTATTTTCCTTTTTTTGGCTGGAAAAAAAGTTGTGATTTTAAATGGGCATATTGCTTGTTCTGTTTTTTAAAAATAATTCTCGCCCAATGACCCAATGATAGTTTTCTTTTTCTGTTCTTAAGAAAGTAGTGAATTTTTAAATCGTCATACTAGTTTTTCTAATGTTTTAAATTAGTGTATGGCTTTCAATCTTTTCAAAATTCTGAAAAATTGGTAAAATTTGACAATGTTTCAGCCAAGTCAATGGTATATAAAACATATACAACTTTTCCTTTAGAACCACGGTTCTCATATAAGGTTGACCAAAAATTTGCCATTAGAAATTTTAAAATAAAAATAGATAAAAGTAAGAAATAAATTCCAATTAAACAAGAGCATAGTGCCAAAACTTGAAATTGGTACTTGAATGAAGTATCATTCTAACTTCACACAATCACTTGGGTCGATACCTAATCAAGTTTCTGATAATTGGAGTCGTCCCTCCCATTTAAAAAAGAAAAAGAAAAAAGATTCAATGTACATCAATCAAGTCCTCTCTAATTGAATGATACACCATTCAATGGATATAAATGTACAATTTAAGACTTTAATAGTCTAACAAAATCATACAATATTCACATTTAAGCAAAGGTATGAAAATCAGATAAGGAGGATTACCCATGGCGGCAATTTCTCATTATCTTATAAATCAGATAAGGAGGATTACTGATGCGGACATATGTGGACGTAATCAAAATTTTAATTTTGACCCGGGTGGGTGCGTTAGTAATTTACCAAGCTCGGGCTCCGATACGAAAGATGAAAATTTTATTTTTGATCCCGGCGGGTGCATGAGCAATTTGGGTCAGCCCAAAGTCCAAGGTGAGCCTCTTTAAAATGGGCCAAAATTTGAAGCCCAATTAAGATGAAGACCCAACATTGGAAGATTTGAGAATCCCAAACCTACTTAAATTGGGACACCTTGTGGAATGGAAAAATAGCCATCACGTGGCTTAGTTTTATTAGGATTTGTTTTTAATTAGTAGTTGTTTATTATTAGGAGTTCCTAATTAGATATGACTCTTATTTAGTAGGTGTTTATTATTAGGAGTTCCTAATTAGATAAGACTCTTATTTAGTAGGTGTTTATTATTAGCAGTTCCTAATTAGATAGGACTCTTCTTTAGTAGGTGTTTTTATTTAAAGAGTTGTAATAGCCAGTTTGGAGGGGGAATATTTTGATCAATAAAATTGTTATTTTGTTTAGCAAAACGAAGGACTGTTTTGTGAAGATTCAAGTACAAAACGAAGGACTGTTTTGTGAAGATTCAAGGGTTATTCAAGATATTATTCAAGCTTCCGCTGTAATTTGAGGTTGGGTATTCTTAATCCTACCTAGCCTACATCAGAATGGTATCAGAGCTTCGGAGTCAATTGAGACTCATCCTTCGATCAGGGGTTAGTTATGACAAGACGTGACCGCCTTCGTAGCTGACAAGCCAGGAATAGTGACTGGTTTCATTCTAGTCAGAGTCGTCATGTGAGACACGCTCCAGAAGATGATCGAGTTGAATTCTCTAAAGACCGCGACAGGCAGTTTGTTTGGTTTTATGAGTCATGTGTTAATCTACAGAGAGAGATTGCGGCTCTAAAGAATCAAACAAGCCAACACCCTTCTACTTCGCCATCAGTGAGATCAAGGTACTCCAGATACTCATCTTCTGAAGAAAGTTCAGATGACAATTCAAATCAAAGTTCAGATGAAAGTTCAGACGAAAGTTTCTGCTATCAAAGACATAGGGCAAAACATGTCGTCCGACAGCCTGAGAGAAGGCAACAATTCGTCCGATTTGCTGATGAAGTAGACACGACTGCACAAGTCGAAATTGTTGACTCAGATTCCTCTAGTGAGGAAGATGTCAATGATTCTGTGGAGACGGACTCCATGAATGTGCAACTCTTGGAGATGGTACAGGAACATCCAATTCATATTGGTGAACCCCGAGTGGATGACAAACACCACAATAGCACAAAGGCCGAGGCCATCAATGAGTTTGTGTTTTGTGATGCTCATTCCACGAGAACATTGGGCGACTATAGACCTTATGTTGATCCAATGTGGGACGAACACATGAACCAGTTGGTTACACCCAATATCTCACCCATTTTAGCAATTCATGAAGCTACGGTAGATACAAGTGCAACAGAAGGATGTATCCAACAGTTTGAGGCAAGTTCCATCTTGAAGCAGGAACTTGAGACACACCATCTTGAGCCACAATCCAGTGTTCAGCAACGAGAAGATGCTAGTGATAGAGGCGACAGAGAATGGTCAGTACAAGTTCGTACACTAGGAGTTGGAGATGACCGACATCTTGTGGACTCAGACCACACCATCCGGCCATATATCGACCCTATTTGGAAAGGTTATGAGAGACAATCCTCAACACCTACCATCCAGTCACTTTTGGTAGGCCCCGAGGCGACATCTCCTAAAGCGAGTACTCCACAGCGATTGAGTATTCAGCATAAGGAAATTTCATTAGAGCATATGAGAAAGACTATGAGAAGACCGCACCCTTCGTCGATGAACCTTATAAACTCGAGGATGAGTTTTCTCCGAGAGCGGGAGTATGATGCGGGCATCCAGAGACGTAGACAGAATTTTAATTTTGACCCGGGCGGGTGCATTATCAAATTAGCAAGTTGGGGCCCCGAGTCAAAAGATCAAAATTATATCTTCGATCCAGGTGGGTATCCGAGTCAGAAGATTTGGTGTAGTGGATCCAAAACAAGTCTAAGAACAGGCCCAGCAGAGCAGGCCCAATGGCTAAAGAGGTGCTGACAGTTGTGAATTAGAATCCTAAATCAGCTAGGATTTTAATTAAATTAGGAAAGTTTCTTTGTGTTATTTTCTAGATTTAGAATTTGTTGGAGGGTTGGCTCCTTGTTACTTGTTAACATAGAACTCTCTTTCCTTGTTAAGGTAGGACTCTCTTTCCTTGTTAAGGTAGGACTCTCTTTCCTTGTTAAGATAGGACTTTCTTTCCTTGTCAAAGTAGAACTCTTTTTCCTTATTTCAGGTTAGGATTTCTTATAAATAAGATTGTAATCAGCCCCTTGAGGGGACGGAGTATTATCAATAAAATTTGAGTTTTCTTTTTGCAAACGAAGGACTGTTTGTTGTCTTATTTTGCTGCACAAGACGAAGGACTGTTTTGTGAAAATTAAAGTGCAAAACGAAGGACTGTTTTGTGAAGATTGAAGGGTTATTTAAGATATTATTCAAGCTTCCGCTGTAATTTGAGGTTGGGTATTCTTAATCCTACCTAGCCTACATCAATTACCCATGGCTAAGTTGATTTCAAACAGATTGAAGCTTCTTAATTTTATTAGATCATAACTACCTTTTCTCGAATTCACTGAATTTATATACTGCTTGAAAGAATATAAAAGGATATTCATACTTTTACTAAACAAAATTATGTCAAAACGCAGCACCCTTTAGTTTCTTATGGGCCGTATCAGTTTGATACAACCTGAATCTAAAATCAAGCCAAACATATGATCTATGATATAATGAGACATTTGTTAAGGAAGCTGGTCTTCTATTCAACAACTGCCTACAGTCGAATAAAGTTAAATCTCAATCTGTTCATATAAAATTGCACATTAAAAGAAAATTACCTAAAGTGAGATACAAAAATAAAAATAAAAATAAAGATTAAATACACTCTACTTACAGCTACTCCAAAACCCAAAAAACAGTTAAGGAGATGATAATAAAAAGAGCTATACATACTACAAAAACAGATGAGAAACCCATCTTAGATGCTGCATGTTTCAATGATGGCCCCTTATGGATGGTTCCCATTTCACCCATTTGCTTTGTTCTCAACCTCCTTTTTGCTGTGGGAACTTGGATAATCCTGTCATTAGAATCAGTGCCCAGAAGCAATGCCTTCTTTTGGAACTCATCAGAAAGGATTATAGCTGCTGAATCTGAGGTATCATCTGCTTTTGTTGTTGTATGAGGTCCCCCTGCATGCATGACAATAAAAATATTGATGTTTTTGCATTATTAATCAATGGGAGTGAAACTAATCACCATCAAAGTCTAATTGCCTTTCTTTGATTTTAGTTTCCATATTACCCGAGGTACTTTATGTTGTTGCCATTGAAAAATACGAGATTTCTATCCACAACATTCCTATTTCCGGAATTGAAGGAGATTAGAATTCTCAATTCTCTGCGACGTCTAAGAGAGAGAATATTTTCAGGAACAAGCAAATCATAATCATTTTCGGCTTACTATGAAAAGTTTTGACGGTACAATAGAAATTAAAAGAAAAAAAAAGGTAATTAGACTTGCAAATTTAATGGTCAAGGTCTTTCAAGTACTGTACCATCATCAGAGTGGTATTCAATATTTTTGGAACTACAAGGCCCTGATACTCCAGATCCTTCAGTTTTCATATCTTCCACATTTTCCCCTGCCTGCAGCACAGAGCCATTACATGAGATAGAATTTCTAATTTTGGAAAGAGTGGAATATTTTCTGGTATAACAATATTTGTTGCAAAACCTTGCCTCAGTTCAGAAACAAGTCAACATTTAAGCAATGATGTTGTTGCTCACCTCACTTACAGCTGTGTCTGCTTCTTGGTTTTCTGCATCGCAGATAACCTCCCTACCGATCCCAAACATTGGTAGGGTTGAAAATTTCATTTGCAGACAGATCCTATTTGGAGCAAAACCGTGTGTTACTGGTCTCTTTGTATTTGCTGTGGGTTGTTGCTGGCGGTGCCTTATCTTAATTCCAGTTCCAGTATCACTACTGTTGCCCAAGCTTCTCTCATTGGCTGGTTGGTTAAAATCACAACCTTGATGCTCAACAGCTACCATATTTTGATCTGTATACACTTCAGTGTTATAAGTTCCCACTGGAGCATGTATTTGCAGATACACCTTCGACTCGACATTTGGCAATCCTGGCCCAGAAAACCACTTCTCAGAGACATCTGGCTTTTGATCCATCTGGAATTAAAGATATAGAAACTATCATCCATTGAAAAAGCAACTAAAACAGGTTTTCAGGTCACAGGATGAATATATCCAGTGATTTTAATGATTTAGCCAGAGAAGAAGGTTATTTAATCAATCCTACTTGACATCGGAGGAAATTGAGTTGGGATACTGTTATCAGCATTTTCCATCACAAACCATCATTAACACCAAAGACAACCCACATTCCAATTAGAGATCCAAATTGTCAATGGGAAGGCTTTCAAGGTATATGTCAAGATCCAAGCAGTAAATTTGCATCATCATGGGCCAAGGTACAAGATAAGTAGTCCACCTATTTCTGTTTAATCCAAATAGCCTAGATCCAACATCATACTACACTCTTAACAAGAATAACTTTATGTATGGGAATCATAGAATCTTTGGATCTGTTAATACAGAAATCATAACTTAGATCATGTTTTAATAATGTGGAACAAGTCATTGTGATATATTTCAATTTTAAGTATTTTAACACTGCTGCATGGGCATCCAATAACAATGGTTGAGCCAAAAGCTCACCAAGTTTGGAATTCATTTCTAATGAAAGTTCTAAAAGCTGTGAGATAGAAATTTTCAGCTAAGAGTTGAATACTCAATATTGGATTAGACCAATCAAAATAACTAGAAAGTTGTGCAATATTCTTCCATCCAACTAATATGACCCTTTACCTAAGATTTTTTTTTTAGAAATACATGTTATGAGTCTCGTTACCTGCGGGACTGTTATTTCAGCATCTGCACCACTCCTTGATACACTGCCAATTCCTGAGATTGATTTCCACGCATCCATTGCCTGCCAATAAGCATGAGGTTGGCTCTCATATTGTGACTGATAACCACCTGAGATTTTGACTCCAAGGCTGCTGTCAACAGCTGCAACGTGACTAACCAATTCTGGGGATAAACATTCATCATGATTATCAATTAAGATTGAATCCAAGAATTCTGCATCTGACCGATCAAAGGAAGCTTCTTGACCAGCAGGGCAATTTTGAAATAGCTTTGTCTGTTGTTTGTTCTCAAAGGCATCATAAAACGGAGAATCCAGATAATGTTGTCCAAATTCCAAGTGTGAATAAAAATGGGGATCTAAGGAACTGAATGTTGGCTCATAGAACATCTCCATAGCTTCCAGCAATGAATCCACCTGAAGAAAAGTAATTGAATTTATATTATTTAAAAAAAAAAAAAAGGAAACGAAAGTAATTGCATGCGCTCCAGGAAATGTTAATGAAAGAAAATGCAATCAAATATCTGTACTGCAGTAACCAATTAAGTTTGAAGGAAGAAATACAGAATTGGATATGCCTAATTTGCATAAAACAAGTTTCAACAGGATTTTATGAAAACATATAGGAGGGAAAAAAGATTATAAACTTCTCAACCGAAAACACTGTTGAGCAAAAATTAACTTGATTATAATGAATTTTTGGTCGGAACATTTGGTCAGGTGAAAAAATATGACCAAATGAAGTCCAAAGTCCAGAAGCATGATTTATAGTCTGCCTTTTCCACTATCATTCTTTCTTATTAGTTTCTCTCTTTATTTTTCTTCCAAAAATGAAAGAATTTCCATAAAATATATTTGATATTTTTTAAAATACCCGGCTTTTGTACCTTACCCCCCCTCCCTCCTGGGTTTTCTATTTTACAAAATTTATTTAGAGCAACCTATGAATTTTGAATCACCATTAAATACCCAGTACTATTTACAACTCAACAAGGTCCCCTTAAAGTTGAATTGAGCTTTCAGAATTACAAATGTATAAGAACCACCTCACCTCTGTTTGTGCCATTTCGGCTTCACAGTCTTCTGCATCAGAAGCCATAATGCTATTGGACAGGCTCTCTGGTGGTGGAGGACAAGAAGTTCCATCATCAGCTTTATCAACCAGCAACATCTCAATATTCAATGGTTGTTCTTCAGTCATTTTGGCCAGGCCTTCTTGCACATCTGAATCAGGAGTAACTTCATTTGGCGCTGTCTCAAATTGGTGTACATCATCTCTTGCATGTTGTGCATCGTCTGGAGAAGATTTGATTGAGGAAGAAGACAAGCCAGTTGGTTCCACCTCATCACAGTTTGGTGACTTTCCACTCTCTACTGGTTTTCTGAATAAGCGGCAAAGCACAAATCCACCCTATAAAAAATTCGAGGAGTAAATAAAGGTCCGAAAGTGGGATGTATCACCAATAGATGCACACTGAAACTGAACCCGATTATCAGATAAGGAAACAGAAAATGAAAACTGAAAAAAATGCACTAATCAGATCCTTGACAGTGGACACATGGAAAGCACAAAAAAGAACAATCACCAATACAGAATGATGAAAGCAAAAACCTCAAGAATGACTGCACCACCTGAGGACTAAAAACATGTATTATCTAATGAGGAGGTTTTCTAGACACCACCCCATCCAGACCATAGAGCATGGGGGCCTTACCATGGACATAGCCCCAAAGTGTTCCCGGAAGCTGTCCATATTTAACAGCATTTTTATCACTTTCAACTAAAAACAGCTTCTCTAAATTCTTAAATCTTGCTGAATGAACAACCTTTGAACAAATCAACCAATTTTTCTTTTTTCTTTTTAGGTTAGTAGAGAAACTTCCCCTATCTTCCCTAATTGTCAAAAATCATCACACGATTCTTGTAGTCATATTGTACAGACACAAGCATCAAGTACATTCATTACAGCAAGAATCAAGCAAGGTAGATCCTTTATATACTAGATTTTCAGGGGCACAGGCACAATGAGAATTGATCAGACAAAAAGAATAACCATGTATCTAGAAATTTTACAAGCTAGATTTAAATAAAAAACCAAAATTTAAAAAAAGAATGCACCTTAAAGTCACAATGTAATCAACAGAGCTCATAATGTAACGTAACTCACTCCAACAAATCAATGAGTGAAAGATGTGAGATCATCTAAGTTTCTTTTCTGATTCTGAACTAATTCTAAAAGATGCATTGACTAGATGTCTCAAAAATATGTGCAATATGACGAACAAGGAGTCGGAAGTTGCATTCATGAAGTGCTTTGCAAGAAAAAAGAGAACAAAAAATGAACCAACGCATGAATCAAAACATAGACCTGTAAGGAAGTTTCTCAAAATTGCACATACAACCAGCTTAAATGTTTTAGCAACAGTGCATCTAAACTCATATCTAAATCAAGTAGTAGTTCTGCAATAGATCATTTTCAGACTAGTTCAAGAAAAATAACAACGGTCAAGAATCTTTTGAATTATGGTTCAGGGCATTTTCATGCATACTCATTTCTGTATCCCACTTCATTACTTAACAATCTGTCCTATTTCTAGTGAGTGCATCAATGAGACCTACATGTATAAATATGCAGTGCATGGCATCCATGAACATGTGATTAACAGAATAAAACAAATGACGTAAGTAAACCAATCCAATAACTGAAGTTAGTCGTCAATTTCCAAAAACATATAAAGGGCAAGTAAATCAGAACATTATCACAAGTTAATGCCTCTTGAGTTCTACTTAGAAATCAGCACAGCCAAGCATCAACATAGATCCACAAACAAATCAATGGATAGAATTGAACAGTAACCAACAAACACATAAAAAAATAAAAAATAAAATAAAATGTCCAATTGAAATTCACAAACTTAGTGAATTTAGAAAAAGGTGGGTTATTTCACCTGCCCACCATTCACAATGTCTGTCTCATTTTCTATTACGCGATACTCATGCATGACCCAGTTGGTCCTCTCACCATTTGGAGCACGCCCTCTATAGAAAACCAGAGTCTTCTTCATCCCAATCAAATTCAATCCAGAAGTGCGGGACTTGATCATCCGATCCTTCCCTGTTGCTTTCCAATACCCAGCTTCAGTGGCACGATTTGAACGTTGCCCATTTGGATATTTACGATCACGGGGTGAGAAGAAGAACCACTCTGGATCATCAGATTGGATCACCGATTTACCTGCATAGAAATTTCAAAAGGAAAGCAAAAAGTAACAAATAATCAATCACATGAAAAACAAAAATCTAGAGAAAACATGAAAAAACTCAAAAGAAGCGTCAGATGATATTCTGAGACTAAATGTAGAACAATTAGAAAAATAAAAGAAAGAACTTATTCCCAATTAAAAGCCCCATCATGTACTGATTAAAGTAAACCCAGATGAAAACCTGAGTGAAGGAACCCAAAAAAAAATTCCAAAACAAAAAAAATGACTCTTCCTCCATTTAAAATCCAGAAAAATTCAAATCATCATCAAAGTAAAATCACGTCACTCTACAAATTAAAGAAAGTCCGGTTATAAAATTCTTTATCAACACCCAGAAACTCAAAAGAAAAAAAAACATTTTCTTTCCATCCAAAATCCCCTCCGCCCGCCATAACACAAATTAACGAAAATCCAGATAAAATTCAGAGTGTTAAACCGGCAGAAATGCAAAAGCAAAAAATTCTAGCACAAACCACCAACATTATAGAAATTAAAGAAAGCCCATATCACATTCTCAGAGCAAGAACAAAACCCATAATCTAAACCATTCTTCAAACTACTAAAGCTACAGATGGATCTTTATACAAATAAAAGAAAACGAAGACAAAGTCTGAGTTCTAGAACAAAAATCATAATCCAGAACCACTCAAAGCCCTAAGAGCCTGTTCTGTAAAGTGGAATTTGTTGGATGGAGTTCCACGATACTAGAATCCCATGTTTGGTGAGTTTTATGGTGAGAATTATGACATCCCACAAATTTCCAATTGATAGAACTTTTATGAATTCTCCTCTTAAATTACTATGGTCATAAAATTCTCAAATTTCAACTAATATTCCAAGCCCGCCAAGCATCAAATAGCAATTGCAGGAATTCCAAAATTAACAGAATTTGCAATTTTCCAAAACGTAAAGAATTACAAATTTTACTCGAATCTCTACTAAACAGGTTCTAAACTTCAGTTTGATTGCATGAAAACCAGTTTTCCAATAATAGCGATTCTTTAGCCATTTTGCTCATAAGATTCTATTAGTTTCCAGGAAAATATTTTCCATTCATGCATCCAAAAGGAACCAAAATTGAGAGAGATTGGAAGGTTACTTACCGGGTAAGTCCCATGGCTCGCACTTGCAGACGTCCACTTCTGGAATCACCTCGACTTCAGAATTTCGACCGCTAATCTTCTTCTTTAGGTAGTGATTCACCAACTCCACATCCGTCGGACGGAATCGGAATCCCAAAGGAAAAGATCCAAAAGGCAAAATTGTCATCTTTTCTTCTCCAAAACAGAGCCCAGAAACTCGTTCCAGAACCACCTTAAAAAGAAGAAAACGAGAATAGACGAAATTCCACCACAAAATCAAAGAATTTAAGCTGAAATTATCGTCCAATGCCACACAGAGAAGACCCAAATCAGAAATAGCAGAAAAGGAAAGAACTTCAAAAGAAGGATCCGAGCTTTTTTCAAGGAGAGAAGGAGCGAGGGAGGGAGAGAGAGGCAAAGGTGCTGGGCTTACTTGAACTCCTGACTAAATAGGTGGCCCCAAACCGCGTAGGAAAATGAAAATAAAAAATGATAAAAAATATCGACGTTCAGTTAGAAAGCCTCATTACTCAACTTAATCACGACAATGCCACCTTATATGAAAATTGTTCGTTGTGCCTTTGTTAGACATCAGTGGCAAGGATGGTAATAAGACACAAGTTTGTACCCTTGCTAGAAGATTCAAAGGCGTAGACTGGGGCAAGGATGGGGAAAGCCAATAGAAACGCAACGAATGGGTAATGTTTCGTCACGATCATATGTAGGGCCCAATGATGACGTGGCGGGGCATTTGAATCTTCTCGGAAGGCGTCCGTTGCTTACTTTGTTACCTTCAGCAACGTGCGCGGAAAGTGGAGAAAGGCTAGTTTGGTAAAAGAATTGAGAAAGATTGATTTCTTGCTCGGGTCGGATCGCGAACCCATACCCGGCCCTTTCCTGCCCTTTTGCCTTTTCCATTGTTTTTTTTTATAAAAAATGAGACTTTTTAGCGACACATACTAACGAGGAATCATCTCATTAAGTGAACTGAAAGGCCTACATTGTTGGGACCGATGTAAAAAGAGCCACATGAATAATTATTATATTAAGTTTAATCTCTATCCGATGTTCATATCCTTTGATTTTAAATTTTTAAAAATCAATGACGTATTACTCATCAAAATTTAAAAGACCAAGATTAAATTACTTGAATCATCAATTGATAGTGAAATTTTATATATTTTATATCTATATAATCACCTATCAAATGAGTCTGAATTTATGAGACCCATATATATCAATGGTATATCTTATTAGTGTGTTTCACTAATAAAATCTCACTAACTTAACTTTTTTAGATAAAAGTTAAGGCTATGGCATTTAGATTGAGCTTGATTATTCAATCGTCATCATATAATTAAACTAAATATATGTTTTAGACATTAAATTTTCATATAATTACTGAAGATTAAATAGGTAGTAAAGCCAACATATTTAAACAAAACCACTCTCAACCCTCATTTGGGCACTAATCTTCCATTGCAAAGAGGATGGACGAAGGAAAGATTAGCGGAGTAGAGAGTTGTTTTAAATATTCATGTCAGAAATACTTGCTATTTTGATATATTTGTAACTTTTAATTAAAATTCAAAAAAATGAAATGATAAAAAAATTAAAATAAATTGAAACTTTGACTTGTTATATTAATTTTAATATTTTAAAAGTTTCAAAAATTTAAAAAAAAAATGCATATCAGGTAGATTCACTCACTCAAAATTTCAGATTTTCACTATATTGTTTTCTCTTACAAATGTCCACATGTTTATTTGGAAACTTGAAAAGAGATGGACCCTCTCCTACTTAGTTTGTGAGCTAGCTTTCTCTGCAGAAATTGCTTGCGCCACGAGCCATGAAGGAGCAAAAAGGAAGCACATATTAAATATTAAAAAGGCAGATTTGCTAAGACTATGGGCTTTTAGTAAAGGGTCGCTTGGTATGTATATTCTTAACTTCTTAAGTGGCTAGTTTTCTATTGCTTTAATTGAATCCATTGCATGATAAACACTTTTCCCAATGATGCTTTTCAAATATTTCAATTAATACTTTTAGTTAAAAACAAATAAATGGGGAAACTAAGGAAAGGTGGTAAGTGGTTTTGATACTATCCAAATTTATCTAATATACAAAATTTGTAGGTGGTTTCGTGTATCTATGAGATTAATCTCACCTCCAATATAAAATGAAGATATCTATATTATCTAAAAGAAATTAAGACACTCGTGCTTTGAGTCTTATCAAATGTAAATAAGTACTACCCGCATCTAATGACATGTACATGTCAATAATTCAATAAAATCCTTTTATCTTTGTATTTAGTGTTAAAACTTAGAACTCGGCATAAAAAATTCTTCTTGAGTTTAAACATCTTGGATTTTCTGATTAATAAGATGTAATTTGGTGATTGACCTATTACTGGCTGACATAATCCGAATGATTTCTTTATAGAGAACTGCTTTTACTTTTACTGGGTGAAGCTCACTCAGATAGACAACGAAAAGTAGACTAATGAATATAGAATCCTTGAACACAATTAGGTACCATTAGATAATTGTACTCTTAATATTATTTTTAAATGTACAAAATAAAGGAACATATATTACTCTTTCAATGGAGCAAGTTTCTGTATCATTAGCTCTAATCAAGAATGATTTACAAGCCCTCCATCATCCACACAAACTTAAATCAAACATATAACACACGGCGTTATGTTATTTTTTATTTTTTTTTGAATTTACATATGAAAAATCGCATGATACTCAACATAAAATTCTTTCGGGTAAACTCACTTCTCTTAAAATACATCAAAATTAGACTACAGATATTTGAACCCATAACCTTCCACTTTCTATAATGAAGTGTAGATTAATATAATAATCTTACATGTAAAACCATCCTACATGTCCTAAAAGGTTCTTTTCGAAGTTTTCAGAGCCATCAGATCATAGGCTATGTTTTAGGTTTCGTTTCATCGTTAATTGCTTAAAGAAGCAAGACATTGATTTAAAAAATTCATTGTTTACAAAATTATAATGAATATTAAATGAGCTAATACCGTACATGAGCGACTTATCATTACTGTCTAGTCATTTATCCAACCAATTTAGAATAGTCTTTTATTTTTAGATTTGACAAATTCCTTTTATAAATTGACTATCTTATTTATTTTAAAATAATTATTAATAGAAGAAACAAAAAGCATTATATCAGTGATGTGCACGCCATCCTCGTCTCCAATTTTTGACACCATAGAAACTTTGTTTACTATCTTCTGAAAATTACATTGTGCTCCACTCTAACCAAAATCCAAAATTTGGGCTGAAATTCATCAGATTCAAAGTGATATGCAAATATCACAAAATAATTTGGTGTGGCCAACATTGACATTTCCGTTAATGAATTATTTCTATAACACCAAAAAACATTCGCAATTTGGTACAGCCAACCTTGGCATTTCTGTTTAATGAAAGGTCATTTATACTTATATAGCTCCAGGAGTCATTCACAATTCATGTCCATAGAACTCAGTCCGAAATCATCCTTGGGTTCTGATTATGTAAATATATATGCCTGTTATGTATGTTAGATTTTATGAGCCATTTCTCATAATTTTCTACCTACTTTTTTTTTTTAAGACCCACGAGAAATCTCAGGCCCACCCCAACTTACGCCTCGACCGTAGTCCTCCTAAAACTCCTGAGAAGAGCGCCATCTCACCCATGCTCCCAAGTATGGGCCACTCTGACTAGAACCCATGACCTCTCCCTTCCCAAAGGGGGAGGCCACCGGTTGAGCTACCCTAGTGGTGGGTATAATTTTCTACCAACTCGTAGAACATTATTTATATATCTACGTATTGTCCCATATGGACAAAAACCTGTTGCACTTGTCAAGACTCACACTTGTAGTCTAGAGGTTATTGGTTCAAGCTCCATTAATGTCAAATAAGACAGCCGGTCCATGAAAAGAATTTACCAAATCAAACATAAAAACCTACCCCAAATTACAAATTTTATAGACAACATATGCAACCCAAGGACTTTTAAACCCACCCATTTACCATTTATGAAAGTCAGTACATGAAAAAAAATTCCAAATCCAAATATGAAAGCTTATCCCAAATTATAAATACTATAGAGATCATATGCAAGCCAAGGTCTTTTAAACTCACTCATTTATGTGGACCCAAGTGGTGTTACTGTGTATCATGTAGTGTTCTCCTACAAGTAAGTTTGCACCAATTTTGGTACAAGCTCCTTGATAGGCCCACTTAAATCTATGGATAGATGGATTTCAAATACCTTACATTATGTATATTGCCTATATAATTTTGTGTTGATTAGATAACATAAATTGTATTTTTTTGAGCTCTCAAAACTTCACATTTATTTAATAGTAGAAATTCATTGGAACATATACAAGTCGCACTGAGGGGAAAATTGATCCATTAGATCAAATATAGAGTCTTGAGCTCCATCATTTCAATACATAACAAGTTTAAAAGGTTAATGGTTGGTATAGGGGAAAAACTCAGACGTGGTTGAGAGCTAATTGTAGATTTCTAGGGATGGCCGTAGACCTCAAGACTGGTCCAAACGGATCATTGAGCCAGCTGTCAGCAGCTTTTAACTATATTTGTGGGCCTGAGACCAGATCGGTCCAAACTGATCCACGCCAACCACGGTAAGATTTGTGTTTAAGAGGACCAGCTTCTGATTTCCAGCTCAAATTGAACATTTAGGGCAAACGGCTGAAAGCCTAAATTTAAGCAAAATGGGAACTCTACCGCCACGCTAACATTGTCTACTAATATAGGATTCCCTGGGCAAAATAATTGACACAAGTTGGATGTCAGGATCCAGACTAGTCTGGGCTTTATAGTTGGGTCAAATGGAACCCAATTTCAATTTGGCTTATTCTCAACCTAATTCATGTATAGTCGGGCTGTAAGTCCAGCTCAAACTGCTCTCTCAATCATTCCACATCTGTATGAAACAGAGTACACCGGACTCGGACTGGGACTGGACCGAACAGCATTTTTTCTTTCCAAAGTAGCAAAATTGATCACTTCGCCAATCCACGATTTACACCACCTGATTGAACTAAGTTATTACACACAATAAGATGAATTTGAGTTACATCAAGTAACCTAAATTTTGCAACTCTGAAATTGGCTTTAAGTAAACTAGAACCCTACTTTCTAGGTCATGGAAAGAATCAAGCTGGGTTGGATCGAGACTAAAATAGGTTTAGATCAATTATATTCATGTTGGGTTTGGCTAGCAAAATTGGATCGGTGACAGATTAAGTTGGTAAGTTACTTCACATTCCATTTTTCGACCATTACTTTGGGTATGATATATGTGCAGGTAATGAATTTTTCCTCACAAAAAATAATTTTTACATAATTACTTCCAACGTACATAAGGTTATTTAGAGAATACTTCAATCGCCTACCAGACCAAGTTATGATGAGAATTCGAACCTTAAAAGTAAATCTCAGGTAGCCCTGCTTTGATCCTTGGTACATTAGGTGATTGAGGGCATTGCACGTTCGACCGCATTTGATGAGGAGAAAGCTCTTCATCATCTTTATGAGATTCTCTATCTTGTTTCAATAGTGAAAAGGGACGAGGAAAAAGGAAAGAAATGGGAAGGGAAAACACACCCCTCCTCTCTGGGAAAAACAAATTTTGGCTTGGATATGGTAATGGGAGAGGCGATATCTTTTACCTGTTTGGTTTGTATGGAGGAGAATCCTTCATATTCTCCTGTTTTCCCATCATGGCCCGCAAGGAACCAAAATTGCAGGTAAAATTTGACACATAATTCATCATTTTAACATTGTGATTTTAGATCTTGAAAATTTGATTGCTACAAGTTATTGATTTTTTATAACTCATCCTTAAAAGATTCAATCAGCTACAATGATTGAATGGAGAAATTTTCTGTAAAAGCCTAACATACACAAGTTAAAATTCACTTAGCTTGAAATCATCTACCCTGAATAATGAGATCCTTTGTGTCTTGGTGCATGCCAAGATCCCTACAGAGAGAGATCATCTGAAGTTCTTTTTTTAATGCTCCAAGGTGAGCAGGAGTGTAGTAGCAAGAGTGTAGTTGGTAGTACAGTTAAGACAAATTACCTTAGATCACAGGGTTATAATAAGGAGCTTCTTATAATAAGGTATTTCCATTAGAAACCGAAGGCAAAACCCATGATACACCATTGTATATCATGGTAGAAGCACTCAACCTGAAGAACTAATAACCTATCAAACCATAAAGGCATAATATTACAACTACATATAATGTGAAATAACCTTAATCTACATAAGAGAAGACACTCTTGGCACAACCAACTGATGTTCAAATGAACGTGGTGAAACCTAAAAAGAAGGAAGCAGTGAGCAACCAGGACAATGCAAAAGAATAGGGGTGCGCAAGGGGGAAAAAGAAGCAAATGCCTCAGAGCCTTGACAAAAGACTTTAAATTTCAAGAGTAGAGCATGGCAATAATTTCAAGAGAGCTCTAATAAAAATCAACAGTACATATGTGATAATTTCCCCGTCAGAGATTAATGTTGATCCAAGTAGACAGGGCACACTTCAGAAACTATAATTAATTAAGGAAATGGATTAACTCTATGGAGTGTAAAATTTAGAGGAGCAAACTGAAATGTTGCATCTATTCTAAGTTCATGAATCATAAAGTAACCATTCCATCCCCCATTTCTGGTAGGTCAAAAAGGTAGAAACTAAAAAACAGGAATCAAAACCTTGTGAATTAATCGTTACAAGCAGTCAATTGCGGCTATTTTCTTTACCATGGGCTTACCCATAACTAAGGCTCCACATGATAGAAATCAAATTTCAGCCATAGGGATCTAAAGTCCAATGCTGGATACAAGAGTTCGGCTAGAAAATCAATAGAATCACCAACCAAAAGGTAATAACCAGCTGCAAATTTTTAGTATTTGAAAACGATATGAACTCTAACCGAGCTCCAAATCTGACCAAAGGCTAGGTCAGTCAGAGATACTTATACTTAGAATGAGGGGCACAATACATGTCAACTTGATTGGATCACTTTAATAAGACTTTTAACGTTCCAAATATCAACCATAACTTAGAGTAAATGTTTATTAAATTTTAATCCAACGGTGGCAATAAATTGTGACTCAGGGTTTGTAATTCAATAGAAAGAGGTAATGAGTATATGAGAAAATGGTGGCAAATGGGGTATTAGTGGGGCCTGGAAGGTGATTCATACTATATTATAATTAGTAGTACAGTCTGCAGCTGAACATTTGTAATAAACCCATCAACTAAAATTATAAATCCAAGCATAGAATAAATGACTTATTCAAAAAGGGGGGAAACACTAAAAGGATTCAATTGTCTTCAACGTTCTCAAACAAAACACTCCATCATACTAATTTCAACAACAACACTAAATTAAACCACGTCTGTCAAAATTCCAGTAAAGAAGCAAAAACAAGAGAGAGGCATTTCTATTTGGATACCAATAGATTCCACACGATCGATATCGACAAACTTACCTACGGGGGCCAGGGAAGCCTCCAATGGGCTTGGAGTAGGATGGGACAGACAATGGGGGGTCAGCCGTCTTGACGACGCCGGGGATATCAGCCATGCCGAGGGCAGCAAGCATGTCGATGGTCTCCTTGTCAACCTCAATGAGATCTGTCTTAATGGCAGACACTTCAGGGACGAAATCCATGCGGCGCTCTCTTTCCTCTTCCTGGAGCTTGAGAGAGATGCCTCGAACGGGCCCGCGTTGGATCCGCTTCATGAGATGGGTCGAGAAGCCGGCAATCTTGTTGCGGAGGCGCTTGGACGGAATTATGGCAACCTCTTCAAGGATCTTCTTGTTTGTGTGAAAATCCAGAGTCATGCGAGAGTAGTACCTCTCAATGACAATGCGGGAGGATTTCTTCACGGTCTTAGTGCGGACGCGACCCATCTTCTACTTCTCGGTTGCAAGGGAGAGGGGTTTGAAAACAGATGGTTTTGGGGGCTAGGGTTTCTCTTCTCTCCCTTCGAGCTTCAGCATGGAGGAGAAACGGTTTTAGGGTATTTCTCATTTTAAGGGGTGTAGAGTTCCGTACTGCTTTCGACTAGTGGCTCGCGGGACCACTTAAACTGTTGCCCCGCCCTATTGGAATATACTGAATCTGTTTTTTTTTTATTTAATGCATTAATGAATCTTCGAATTCTATTATATTAAAATTATAACTTGAAAGTATATCAGAATAAAACATTAAATTGTTATCTTTTTTATCAAAATGTATTAAAACTAATATTTAATACATTTTTATTTTGATGACTCCATTTACTTCTAAATTTTCATTTAAAATAGTTTATAATTAGATTACTATATGTAATAACAAATTTATTATCTAACTTAACACGACTTAGCCCATTTTTTAACTATTAATCCAACTAAAAAATTACAAAAAATAAAGAAAATCATTTTTAATACAAAATGAAAGGGCTTTCATTTCATATGAGCACATTGCGATATGAAAAAGTAATACAATAAGATAAGGCTTTTTAACTTATGAAGTACAAAAGATAAAATTAATTCATAAAAAATAAATATTTTTTTAAATATGAATTTTAATTCAATTCAAGTTGGATTGAGTCAAGTCAATTTAATTTTTTTCTAAAAAATGTACTACCCAAACTCAAATTTTTTAGTCGAGTCAAGTGGATTCACAAGGGTCAAAGATGGCCACCTCTACTCCACTCTATCATTATTTTTGTTAGTTCTTGAAATGATGTGGTAAACTGAAATAACTAGGTTATATGATTTTTATGACCCACTTTTAATTAATATGAATTAATTTTAAATTGATAAAATCAAATAAATGGTTATTAATTTAAGAAATTAAACTTATTCTTATTAAATATATATAGTCACCTTATTTAAATTAAACAAGATATCTGCAATGCACCGTTAAAAGTAGTAGATGATCTAAACTATATGGGCATATCAATGGTATTGTATCGGCAATAATGGGCCTCTCTCCTCTCTTTGTTTTAGTTTTTTTGGAAAAATCCATAAAATAAAAAAAGATAAGAACTTTTTTTTGGAAAACCTAGAGTGAGTATTTTTTTTTTAAATAACGGTCATTTTTATGGATTTTTAAACACTTGAAAGTCAAAATTTTGATATAAATAAAATATGTTCTAAAAATTTTGAAAAATTCTTAATATTTTGGAAAATGTATGAGATTTTGTAAAGTAATAACCAACATGAATAAACAATTAATATGAAATTCATGTTTTTAAGTATCCCCTAGTGTCATGTATCTTCTATTATAATTCATAAATTTCTATTATAAAAAAATTTGAGTTTTAAAAAAATGTTGAATATTAGGAAAATTACACAAACATTCTAAAAACTACATCAATCTTAATAAGGACTCTTCATTTAATTCTAAAATCATTTTTATAGTATTTCATTCATTTTTCCACATGAAACTCAAAAATGACTTTTCTCTTAAAAAAATCTGACTTGTTCAATTTTTTGAAAAAATCTTGGAAAATCACAAAAACACCCTACAAGTTATGTGAATGACAATAAGACATTTTCATTGAATTCCATAAGCACTGAATATTATTTCATTAAATTATTTTAAAAACCCCTAATTTAAGAATTTATCAATATGGGCAACAAATATCAACCAGCCTATTTTAAATGACAAGAATGACATTGCAAATGGATGGAATGATGGATAAGCTGACGGGCCTTGCTGAAGACGGGCCTGACCCGTCATATTGTGTCTCAACTCTCAACTTGCACAACTTGCGCTGCCGATTTTATATTATAATTTCATATTATGGGCTTGTGGCACGGACAAATAAATGGTTGGTGGATTGCACGAAATAGAAAATCTAGATTCAGTAGTAAGGACCACATCAAAATATCAAATAAACCAAAATATATATAAAAAATTGACACAATATAATATGCACATATATTATTACCCATGATATGCATTTATTATTTTATTTGATCTTCCTAAAAATCTGGTATGGAGCAGCTGTTGCAATGACATTTAAAACCATAGGACCAAAAGGTAACAATAATATGAGTAAAATTTCCATCATCCCCTTGTAAATTTACAAGAGACACTTGCGATCAGGCAATTTCAGAGCAGAATAGATTAGACAAGCAGCTGTTTCTGTTTTCACATGTGAATTTGATTCACTTCAATTCTCTTGAGAAATCTATATGGCAGTCGACATCTTAATTTATCAATGAATGTTGCTGGTTTTGATCTCCCACTTAAGAGACTCATCCAATTCATCTAAAAACAACCAACTCCATTGGTAATTGAAATATGGAGTCATTCGAACACCCATCAGAGACTCAGAGCCAATGTCAGATCATGTTAGCCCCACCCATCTCTGCCACTCTATTTATTTCCCTCTTATTAGTCCTTAAGAGTGGGCAGTAGCAAATAGCAATGGATGCTGTGGAAATCAAAGGTAGAAGGAAGAAGATTCTGAGGAGGCATTCGACAAGGGACATTAGCTTCTCGGCAAGTTTGCCTGATGATGTTCGTTGGCACTTTGCAGACAGCATCTGTGTTGTGAAGTACTCTATCGACCCCTTGGTAGATTTTAGGGAGTCCATAGTAGAGATGATCAAACAGGCCGGTGTTCGAGATTGGAAAGAGATAGAGGAGCTAGTTTATTGTTATGTGGTCCTCAATTCCTCAGACATCCATGAATTCATTAAAGATGCTTTTATGAGTTTGTGCCAAACGGACTAGGCCTTCCTTTCATCTAGAAGAGAAGAGATGTAATTTCCATTAGAACATGGAATAAGTCCTCTGCAACTGGACAGGGGTTTTCTTAGAACTAAACTTGAATTTCTTGTGTATTGTTGAATGCCTTTTATTGCAGTATCTCAATTTCAAAGAGAATGAAATACTCTCCATTGCATGAATCATTCCAAAATTAATCCACTTTTGAATAATCGATAATGACGCTGGACTATTCTAGAGAAATTGCAAGCATCAAGCATCACGCATCAAGCATCAAGCATCAAGCATTTACATTCTAAAGCGTAGATAAAGCTAGATCTGAATCATTGAAAGGGGAAAAAAGAGCTAGAGCTAAATACACCAAGTAAATGTTCTTGCATAAAATCTCCGCTCTGCAATCAAATTTAGTTAAGATTAAATATAATTGAACGGATGAAACTGATTTCAATAAGAACTTCTACCACTCAATAGCACTGATGTCAGACACCACAAATCGTTGTCTTCCCCCACCCACCCCCAAAAAAAAGAGAGAGAAAAGGAAACATGGCTAATGTTAAACTGAAACATGATGCTTCAAGCAACATGATTTATATTTAAGGGGAGCAGAAAAAAACAAAACATAAACATGAGAAGAACATATCGCAGAGGTTCACCCCATCCAAAGTAAAACACATTAACATGGGGGTAAGACAATGACAATAGTATTAGCAATATGATGATACATATCATTTTGTCCATCAGTCCAACCGTTCCCCCTACTTTACTAAAGCAAACCATTCCTAAACAATGGAGTTCATGCAGATTAAACATGAACTGAGCTCACCTCCACATAACAAAGGAAGCATTTTGTCTAGAAGAAGGTGCCATCTGGAGGTTGAACCAATTTCCGGTTGTGGGGTGCTGCCATTTCCTTCTTCAGCTGTGTCAAGATGTCCTCCATCGTGTACTCCCGCTGCCAGTTTGCCAGCATGCCAAATTTCCTTGGTTCAACCTGCATGATTGTTTAAGCCAACTTCAGTATGGGCATACTGAATGTTTTAAAGTTAGAACAGATGATCCTTGACCCACATTTCCATGCCCAACGCCCCTGATTTGGTGATCCATGCCAATGATCTTACTGGGATCACATTGGATATACCGTGCCAAAATAAACACAAGGAAAGACTACATTTTTTTTAGCAGAGACAGAGATAGAAATTCATTAAAATAAGATAATAAGTACAAAGGAGTCCATTTGTATAAAAGAGTTCACAAACATTAAAACGTGTAGGGACACAACCATCACTAACAACTGTTACATAAAAAAAAAAAAATCTATATTGGATGCTTTTGATCATCTGATCTGGATAATTTTGGAGCTCGGTGGTCCATCAACAATGTAGTCCAAAATATAGTCAAGAAGCAGGATCACCATGGAGATCAGGTGTATCTCAAAGACCCAAGAATATTGTGCAAATAAGCACATTATGTGGTCAAGGTTCATACAATTCCTCAAATCCTCAATAACTATATTGTTGTGTACATCTGTGACAAAATTCTGACACCAATCTTACCACTCCAGTCTCAGGATTAACAGAAGTCATGTTTATTCGTGAGTGGAACCTGACACTAGGAGGTTTCTCAGGATAGTCCTTGTCACAGAACAACTTCAGCTGATAAATGCGCCCTTCGTGAACAGACTGCAGAACAATAGAAGGAATGAGGACCAATGAATTAAATACACCAGGAGTTAATGAACTATGAGAAATTATACATTGTGGGGCCCAATTATGGTGCCAGTCCAGGAACGCATATAAATGTCATCTCCATCATCCATCCCATAGCTAACAGTCCCATCTCCAATGCCTTTTTCTCCGCGTTCAAGTTCTTCTAGCAATCTGAAGTTGCGAGGAACTGCACATACAAAGTAAAAGGGAATTATATCCATTAAATATTTTGCATGGGGTCATCTGAGATGGGTCAAGTAAGAGACGCATTATCTGTCAATTTATCATTTGATAGAAGTCATATTTCTATTTCTCTGAGGTACGCTTTTTGAGTTTTACATTTCCAATTTTGGTCTCCAAGATGGTCAAGCATTAATTGCATCATCTATTAATTCTTCATCATAATCATTGTTAAAGTCATTTCTCCCATCTCTAGGGTTGACTTCTTTCGCTCTACATTTATCAAAAATCTGCTTCCTGTCTTTGTCAAAGTTATCATAAAAAATCAAAGACTTTCATGTATACCTCTATGGTGGTAGGTCTGAAGATGTTTGGGTAGTCCAAATTAAGAAACAAGAAAAACATGTCTTGTTCCTTATATGCACAAAACTCAGGCTCAAATATGGATCTAATTGAGTGGAAAAGGCTCAGCCTTCACAAAATGATGTCTCAACCTAGTGATCCAATGCATGATCAGGTTTAGCTCATGTGGGCAAGTTTGGCATATCCATAACATTATCCCCTATGATTGACACAACTAAAAACTCAAAACATTTGGGCCACTATTTCAAACAGCTGCATGGCCCTCACCCTAGTAGTGCAATTTTTTTCCTATTTATATTTGATGTTCTAGCAAAATTAGTATCTTTATTGCTTTAGTTATTAAGTATCATTAACTATCGAAGAAAGATTTTCATAGAAAAGCAGGTTGCATATTATGATTCAATATTGGACCCATATGATTCACGATGGTAGGCTATATGTGCTGGATCTAGTTGTCCTAAAGTTGAGTCACACAAATGTATAATATGAAGATTTGTCCTGAAAACTCAGGTCAGAAAGCGCATTTTAGATCAGTGTCCCAAACACCTGGCGCCAGCTCGAAGGCCTGAGGATCAGTCCAAATTCAGTGTAGATGCAGGGTGAGGCTTTGCAGTGCACCAGTCTGGTTGAGTCTGATGATCTAAAAGGTGGGGCTCATGCCATGGATGGCTTGGATGTGGCCTAGGCAGCGCGCCATGTAAGAAAGTTCCTAAGTTTCAGGAGTTCTTTAGGAATTGAAAGTAAAAAACTTTGGAACAACTCTGTTATGCCAAACAAGAAGATAGCATTTGCTGTGGTAAAAATACAGAAGCAATAGTGTTACTGGTGGAGAAGACTGAACCATATCGGAGAAAGTTTATGTCATATGGGTCCAATATGATTTTCATAAGATTTTCTTATGATTCACGATGCAATTAAGATTCAATATGATTTGACTCTAAAACGATTTACAATACAATTTCAATTTCTAGAACA
This sequence comes from Chimonanthus salicifolius, assembly GCA_013350335.1. Classification (NCBI taxonomy): domain Eukaryota; kingdom Viridiplantae; phylum Streptophyta; class Magnoliopsida; order Laurales; family Calycanthaceae; genus Chimonanthus; species Chimonanthus salicifolius. The sequence continues at coordinate 55,686,528 of CM023539.1, forward strand.
TTGGCCACGAATGGAGCCTTTCTCAGTCTATGACATAATATAATTAGATTACCCTACACAGCCCAATGGCCCCAAGTGGGATAACTCCTAATGCCAAAATGAGCATGGTTTCAATTTCTGCAACATTAGCAGATGTACCATCTCATCAACTTAAAAGAAATAAAATTGTCTTCCCAAATGAACCCTGATCACTCCTCTTTCTCTAGCAAGGACTTGCAAAAGGTCCCACTGAAGTTGAGCTTCAACAGTCCAGTCAAAGGTTTCAACTTTCAATTGACACTCGATTTCCCAATACAAATAAACTACTCAAAATTTTGCCAAAAAAAAAATGCAAATCAGCTCTAGATAGTTCTCAAAATTCCATTAACACAATGCTTAATTTATATAATTTTTTAGCTGGCTTTCATGGTCTAGGTGATGATGTGAGAATTATGAAGGTTACATTGTTGCTCTCATGCCAAAGAGCCCAAAGAACCAAGGGCAAAATAAGCTTCAATATTGCTTACTAAATGATCCAAAACCCCTAAACCAATTATTAATAACCTCAGAACTGGAGTAAAACATTGCAAAACACCTGACAAACGAACTTCATGACTAAGCGATCAATGAAACATAGTTGACATCTTAGGTTACCTGCAAACACAGTAGACAAACATCAATGATAAAGTGTTTCTGCTAAACTAGTGGTTGACCATAATTTTGTTTGGAAAGCTTATTTGAATTAAGGAGGAGAAAGCAAGAATACCAATGCTTTAGTTTTAAGTAAAATCCAAAGCAAAGGAAAAAGATGAACAAAGATCACAAAGAAGCAGATAACATCCATAATTTGGCAAGGTATTCCACCTCACACATCCACAGTACAATGAATCTTCCTGAAACTCAAACTTCTTGAAAATATGATATCTCTAATTTTGAAGATGTAGATTGGAAATCTCCAAGGGAAAAAAGAGGAAGAAACCCAACTTATTGCACTACAGGAATCACCTTCGACTACGCCATTAGAAATATCCAAAGAGTCAAGCAACTTGCACCCTCTACGCAAAGCCTTAACCTCCAACTCCTTAGCACAATCACCAACAGAACATTCAGAAAAAAATGTAGCTAAGACTTTCATCTCTAATAAGGCCTCCATTGTCCCCAAAACCTTCATTATGATTAAAACTTCAATCAAAATTGAGCTTGACCCGACCAAGAGGAGGATCCCATCTTGAGACAATTGTCAAGGTTTCAAAAGGAAGTAAATGAGAGCTCCATTCACGAATAAAATCAGATTTAGATACTCCCCGAAGCCCTCCTAACAAGAGAGCACAAGAAATAACCATATGACGAGCAAACAAAGCTACTTGATGAGAAGTGAAGGCCTTTTATCAAATGCTTGGTTATTACAGTCCTTCCAAATGGACCATAGGATAGCCACCAAAGAGAAGTTCCACACCATCCATCTGACATTTTGAAGAACGAAAACCATAAGCCCATGAGTTTATAAGAGTAGCCAAGTCCATAAAATCCCAAATAAATTGAAAATGAAATACCAACTCTGCCTTGAGAAATCACAGTGAATAAAGAGATGATTGATGGAGACAACACTTTGGAGACAAAGATTACAAGCATTAACTATAAAGTGATTCTCCTTATGAAGATGATCAATAGTTGTCAAGCCTTGCAGTCCTAAAAAAGGCTAGTGTCTTTGGAGGAGCTTTATAATTAGAAAAAACTAGTATTAAGAACTAGATTAACAACAGCAGGTATGATCCTCAAGAAAAAAGACTTGACTAAAATCCAACCTTCATTGTCAGGTTCTATAAGTCTGACATCCATTCCTTCTCTATAAACACTTTGAAGGCATGTAAGAAGAGATTCTGGATGATCTCCCCCTTCATGTATCAAATTCAACACAATAGAGGGATCCAAATTAAGGAGTTATTTGCCTCAGTACCTCATCAAACCTAGCTAACAAACAAAAAGTTGATGCAACTCTCCCTTTCTCATTTGTGCTTGAGATCAGCACATGGATAAAGATAATCATTTCTGAGGAATCTAAGGACCCAGGTACAATAGGATGTTCAAATGCTTTGCCTCACACTCTAGTTGGCATTCTCAGATTAAGCAAGCCCCTTCCATTTGATACACATCCAATGAGAAATATCTAATTCCTAGCCATTTCTTCTTGTGTGGAGAAACTTAAGGCAGGCATTCAGTTGAAGCTTGGTAGTAAATCTAGTATCAGCTTTTGGGAAGAGATTTGGTTTGGAGACTCAACTCTTGCCACTCAGTTTTCCCTTTTATTCCAAGTTGTTTCCCTCCCTAATGCTCTTGTTGCAAATTGCTTCGATTAACAAGGAGGTCAAGTTGAGTGGAACATCATTTTCCATTGCATTTCCTTGATCACGAGACCAGACTTTGTTTGTTTTCTTAAGGCCTTACATACCACATGTTTTTTTTACTCTGATGAAGATTCTAGAGTTTGGAAACGTGACAACTCAGGGATTTGCCCAAGACCCATTTAAGGGGCAGTCTTGGTATTAAGCCCCTATAGGAAAGTCTCACCATCGAGACTCTTTTACCTTGAAGATACACCAACCTATTTTATCCCTTAATACACTTTCTTTATCACTTTAAAAAAAAATTTAGAAAAAAGTTTTAACATCTGGACAACTAAGATTACCCTTTTTTTTTTCTTTTCTTTGAATGGTGGTGATATAATGTGTATTAAGAGAAAAAAGTTCACAGGAGCTGAAGACCCAAAAAAAAAGACAAAACAAATCATGAAAAAGGACAAACACTGGGAAGAACAAATCCACAGCAGGCCAAAAATAATAAGACACGTCAAATAGGGAAACCACATCAAAGCCTGCCCATGAAATCAGGCCCTACAGTCACAATTACCTCTTGTATGAGGGCCTTTAATAATGGGACATTCTTTAGGGCATTAATGTTTGTAGGGGACTTTGTCTAGGAAAGGATTAGACATTATTCCTAGGACTTAGATTACAAGGAGCATGCACGATCCAAGTTAAATGTTTGAGATAATTGCCAACGTTGTTTAAGGATTGAACCTCTATATTGTGGAACCTCTGACATTATCAATAGTTTCATTTTCATGCATCCATCCGATTAGCCTTCCCTTCAATGTGGGGTGGGGGTACCCTTGATATTCAAAAAAGAAAAAAAAAAAAGTTGAAACCATAACAATGATGATGATATTTGATGGTTGCCACATGTACTTTAGTTTCACAAGGCGTGTGATAGATCTTAATCATATTATCACCTGAACAGCTACCATAGAGCACTCAGAACACTTTGACCACTTGAAGGATAGACCTGGTGCTCCTACTATCATGTTGATTCATCGTGGTGAATTTCTAATTCGAAACGGATGTCAAAGAAAGCTGTTGTATGAAGATACAGAGAACCTAGAGATGCAATTCTTATACACATGGCAAAAAGTCATCCAATTATAATAAATCACAGTGAATATTTTTTATTATGTTCACAAATTACAATTCACTACATTAATGGATCACACTGGATTCTGCAATACAAGTTGGGTAAAGTAGAATTATAGAAACCAAAAGCCACAATAGATGGAACCCCTCAAACTATTATCAGTCCCAATACCACATACAAACTCAGAATAGGAACTTTGGAAAGAAACGATAAAGAAAAGTTCACACCACTTACAATTTCAATTACTTTGCCACCCCAGTGACAGTGAAATAAATAACAATCAATGTGCCAAAACATTCAAAAGAACCGCATTCAGGGTATATCCCAAATTGCACACCTGAAGGAAAAGGGTGCATGTATTTACTGATAAAAAAGAGGGGGGGTTGTGTTTCTCATATTTACCAGTGAGAAAAAAGCATTCTGTCCATTCCCATGAGACAAAAAAATGTTTACACAAAAAATAGAATAACAGTTTCAACCATCCTCTTTTCCCAAAAAAAAAATCCAGCCAAATTGGAACAGCTTTATTTTTAAAGGAACGTGAGGAAACTTGATTTCCATTTTTAATGGAGAGACTTTACATTTATCTTAGAACGGACCATACATGGTTAGTTCAGATGGATATAAGATTACGTGGATGATACAAATCAAGGGAAACTCCTCAGATCATCGTAACTTCGTGAGATGGGTCATGGAAAATCAATGGTTTCTTAGCAATCAAAATTTTAAAGTCTAAAATCAAATGGCTGATACGATCATATGAAGTTCAAATTTTAGCCCACCTCACTGTTTAAGTAGCAGCCTCCCTAAATAGCTCTAAAGTTTTCGTTTTTTAAAGCCTTCCAAACGGAATCAGAAGAGAAATGAACCCCAGCAAAACAATATTTCTTCTCTTCAAGTGTCGGGGTGAATTTTCTGGCTAAGATCTTAATTATCAGGCCAATTTTTCTTTACGGAAAAAAAAAAAAGGATAAGAGAAGAAACGATCTTCATCAAACTAGAACGACATCCACTTCAAATAAAGACCAAAACTACCCATAGAGGAAAAAATCAATTAAACATTCATTTCTAGAGACAAAAAAAATGGAACGAAAACATCTAAAAAGATGAGCTTCGATATATCTCATATCGCAAAGTCTACGAATATCTTGGCAGAATTAAGCGGCACCAAGCCAGAAATGAAGTTAAATCAGGACACAGTCCCTCAGGCTCCGTTTGGAAGCATGGAAAGGAAACCACTTTCTCGGAAAACAACCAATTTTAGCCGAAAATAGTTAAGCCCATTTCCATTTTTAGTTAAAAACGACAATTTTCTTTCCTTTGCCTGCAGGCTCCGTTTGAGACCATTTTTGAACACGAAAATAGGTGACCAAATTCTATATCTATTAATCTATTTAGCAAAAAAAGTTATTATTTTTCAGGAAATACTCTCTCCTTCCATGCATCCAAACAGCCAAAATATTGATAGTGGCCAAATTGGGAAAACAAAACGGAAATAGAGAAGGAGAAGGAGAAGACGCACCAACAACGCTGGATCCTCCAGCACCGATCGTCATAGACGATGATTGCAACTTTCCTCTACTCTCGAATCTTCTTCTTCCTCTTCGAATCACAGATTCTCTGGTAGCGACGATCGCACCCTTCCTTCTTTTTAAGTTCTTATTTTTGTGTGGACCAGATGTGCGAACAATAAAATCCCCGCAACCCCACAAGCGACTTGATTTTTATATGTTTTTTAATTTCCGAATGGTGGCCGACTTCTATCGCGTCATTTGTAATGACCCCATTAACCTTGAAAATGCTAAGACATTGTAAAGATTGAAAAATGCTAAGTCAACAGTTGCAGAGTCTATTGTATCATATATAATTATCTATAGAAAAATTATTAAAATTTAAACATATTATTTCAATAATTACGACTTTAAAAAATTGAATAACTTAATGATACTAAGTTCTTTTTTCTAGTTATAATACACAATTTAATACAGTTAGGTGTTGGAGAAAAATATTTACTTTATTTTATAAGTTAATATTAAGTATTCATGTCAATAAAAGACATAGGTGTTATCACTTTTCTCATGTAACTTAGTATATTGTCTTTTAATGTAATATGTAATTTGGGAGATTTACTACATATGAATTTTTCTTTAATTTTTGTCCTAGTTGTGTAAGCTGTCCAAAAGAAGACATTTAGGAAAGAAAATTTGTAGTAAGCTCAAATTTTATGACTTGACATATGGGTTCTACTTAATCAATATTAATTTTTATATTTATATTATCCTCTTCACATCAATCAATCATACAAGGTAAATACTCGTTTAAAACGTAATCTCAACTCTCTTAAAATTAAAAAACATAACATCCAAAAAAATTCCAGACTCATACTTGCCTCCAAACTCGAAAGGTCATCAAGTGACTCAATGGTCATTGTGAAAAAAGGGCGACGTTTTCTACTTACTACTTACTAGAATACGCAAATATAAAAAATGAGCTCAACTGAGTTTTGACTCACCGAGTTCAAAAGGGTTTGACCAAAATGTGTCACATCCGACCAAGTTCTTAAACTGACTGGTGACTGTGGTCAGCCTGGAGTTGTTGCTTTACAGGAGCAAAGTAGTACATACTACATAGATTTGAAGCCCTTCACGTTATCCTTTCCTCCACTCTCGGGTGAAGAATTTACTTCTTTCTTTTTTCTTTATTTTGGATGCAAGCCACCTACCCCCCTTTCTTCTCCTTATAAATCCATTCCCAACGCCACAAACCTCAAACTAACATCCATTTCTCCTTTAAAATCATCAATTAATCATGGTTTCTTCCCCAACTGCATCCTCCTCAAGGGCTGGAGATGACAACCAGAAACACTTGGACCGTGAGATCCGAGACATGGTCTCAACACTTGCTTATAAGCTCTCCCAGCTTCAGTCCTCAGCCAAACAAGGTTCCACCGGAGGCGTTCAAGAGTCCACTGACGACGAGCAGGGCATAAGATTCATCACCCTTGCTGGGAACAACACTGGTGCGACGATGCGGGCAGACCTGAGCGACATTTTGGAAGGTCGGGGCACAAAGCCGGATGATGACGGCATTCTGGGCGCCTATGCTAATGGTAATTATCAGGCCGTGAACAATTCAATTATGATAAGTGGCAGTTACAGCGCAGAAGACCCCGGCATTCACATAGTCATCTCTGATCATATTGATGAGCATGACCATCAAATGGTGGGGCATCATGGAAATCACGAGGACAAGAAGAAGAAGAAGAAGAACACAAGGGAGGAAGGTTCTGATGTGCCTCGTGAAAAAACTAGCGAGGATGGAGAGGAATGAAATGTTACTTATGTATGAGTCTCGGTTCTATTTGTTCAATTACTTATAAGATCTCTACATTTCATATTTTATATAATTTAAAGAAAAATGGTTTTTTACTATGGTACGAGGAAGGTAGCGTTGCTCTACTATCATTCTCAGCCTCACTCTATTCTCGTTTTAGTTTCCTTTTGTTCCATTGGGCTATCTATTTGAATGAAATATTAATCCAGCATTGAAAAAAAAAATTGATTTCTTTTCTTGAAAAAAAAAAACTTTTTCATTGCATTCTCACATTATATGATTCATGAATGGAGTGGAATAGGCAAAATATAGAAAAACCCCCCTTAAACAATGCCAGTTCACATGAGGTAATTTGAGATCTGATACCACTTGTTAAAAATTGGATATCCATCTCAAAAGACTAATTTGTCAGGTGGGACAACGCAAGTCTTTTATAAATCTCTAGATCTCCCTCTAGAGTTCTAGTGTAGGACTTGTTTGCAGCTCCAATAATCCCCCTCTTGAACGAAGCCAACCATCCCGTCCACTTGAGAGATCTCCTGAGTATACATGAGGTATCCTGAGACCTGTCTCTAATACAATTTATTAAGACCGTACCTAATGTTTTTCTAAAATTAGGATTATAATTTCTTCGTTGTATAAAAGATCAACTTTAGCGAACTATCTTTACTATTCATTTGGAGTAATGATTATTAAATGATTCACCCTCATTATTATAAATTATAATGAAGACAAAGAAGTTAATATGTGACTGTACGATCTAAAATTATAGACACTAAAATGCAGAACTCTTCTCTTTCTGTGAATCACTTTAGTAATTTTAATAAATAATAAGAGTTACAATATGAAATATGTTAAATCAAAAGAGATGAATATATCAATTTATTAAAAACACGATCTCTCACTTTCTTTAGATAACCGTAAGATCTATCATATAGGTTTCTCTTTCTCCTCATCTCTTTTCAATTCCCAGGTTAAGGATTCTAAATTTCTAATGTTCTATTTTGAAACAAGAAGACGGGAAAACTCCTAACTCACCCACACATGTGAAAAGACTCACATGTGTCAAATATCACTAAATATAGATTACATAAATTAGTTACTTATATATGAAAAATATTCACCCGTATAGTTAAAAAGAAGTAGATCTTACATGAAGATAGATTCCTAAAACCCAACTATCCAAATTGAATCGCAATATAATACTTCAAACCGTTCTATTTTTCCCTCTCCCTGCCTTTATTTCTTATTTAGAGAAAAATCTTAAAACTTGTATACATACATTCTTAAGGGATTTTTAGTTTGTTTCTGACACAACTAAAAAATTTACAAACTGTATTATACTGAAATAAATTTTGTTAAATAATACGACATGGGTCAAGTACAAAATTGATGCTCCTGTGCAGCCCATCCCAGTGAATCCATACCCGATATTGCCTCTTTCCATTGAATCAACATGTGTCCATATTTCATTTATCTGAAATAGAAATCTCCGTTGGATAGAATCACCCTAAGTTAACTAATAAATCTTTTCACTCTTAAGTCAAGTGTTATGATTATCTAAATGGAGATTTTTTTGGCTTAGAACCTATCATATTTGAGGTGATAATTGAATTATATGAATTGGTCCTTTTCTGTTGAAAAGAATTTATGATAAATATGGATGCATTTCATAATTTATTTTACAATCTTAACATATAATTTTACTTCCTTTTTTTTTTAGCAAATAATCAAATTCTAACATTAACAATCAATGAGTCCACTCTCAAATAAATGAGTTTGTAAATTAGTCAGCTCCACCAAAAACTTTTGCCGTAGTTACTAACTTCTATTACCTAAGTTAGGTAGAAATAGAAATAGAATAGATAAATATAAGAGGAATTTTTCTTCTTCTCTAGCCTTCTGCAACACAAAAATCCCCTTTCCTGACCTTCCGCCCCTTCTTCTTTGCTTCACAAGCTTCGCCCCTCTTCCAGGACCCTCCCCTGCCCTTCTTTTACTTCCATTTTTCCCCTCTCTTGTTCCAGTTCTTGCTGCCGTGCCTTTAAAACCAATCCCACCACTTTGTCCTTCCCCAAATCTTCTTCCTAGTGTCTTCTATCCACACATACAGCCACCAGCAGTTATCACCAGCCCTTCTAAACCCACTTACCTGCTGTCATTTCCTCCTCTGTCTCTTGCGTGAGACCCTACTCGTTGTTTTTCCAGCTTTCTTTTCGCCTCCCCTATGTCCTCTCTCCATCTTTTTGTTTCCCACCCCACCTGACCCCTTACTTAAACCCATCTTAACCCTTTAAACTTCTTTCATTGGCAGAACCATACCCACCTTCATGTATTTCCCATCTAAATCTAAACTATTCCACTCATTTAGTTAATTTCTCATGTATATATTTACATCAGATCTTGAGGATATTTTTGAATAGTTATTTGTGACAAATTCATATTATTGCCATTATTACTTGACTGATTAATTTCAGCCCATTTTAAATCTAGGGTGTATTATTTTCATCTATTTTAATTTTTAGAGAACCACATTAGGCATTTAGGGTTTCCCTTTGTCTTGTCCTGCGTCAGATTGATGTTTGTAGGGGACTTTGTCTAGGAAAGGATTAGACATTATTCCTAGGACTTGGATTACAAGGAGCATGCACGAGCCAAGTTAAATGTTTGAGATAATTGCCGAAGTTGTTAAAGGATTGAACCTCTATATTGTGGAACCTCTGACATTATCAATAGTTTCATTTTCATGTATCCATCCGATTAGCCTCACCTTCAATGTGGGGTGGGGGTACCCTTGATATTCAAAAAAGAAAAAAGAAAAAAAAGTTGAAACCATAACAATGATGATGATATTTGATGGTTGCCACATGTACTTTAGTTTCACAAGGCGTGTGATAGATCTTAATCATATATCACCTGAACAGCTACCATAGAGCACTCAGAACACTTTGACCACTTGGAGGATGGACCTGGTGCCTCCTACTATCATGTTGATTCATCATGGTGAACTTCTAATTCGAAACGGAAGTCAAAGAAGGCTGTTGTATGAAGATACAGAGAACCTAGACATGCAATTCTTATATACATGGCAAAAAGTCATCCAATTATAATAAATCACAGTGAATATTTTTTATTATGTTCACAAATTGCAATTCACTACATTAATGGATCACACTGGATTCTGCAATACAAGTTGGGTAAAGTAGAATTATAGAAACCAAAAGCCACAATAGATGGAGCCCCTCAAACTATTATCAGTCCCAATACCACATACAAACTCAGAATAGGAACTTTGGAAAGAAACGATAAAGAAAAGTTCACACCACTTACAATTTCAATTACTTTGCCATCCCAGTGACAGTGAAATAAATAACAATCACTGTGCCAAAGCATTCAAAAGAACTGCATTCAGGGTATATCCCAAATTGCACTCCTGAAGGAAAAGGGTGCATGTATTTACTGAAAAAAAAGAGGGGGGGTTGTGTTTCTCATATTTACCAGTGAGATAAAAGCATTCTGTCCATTCCCATGAGACAAAAAATTGTTAACACAAAAAATAGAATAACAGTTTCAACCATCCTCTTTTCCCAAAAAAAAAATCCAGCCAAATTGGAACAGCTTTATTTTTAAAGGAACGTGAGGAAACTTGATTTCCATTTTTAATGGAGAGACTTTACATTTATCTTAGAACGGACCATACATGGTTAGTTCAGATGGATATAAGATTACGTGGATGATACAAATCAAGGGAAACTCCTCAGATCATCGTAACTTCGTGAGATGGGTCATGGAAAATCAATGGTTTCGTAGCAATCAAAATTTTAAAGTCTAAAATCAAATGGCTGATACGATCATATGAAGTTCAAATTTTAGCCCACCTCACTGTTTAAGTAGCAGCCTCCCTAAATAGCTCTAAAGTTTTCGTTTTTTAAAGCCTTCCAAACGGAATCAGAAGAGAAATGAACCCCAGCAAAACAATATTTCTTCTCTTCAAGTGTCGGGGTGAATTTTCTGGCTAAGATCTTAATTATCAGGCCAATTTTTCTTTACGGAAAAAAAAAAAAAAAGGATAAGAGAAGAAACGATCTTCATCAAACTAGAACGACATCCACTTCAAATAAAGACCAAAACTACCCATAGAGGAAAAAATCAATTAAACATTCATTTCTGGAGACAAAAAAAAATGGAACGAAAACATCTAAAAAGATGAGCTTCGATATATCTCACATCGCAAAGTCTACGAATATCTTGGCAGAATTAAGCGGCACCAAGTCAGAAATGAAGTTAAATCAGGACACAGTCCTCAGGCTCCGTTTGGAAGCATGGAAAGGAAACCACTTTCTCGGAAAACAACCAATTTTAGCCGAAAATAGTTAAGCCCATTTCCATTTTTAGTTAAAAACGACAATTTTCTTTCCTTTGCCTGCAGGCTCCGTTTGAGACCATTTTTTAACACGAAAATAGGTGACCAAATTCTATATCTATTAATGTATTTAGCCAAAAAAGTTATTATTTTTCAGGAAATACTCTCTCCTTCCATGCATCCAAACAGCCAAAATATTGGTAGTGGCCAAATTGGGAAAACAAAACGGAAATAGAGAAGGAGAAGGAGAAGACGCACCAACAACGCTGGATCCTCCAGCACCGATCGTCATAGACGATGATTGCAACTTTCCTCTACTCTCGAATCTTCTTCTTCCTCTTCGAATCACAGATTCTCTGGCAGCGACGATCGCACCCTTCCTTCTTTTTAAGTTCTTATATTTGTGTGGACCAGATGTACGAACAATAAAATCCCCGCAACTTGCACAAGCGATATATGTTTTTCAATTTCAGAATGGTGGCCGATTTCTATCGTGTCATTTGTAACGACCCCATGAACCTTGAAAATGCTAAGATATTGTAAAAATTGAAAAATGTAAATAATTCTACTGATAAATAAAATAATGTAAAATTTATTTTTCAATTTTTAATATATGTGTTCCTTCTCATACATATTAAGTGATGCGAGTAAGGGCAAATTACTAATTTTTAACGATTATGTTGTTCAGGTCTCTTAGAATGATTAATCTTCAGTGTAAGCCTCTTGTCTACACACTGTTCGAGAAGTAATTTTTCGAAATAGATTAGGAATCGAACTTAAAACTTTAATTTTTTATCTTTGATTTTAGAATATAATATAAAATGTCAGTTTTACAACTGACAAGAGTTGCAGAGTCTATCGTATCATATATAATTATCTATAAAACAATTATTAAAATTTAAACATATTATTTGAATAATTTCAACTTTTAAAAATTGAATAACTTAATGATACTAAGTTCTTTTTTCTAGTTATAATGCACAATTTATTACATTTTGTAATGCCCTGTCCCGCTACGGGCACGTCATCTCCAAAAAATCTCAAAAGTCGCTAAGGACAGATATTAGTTTTTTTTTTTTTAAATGGGGTGACCACCTCCCGCTCAACAACCCACAAGTCCACAATGCTAAGAAAACATAACGAACAACCATTGACTAAGCAAATGTGATTATATAGTCATCCAAACACCATATAATGATAAGTCCATGCAAATTAGAGTCTCTCAACTTTAGAACATAAGTATGAAAATATACAACTAACTACCAATGCTCCTCCCCATGTCCAATATCTCAAGGGGCCCACTTGGTCCCTCCGCGATCGGGGTACCTGCAACGTAAGGGGTGAGCTATCCAGCCTAGTGAAGGGATAAAACATATCACATGTCAGCAACATAGCATGTGTCACATGTATGAAAAGTAGTGAAATAATAATAGAAAGAATGTCTATGTACATGAGTGTCCAAACATACCACTAACCAATGGTCCAACTAACTAGTCTGAGACATCACCTCCATAATTTATAATAGTCCTCCAACAACTCCGGTCTCCCTACCAATATAAACGGGGGACCATACAAATATACGACCGTCTCAACCGCTGAAATGCAACAGGGAGACCCGCATCTCCTATGGGGGTCTCGACCGTCGGAGCATAACGGGGAAGTCAATCTCAATGAGGCAGGCACCTCAACCACCAGAATGCAACGGGGAAACCCGTATCTCCTATGGGAGTCTTGACCGCCGAAGCGTAACGGGGAAGTCCTCCCAATACCCAAACCATCAGTATCATGAACATATACATATGTAAACAACTCCTCCATCTTAACACCCAACGGCACGTTGTCTTTTGTGGATTACCTCCCATGCATGTACATGATATCAAGTCATATCTAACAATACAATCATGTTCTGATATAATTAATCAAGACCAACGACACATGCATCGTGCGTAACAAGAGTATGTAATGAGTTATCTAAACACATATCTCCATGCTCATCATGATCATGTTCACATGTTGTAAATAAACACACAACATTTTATCAATAAACTTTCAAGCATTGTGCTCAATATCCAAAGCAGATCTCATTTCCAGCATAAATTCACATACACGTTATGATTGAACATTATGTCCAATATCCAACACATATTTTACTCATTATAAGTTCATTCCCATGTAACAACTAAACAAACATGTTACCAGTAAGTTTCCACGTTCAAATAATCACCCATTCGATTACAATTCTTTATTAATAGCATATTGTTGACATGAGTGCACCCGAACGGATCTCTTGCCACATATTCATTTCAACAGTTCTGTAACGACCCGTCCCGCTAGCACAATATTGTCCACTTTGGGCCTACACACAGACCCGCACGGGTTTGCTTTGGCGAGTCAACCCACTGTTGCTCCCAAAAGGCCTTGTGCTAAAAGGAGGAAGGCTACTACTTATATACCAGGGAATTTTCAATGCCACTAGCAATGTGGGACTTTTTGGGAAAGGGTATTACAATCTACCCCTCTTAAAGCTAGAGCCGTCCCCGGCTCTGCACACACAACAACCAAACCCACACCCTCAGGCAGAGAGTTGAACCATGCTCTGATACCGTTTGTAACGACCTGTCCCGCTAGCACAATATTGTCTGCTTTGGGCCTACGCACGGACCCGTACGGTTTTGCTCTGGCGAGCCAACCCACTATTACTCCCAAAAGGCCTTGTACTGGAAGGAGGAAGGCTGCTACTTATATACCAGGGAATTTCCAATGCCACTAGCAATGTGGGACTTTTGGGGCAGGGTATTACAATATACCCCCCTTAAAGTCAGAGCCGTCCCCGGCTCTGCACACACAACAACCAAGCCCACACCCTCAGGCAGAGAGTTGAACCATGCTCTGATACCATTTGTAACGACCCGTCCCGCTAGCACAATATTGTCCACTTTGGGCCTACACACGGACCCGCACGGGTTTGCTTTGGCGAGTCAACCCACTGTTGCTCCCAAAAGGCCTTGTGCTAAAAGGAGGAAGGCTACTACTTATATACTAGGGAATTTCCAATGCCACTAGCAATGTGGGACTTTTTGGGGCAGGGTATTACAATCTACCCCTCTTAAAGCCAGAGTCGTCCCCGGCTCTGCACACACAACAACCAAACCCACACCCTCAGGCAGAGAGTTGAACCATGCTCTGATACCGTTTGTAACGACCTGTCCCGCTAGCACAATATTATCTGCTTTGGGCCTACGCACGGACCCGTACGGTTTTGCTCTGGCGAGGCAACCCACTATTACTCCCAAAAGGCCTTGTACTGGAAGGAGGAAGGCTACTACTTATACACCAGGGAATTTCCAATGCCACTAGCAATGTGGGATTTTTGGGGCAGGGTATTACAATATACCCCCCTTAAAGTCAGAGCCGTCCCCGGCTCTGCACACACAACAACCAAGCCCACACCCTCAGGCAGAGAGTTGAACCATGCTCTGATACCATTTGTAACGACCCGTCCTGCTAGCACAATATTGTCCGCTTTGGGCCTACACAGGAGCCCGCACGGCTTTGCTTTGGTGAGCCAACCCACTGTTGCTCCCAAAAGGCCTTGTGCTAGAAGGAGGAATGCTCTACTTATATACCAGGGAATTTCCAATGCCACTAGCAATGTGGGACTTTTGGGGCAGGGTATTACAATATACCCCCCTTAAAGTCAGAGCCGTCCCCGGCTCTGCACACACAACAACCAAGCCCACACCCTCAGGCAGAGAGTTGAACCATGCTCTAATACCATTTGTAACGACCCGTCCCGCTAGCACAATATTATCCGCTTTGGGCCTACACAGGGGCCCGCACGGCTTTGCTTTGGCGAGCCAACCCACTGTTGCTCCCAAAAGGCCTTGTGCTAGAAGGAGGAAGGCTACTACTTATATACCAGGGAATTTCCAATGCCACTAGCAATGTGGGACTTTTTGGGGCAGGGTATTACAAGTTCCCTTACCGAGTGACTTAATACACGAAGGGCCCCATTCAAGTCACTACATGTCCAAGATTAAAGGTTGAGTAGATACATAAGCATGCTAAAACAGTGATAAGTCCCCTCACAGTATGTGGAGTCGAAAATTCAAAGCGAGCAAACAACTTGATGGGTTGAAGGGAGCTCAATCTGATGAAACCAGGAAGATCAAGTAGGTAAATAAGGTAAAATGGACTAAAATTAGAAAGGACTGAAAATGGGCCTAAAAAAATTGTCTTGGGCCCGAAACGGGCCAAATTGGGTCTGGGCCTAGCTGAGCCTAGGCCTGGCTAGGTCAAGTCCAAGACTGGGTTAACTCAAGAGCTTGAACTGAGTCCATTCAGGGACTCGGCCGAGCTGACTCAGTTGCTTAGCTGAGTCGAAAAAAATGGGGAAGAGAGGGAGGGAAATTCAGGGAAAATCAGAGAAAAATAAAGGGAAATCCATGAAAAATCAAGGAAAACTCACGGAAAATCAAAGAAAACCAGAGAGAGAAAGGGAGGGGAAAAGAGGTTAAGGAGGAGAGCAGATTGAAGAGGAAAAAAAGGAAATTGAGAAGAGATGGGTACCCGGAGGCGATAGGGTGGTGGGAAGGGGCGGAAATTGGCAATCCCGAGGGGCGAGCGTCCAAGCTTCAAGTGGTTGAAAGGTGGCTTTGCTCGAGCGGACAGAGAAGGGGAGAAGAGAAGAAGATGGAAGAGAGTAAGAGGAGGAAGGACGGGAGAGAAAGGAATCGTCCGACAAGGGGGGTTTAGGGTTTCGATCGGAGAAGGGATGAAGAGGAAGAGAAGAGAAAGAAAGCAAGGCAAAGGGGGGTGGCAGCGGCTGGGTATTAGATTTAGGGTTCAAGGGCTTGGAAGAGGGAAGAAATGAGAGAGAGAAGGAAAGGTAAGGGGGCGGCGACACTGTAGCTGGAATGCTACAGTGTTACGGGAAAGGAAAATTAATATAAAAGGGGAGGGGCCCTTTAGGGTTTTGAGTTTTTTTTTTTTTACATTTAAGTATATTCATAAACTATTTAAAAACCCACAAACTCTTGAATTATTTTATCTCTTTTTTTTCTTTTTCTTTTTTAAACCATTTATCTCAAGCTATAATATTTTTAAGGTGAAACCTCGAACACGTGAAATTCAATTTCAAAATCGAGTTTTCAAAAAAATAAAATAAAAACCAGAAGGAAAATCAGATGTCGGACATTGAGCGAGAAAAACGTGTGATTTTTAAACATTTTTCATTACAGAGTACATTGAAATTACAAAATTACCTAAAAGCACTTCGAGTTTCCGAACTCGAAATCAATCAAATTGGGACCCATCACAGAGCCCACACCACCCATAATGCTACCAAAGCACCAAAAAAGGATCCACAAAACTCTCTAAGACTCCGAAATATCAGGTTGGGTCATTACACATTTAGGTGTCGGAGAAAAAAATTTACTTTATTTTATAAGTTAATACTCTCTCCATCCCATTTTAGTTGTCTTATTTGAAAATTTTGTATTTTTTAAGGAACTCTCTATATAAAACTAACACTTCATATGATCTCATTTATTTTCAACACACTTTATGCTAATCAAATATAAATGAGACAACTATTTTGGGACAATTTCAAAATCCATATAAGACAACTAAATTGGGACAGAGAGAGTATTAAGTATTTATGTCAATAAAACACATAGGTGTTATCACTTTTCACAGGTAATTTATTGTCTTTTAATGTAATATGTAATTGGGAGATTTACTACATATGAATTTTTCTTTTATTATTGTTCTAGTTGTGTAAGTTGTCCAAAAGAAGACATTTAGGAAAGATAATTTGTAGTGGGCTCAAATTTTATGACTTGACACATGGGTTCTACTTAATCAATATTAATTTTTATATTTATATTATCCTCTTCATTTCAATCAATCAAACAAGGTAAAGCCCCAGTTCCGACCAAGTTCTTAAACTGACTGGGTGACTGGTCAGCCTGGAGTTGTTGCTTTACAGAAGAGCAAAGTAGTACATAGATTTCAAGCCCTTCACGTTATCCTTTCCTCCACTCTCGGGTGAAGAATTTACTTCTTTTTTCTTTATTTTGCATGCAAGCCACCCGCCCCCCTTTCTTCTCCTTATAAAACCATTCCCAACGCCACAAACCTCAAACTAACATCCATTTCTCCTTTAAAATCATCAATTAATCATGGTTCCTTCCCCTACTGTATCCTCCTCAAGGGCTGGAGATGACAACCAGAAACACTTGGACCGTGAGATCCGAGACATGGTCTCAACACTTGCTTATAAGCTCTCCCAGCTTCAGTCCTCAGCCAAACAAGGTTCCACCGGAGGCGTTCAAAAGTCCACTGACGACGAGCAGGGCATAAGATTCATCACCCTTGCTGGGAATAACACCGGTGCGACGATGCGGACAGACCTGGGCGACATTTTGGAAGGTCGCAGGACAAAGCCTGACGATGACGGCATTCTGGGCGCCTATGCTAATGGTAATTATCAGGCTGTGAACAATTCAATTATGATAAGTGGCAGTTACAGCGGAGAAGACACCGGCATTCAAATAGTCATCTCTGATAATATTGATGAGCATGATCATCAAATGGTGGGGCATCATGGAAAGCACGAAGACAAGAAGAAGAAGAACAACAACACAAGGGAGGAAGCAGGGCCGGCACGAAGACAAGAAGAAGAAGACGAAGACAAAGACGAAGACGACGAAGACAAAGACGACAACAAAGACGAAGAATACGACACATAGACGAAGACGACGAAGACAAAGACGACAACAAAGACGAAGAATACGACACATAGACGAAGACGATGAAGACAAAGACAAGACGAAGATAAAGACGAAGACGACGAAGACAAAGATGAAGACGATGGGTAATAGGCGAAGTAACTATACCTAAGTCCTTAAGCTATATTTAATAATGCACAGGATACTTCGATTCATTGTTGTCTAGTTCGGTCAGAATATTTTTCTAAATACTGGATTCGAGTTCAAATCCCACCTGTATATAGTAATAATTATTATTTTTATCAAGTTATTTAATGAAAAGAACAATAATTTGAATTAATACCACTTGAAATATTTTGACTATTTTTAACTATTTCTAATTTATAACACTCAAAATTGAAAATTTATATATTGATAATTTTTCTACTCAATTTAAAGCGTGGGTTTCTTAAAAAATTAAAATAATGATAGTAACAATCCTAATAATAATTATTATAATCCTTATTTTATTGAATTTAATAATAATAATAATAATTTTAATTAATAAAGAAAATTTTAAATATATCTATCATCTAAATAGAGAGAAAGAGAAATCTATATTGAGTTGATAATTTTGAATTAAAAATAATTTAAAGCTTTTAAAATTTGAAGAGATGAAAAAATATAACTTTATTCATTTGATCAATGTAGATTTTATTAGATGTGATATACAAGTATAAATCATTATAATTAAGATAAATTCTAAATTTTAATTTTTAAAAATCCAGAAAATTTGAAAAATTAAAATATTAATAATATATTTTTTTCAAATGAGAATTTGCATTAGTGTCGCACTCGAATATAATAAAAGATGCAGTACCAAGAGAAGTAAAATAAACAATTGAATTGTTAAATTATATAAAAAAAAAAAAATTGTTGTTTTTCAAATGCATAAATTGCTTATAGAATAATATTGATTATCCCAGTTACAGTTACCTCTTTAGATACAAGTTTTTCAAAGTTAAAACTGATAAAATCTTATCTTCGGTTTATAATGTCACATGAAAGATTGAATGGATTAGCTATCTTATCTATTGAAAAAAAAATGTTAAAAAAAATGAATATAGTAATTTAATTAGTAATTTTTATCTCAAAATAAGAATAAATTTTAAATAATACTTTGTTATAAATTTGATTATGATATTTTACTTAAATGTTTCACACTTTGTAAAAAAAATTGTATAATTTTATTTTTTACGAATATATAAAAGGTCTATCTTAAAAGTTCACAAAGGGCTCTGAAATCTCAGAGCCGGCCCTGGGAGGAAGGTTCTGATGTGCCTCGTGAAAAAACTAGCGAACATGGAGAGGAATGAAAATGTTACTTGTGTATGAGTCTCGGCTCTATTTGTTCAATTACTTACAAGATCTCTACATTTCATATTTTATATAATTTAAAGAAAAATGGTTTTTTACTATGGTACGAGGAAGGTAGCGTTGCTCTACTATCATTCTCAGCCTCACACTATTCTCGTTTTAGTTTCCATTTGTTCCATTGGGCTCTCTATTTGAATGAAAAATTAACCCATCATTGAAAAAAAAAAAAAAGATTGCTTTTGTGAAAAAAAATCTTTTTCATTGCATTCTCATGTTATGATTCATGAATGGAGTGGAATGGTCAAAATGTAGAAAAGCTCCCCTTGAACGAGACTTTGAGATCCAATACCACTCATTAAGAATTGGATATCCATCTAAAAAGATTAGCTTGTTAGGTGGAGCGATTTAAGTCTTTTATAAATCTCTAGATCTCCCTCTAGAGTTCTAGTGTGGGACTCGTTTGCAGCTCCAACAATCTCCTTCTTGAACGAAGCCAATTATTCCGTCCACCTGGGAGATCTCCTGAGTCTACATGAGGTATCCTGACACCTGTCTCTAATACCATTTATTAAGACCTAGATATCCATCCCAAAAGACTAGTCTATTATACAGAGTGATCCAAATTATTTATAAATATCTAGATCTTCCTATATATTTCCAATATGAGACTCCTTATATATTTTCAATATGAGACTCGCTTACAGCTCATCAACGGTTGCTATGTACCTAATTGCTATGTACCTAATGTTTTTCTAACATTAGGATTATAATTTCTTGGGTGTATAAAAGATCAACTTTAGCGAACTATCTTTACTATTCATTTGGAGTAATGATTATTAAATGATTCACCCTCATTATTATAAATTATAATGAAGACAAGAAGTTCATATGTGATTGTACGATCTAAAAATATAGACACTAAAATGCAGAACTCTTCTCTTTTCTGTGAATCACTTTAGTAATTTTAATAAATAATAAGTTACAATATGAAATATGTTACATCGAAAGAGATGAATATTTCAATTTACGTAAAAACACGATCTCTCACTTTCTTTAGATAACCGTAAGATCTATCACATAGGTTTCTCTTTCTCCTCATTCTCTCTTTTTAATTCCCAGGTTAAGGATTCTAAATTTCTAATGTTCTATTTTGAAACAAGAAGACGGGAAAACTCCAAACTCACCCCACACATGTGAGTGTGAGTCAAATATCACTAAATATATATTACATAAATGAGTTACTTACAGGCGTGGCCCTGGCCTTAGGTGAACTAGGCCACTGCGTAGGGCCCCCAAATAGATAGGGCCTCAAGTCGGGTTCAATTTTTAAGTTCATGCACCTTAGTGTATGTTATAAATGTATTCTAATGTTTACTTTATTAGCATATGGATTTGTGGCGCGTTGATAGTTGATAAGACTTGCAACTTAAAGAATGCATGTGATTTATGCCCGAATCTATTTTGATTTAGCCCCTTTTTTTATCATGCAGTTTTACTTTTCTTTTAAAAATTAAGAATTGGGGTGATTAATTGACTATATTATAAGATAAATAACATTTATCGTAATTTTATTTTTCTTTTAAAAATTAAGAATTGAGATGATTAATTGACTCTGTTAAAAGATTAAAATGATTATATAAAGGTCAGATTTTAACTAATCATTATTATTATCATTTTTTTAGAAATTTTAATAAAAGTGTGACCTAAAGAAGTCCCCAAATGAAGAAACTTAGTGTTCATTATAATATAGATGGTTGAATGGAAAGAAAATGGGTTTATAATTGAATGACTATTTTGTGTTTTATAGTTTATAATTGAGTGATAATTTTTTTAATATAATTTTATTTTATAAGTTGTTCTAAATGCATTATATACTTTAGCATGTTAACTACTCTTTCTAAATACAATAAAATAGTAAAAAAATAAAAAATAATATAAATGACACAAGTGAAAATTAAATTTGTCACAAGAAATATTGAATAGATTAGCTATTTTATCTATTGAAAAAGATATGTTAAATAAACTTGAATATAGTAATTTAATTAGTAATTTTGCATCTCAAAATCCTCGAGAAGAATAAATTTTAAATAATACTTTATTATAAATTTGATTATGATATTGTATTTTGATGTTTCATACTTTGTAAATATATATATATATATATATATATATATATATATATATATATATATATGATTTTATTTTTTTTAAATATATAAAAGTCCTATCTTAAAAGTTTGCGTAGGACCCCTGAAATCTCAGAGCCGGCCTTGGTTACTTATATGTTAAAAATAAGTAACAATCAATGAATCCACTCTCAAATAAATGAGTTTGTAAATTAGTCAGCTCCACTTTAAACTTTTGCCGTAATTACTAACTTCTATTACCTAAGTTTGGTAGAAACTGCCACCAGAGCTTATATTTTTAATGGATGCGATGTCCTTAATCTATTGACATTTTCTTTAGGGGCTACATATGTACCTATTCAGTCACCTATCATTCAATATTTAATACATATCGACTGATGTATTAGTTGCATTTAAAGATGTATATTAGGATATTTTGATTTATTTATTTTTCCTTTGAGATGGATTAAGCATTTTGTGGTTTATAAAATTTAATGGACGTGTGATTTAATTATTTTGATATTTTTTGCAAATTCTCTATTCTCTTAATATTTTTTTTATTTTCTGTAATTTTTCTGATTTAAGTTCTTTGAAATTTAATAGATAGAATGATGCCAAATATTTGTTCTTGTATATTTTTTGTTTTTTTAATAATTTTTCATAATTTTTATATGGTTTAAACATTAGAAAATTATAGCCAAAAATAGGTTTCTTTTCCATATCGTTAGCAATCTTGCTTGTTTGGTGGAGGACTATCTATGGTAGTCCCCGTTAATGAAAATCACGGCGAGGTCCGATACCTTCAAGCATATTCCACATGGTATCACTGTGGAGTTCATCAGTAATATATTAATATTAAACGAAAAATGGCTTCTATGCCTAATTAAAAATTAAATATTATCTCAAATCAAAGTTCTTAAAAATTATATATAAAACTATAAAAAATGATTAAACTTAATATCTATCATAAAAAGTTATAAAGATAAATAGATGAACTTAAACTTTATTTCTATGGTAGAAACTTCTTGATTTTAAATTTAAGCATTCATTCATGTGATCTTGTATTCTTTTATAAGATGACTACTGAAAATTTCAGTAAACATTTGTATAAATTTATATATTATATTTTATTTAATACGATTACTGAAATCTATCTTCCGAATCTCTTCACCATTTCTTTCTCCATGTTAATCCGGTGATTATTCTGTAGGAGTGTGGGACGTCACTTAAAGAGAGAGTTTTCGTATGACCATGTTCGAAGTTCTCCCCCTCCATCATAAAAAAAAAGAAAATTAACTTCCAAAAGTCACCTATTGGCTATTTTTTTCCTTAATTAGTCACCCTCCCAAAACTTTACAGTTGATTAGGAGTACACCTTCAAAACCCTAGTGGCCAAAAACAGGTGGAGCTTCATCATGTTAGAGTTGGGTTCAGCTAGAAAAATTCAACCCAAATTGTGCATCTAATTGGTTCAGATCAAGAGGGTTGAACACAATGGTTAGAAAATCATGACTTATAACATTCTTGAAGTAAAATTCACTCTCAAAAATTAATTGCACTAGATATACAGAATATGCTCTCATACTATGTTAGAAAATCATAACATAGAGTTATTTGATTCTTAATTAAGGGACGCGGGACGTTTGTCCCTTACCACCCAGCCAAACCCCACCCTTTTAATAATGTATAATCTTTTCACTGCCAATCTGCGATCTTAAAGCTAACTGTGATCCCTATTCTTTCCATCCAAAACAACAGATGCCACCTTTGAGAATTCTCTCCGGCCAAACAACTCATACAACTCTCTTTATTAACACCATAGACACTGTAAAGTGCGTCTGAAATCATTCAACACAATAAAAATTATGTTGGAATTGGCTTATATCCAATCTCTCTTTGAGTTGGTAGAGGAAATACAAAAGGAGAAGAAGCTAAAAGGAGAAGAAAACTGAGAACCAAAAAAAAAAAAAAAATTTGAAAAGGGTGAAATTGTTGTGAAAAGGATGCTAATATCATGCCGGCTCCGACCGTCCTTCATCTTCGCCGTTCGAATGAACGTGTTTGGCAACAATGATCTTTGCTTCCATGCTCTTGCCCCACAAGAGAATATAAAGTCCGATGATTACAAAGAGAGATCCCAAAACACTGGGCAGTACAATGTCATTAGGTTAGTAACATAGTTCAAATCTGCGAGCCCAGCTCATAAATCACTGAGTCACATAGAATGTATATAAGTGGGGTGAGTTTGCAATCAATCTTACCTTCCCAAGTGCAGTTGTTCATGTAAAACTGAAACATCGATGATGGCTACGATTATCTGAATAAGGGGGCTGAATGCTGCTGTGAAGACAGGACCTCTTTTCTCAACACACCACGACATAACCACATAGCACAAGCCTGAGCCCATCATCCCCTGCAACCACCAACTGAGTCTATGCTCATATGGACTCAATTTTCCGGCAATTATAATGTAATGCATTCCTTCACTTCAGATCTTAATGTATTTGTAGCACAAAATCACATGGGATACAAGACACACGACGGTTGGGATTGTAAAATTTAGGGCTTAAACTCGGGTCGGTTCTGGTCGGGCTTTAATAAATTCAACTCGATCCATAACAAAATTTATTGAATCCGATCCGACCCGACCTGAATTGCTGACCCAAATTACTTAATCTAACCCGACTCGAATTTTTTACTTGATTCAACACGAGTGGTGTTTTATAACTTAGTGCACACGGGTCACGTTGGATAACGTCGGATTGATTTTAAATTTCTAAACACAACTCAATCCAAATTTCATACGGGATTTTATTTTTCTAACCTGACCCAATCCGAAATATACAAATACATAACTTAAACCCACTGCTTTCTCGGGTCGGGTCTTGCGGGTCAGGTTAAAATCCAACCCAAGTTTCACCCCTAGTAAAATTTAATCAGATGCGCTATTTGTGAAGTACATGATAGATAAATTTTGGAGTGACCGACAAAATAATTTTTAAAGTTTTGGGTGAAAAAATATACAAGAGTGCTACACCGTAAAATAATAACTTTGAGATAATGATGAAGATGATGTCTAGGCTAGCTTACTTACAGCATATACGACAGTTGCAATGTGAAATTTCCCTTTCAAAACCCACAAGGAAATATCTCTCTGTATAATTAAGCTTAGACTGGCCGATTGAATGCAGCTAAAGAAGGAAATCATGGTGGTGCTTGAATATGGTGCTGGATATCTCTTTCCTATCCTCGCTTGAAGAAGGAACCATGAAGACCAGCAGAGGCAACCGCCGACTAATGCAATCGATCCAATAGTCCATGTTTTCGCCTTCTGATTTGAAGCCGACTGATTTGAATAGGCCATGGCTTGGGAATGCTTGTTGGTCAGTGGCACTCCTCTGTAGAATGTTAACAACATGGCACCTCCGACACACACCACAGTTCCAAGTACCTTGGCTCTTCCTGCTTTGGTTTTCATGTTCGCGGTCTCTAAGCTGTAGATATGAATTGATTCAAATGGGTGAGTTGGAAAAAGGATTTGAATTTAGTTTAAGAAACAAAGCAGTGATTAGGCTCTAATGATCTTTACGTACCCAAAAGGCAACGCCATCAGAAAAGTAACCACAGGAACCATGTTGATGAATGCGCATGCGAAGGTAGCAGACGTATAATCAATTCCAAGGAGAAATAGATATTGCGTGAGTGTGGCTCTGAAACAATATCAATAATACAATTACAAAATAGGATAAATAAATAAGAAGAAGAAGACGAAGGATTAAAGTCTGTATATCTATACTAACCCAATCAATGCACTTAAAAAAAGCTGCCAGAAGATCCGAGCTGTGAGTTTTGGTCTAGTTTTCCTGCAACAAACCCTTTAACTAAGCACAACTCCAAGCAAGATAGGTACATGACATGGCTCATTTGTCACTAAAAAAATACCTTTCTTCACATACCAAAATATTAGATGGATTCAAGAATTTTCATGGTTGTAAAAATTAGAAGAACAATATCAGTAATGACATGGTTGGTCCTCAATATTAGTGAAAAATTAAATAGATGGATAAATTATCATAAGAACCATTATATTATAAAAAATGGGATCTATTGAATCATATTTGCCTTTGATTTTTTTAAATTTAAAAATGAACTACTAGATAAATATTTTAACCTATCATATTTAATCCAACAGTGATATTACATCACATGAAAATTATAAAAGATTGTATCTAAATTTTAAAAGAAAAAAATAATATGAATCAGATTCAACATAAAGAGAGTCCCATATGGGCACCTGGACTCCGAGCGCCAAAAATGCCTAGGCATTTTGTAGTTTTGCCCATATATACATACAAAGCATACACACTCATCATTTTAAAATTTTTTTTTTTTTAAGACCAAGGTATTGAGGCCTCTTAGGCATCGTACTTTTTATAGTAACTCTTACCAAATTATGTCTTAGTTGTAAAGACATTTTGTTATGGATGCCTATTTGCTTGAAGCATATTAATACAATATATATACCCAAACTATCTACTTAATTATTTGGTTGACTTGTGACCCAATTAATCCAATCCAAATTGGTTTACTCAAATTAAAAATGAGTTGAGATTTTTAAATTTAGATAGGTTATAGGCAGGTTGGAGGAGGCCAAAATATAAATTAAGTTGAAAAATAGTGACGCAAATTAAATACAAATAGACTAAAATTTCACTCTCAACTTCATCCATCCATCTATATTGCAATCCTAACTAGATGCAACGGAATAGAAGCAAGTAGAGAAAGAAAGGAGTCACGTATTTAATAATTATATAGTTTAATGAAAAGTAACGAGTAAAGAAGATTCCCCATTTGAATGGCTTTCAAAATCAGCAACTATTATGTAGATGTAATCCCTATTCTTAGATCAAAAGTTTTCTCCTTTATAAATAACCCACTTGTCTAAATCAGAGAATAATCTAAAAGTTTTCACCCAGTCGAAACATGGTCAATAGGTGCACCACTTTGTCACAACTTGAGGACTCAGTTGCGAGTCAAATTTGACTCAGTGGATTTTCTTTTATACATAACCGAGTTTATGTATTTGATTCAACCAAGAATAGTCTACTCTTGAACTCTTCTCAACTGAGTAGACTTTTGAGTTGAGTTAAATTTTGAGTTTATAAATTACAATATGCACCATTGATATAAGTCGTATAAAATAATCTGAAAAGGCATAGATGAATAAAAGGGCAATTAAAATTACATGAGTAATTGTAAGCATAAACTGAAAAAAAAAAAAAAAAAAAACCCATCAGTTAATTACATGAGTCGAGAACAGCATTTAAAAATATATAGATCTATGACTTAGAGTTATTTACATTTGCAACAAAATAACAAGAGAACTTCTTCCCGTACACTATGAGTATATGTATTTAACTTATCTTTTTTTTTTTTTATCAAAGATATAAAGTCTATTAGATAGCACTTTATGAAATTTGATTACCAAAAGTTTAAGTTGATATTATAGTTTTGGATGTGTTAAAGAGTTAGAATTCCTATTTTTTTTCTTCTTTCCTCCTTCGTCTCTATTTCCTATTTCTCGTTGGAAAAATTGTATAAGAAAGAAACAAAGAGGCCCTCTCTCGTTGGCTGGCCCATCTTGGGACACCGAGAGTTTATTTTGTGTCAGAGAGAAAATCAGAAAGGAGAATTTGGGCGTGCAAATTTGTTTGAGAGGGAGGAATTTGAGAAAAGGATTTGTATTTGTAATTTCTGTTTGATTTAGTGGAACTTATTTGATTGTTGTTCGTGACGTAGGCTTCAACCTTACCACGTTAAAATCATGTGATTTTGTGGATTGTTTGATTGGATTTTGACTTCTGCTCGTTAATCGGGTAAATCCCAACATAATGTATCACTAAAAATTCTCAAATAGCAAGAGATGTTATCATTGGGTGCATTATGATTGAGAGAGAGAAAGAGAAATACGAAGAAAAACGAAGAAAAAAAAGGAAGAAAATGACATGGGTCATGGTCAACAATTGACAAAGGTTATGTATAAAAAAGAAGATAACAATCCATCAATTCATTGAAAGACAATGACTGGCTTTCTGCTCTGTGTAGCTAATACCTTTCCCGGAAGTGGGCAATAGGGGCAATGAAAGCAGTGGCAATTGCCTGTCGATAGGTGACCAGAACCAGATGGTTCATACCCTCGTCAAGAACTTTCTTTAGAAGTATATTCACAATAGCGAAGGCCACATCAACTGCAACCATTGCAAGAACAGGCTTCCATTCACTGCACCGGTTCTCTTCCATTGATTCCTTTGCAAGGGCCCCTCCCTTTCCCACCTCTCTTAGCCCTAACCCTCTTTCTCTCCTTCTCTCTTACAACTACAAACTCCAACCCCAATTTTGTAGACGCAGGCCTCAAGTTTATCCTAGAATAAGTGGTCACCAAGCAAGATTAAATTCTCCAAATCAAATCATTGCTTTAAGCTGTCAACTTTAGCATTTTTTCCTCCTTTCCTTCTCTCTTCTCTTTTTGAACAGATCTCACTCTACGGTTGGAGATCAATTGGAATCCTCAGCTGACTTCACACAAAAAACATCATTCAACATTAGTCATCCTAGAATAAATATCTCTTCAAAGAGAAACGAATTAAGCATGAGAAATTTTGTACTAAAATCACATGTATCACAGTGTATCCATTCAATTTATCCGCTCGCCCCGACAATCGCCAGATTTTCAGCTGACTGTTGCAGGAACCAGAATCTAAGCTCAAATCACACAAACTGGTGCGATTCCCCACGACTTCTCTTTTCCCAATTTCAAAAATCTAATACTTCTTCAATGATAAAAAATTTCAAGTAGCCATGTTTCTACAACGTGGGAACATACTGTCAAATCGCAAGTTTCATGATAAACACCTGAGAGAAAGCGATGGATGCTTCTGCATATTAGATTTGCATTCTTTTTGTTTGTATCTTTTTGAAAAGGGTGGCGATGCCATGACAACATACAAGAGAGAGATTCCCATGTTCATTGGATTGCCCTGGCATTTCATTAACAATTTAAAACACAATTAGTATGCCCACTGACCTCTCATGTCTGTTAAAGGCATTACAAGAGCACCGACATCATACTTCAGGGCTATAAAATAATGTCTCGTGGAGAATTAAAGGAAAAAAAAGGGTTCCATTGCCACTATTTTACTTTTTTGGTTTCTAAATGAGAACATAAAACATGATTTTGATGATTAACAAATTATCATAACCCACTTTATTACAAAAGGGGAATGCAGTTCAAATGTAACAATAGTGTAACAAATAGTACCAGTAAAGAATAAAGTGTCACTATCTCCAAAGTATACAATGTTTTTAAAAATAAAATTTTATTGATTCAATTAAAATAATTCTTAATAAACTATATTTTTTTAAAAAAAAAATGGATTTATCACCACTATATTTAATAAACTTCATATCTAAATATATAAAGTAATATGTCGCACACAAGTGCATATATGACTCTATTTCACTTTGTTTATTACATCAAATTATACTTCACCCTGCAAGTGATAACAAAATATAAATAAAGAGACCTTGAACCCACCGTGAGAATAGTGTGTGAGTGCCCAATCAGAAGCCTTAATTAGCGGTCCTGATGGTAAAAGGATAGTGTGTAGTTCCAGTTATATTTTGTTTATGATCAAAGTGTTTAGGCCTGTTAAAGTACTTGACAAATTCTTAAGATATGTGCAAGTTTTCTAATTTATACAGACTGATAGTTTGAGAAGTGGTCTTTTTGAGTAGAATGAAAATCGAACTCAGGACTTTCATGTATATTTAGAATAGTATTTAGCTCGAGTTATCTTTAAAGAAAGGAAATATGAATAAGTTAACTAAAGCGTAAAAGAGAAGATAGAGAGGAATTCATACAAGTTACCCCCTCTGATATATTCCTTCACGATTCCCATGTGAACCCACGATTGAATTTTTAAATGTAGAAGAACCTCACTAACATCAAGTGCTTTTGCCCTTTTTACTCCATTAGTAGAAAGAATGAGTTGGGGTCGGTAGCCAAATATTGCATGTTGTAGGAGGAATTTTATGGTCCTTAGAATTTACGGTCAACTCATAAATGTGGAGCATATGGGTGGGTCTACACTTCCAAAGGTTCAGACCATGGTTAAGAATATCTAAATTTTGACTAAACTAGTCCAGAACCAAAGTTTGATCGGCTTATTTGGAAACCTCTACAATGAAGAATAGAGCTGCTGTGGAGACGATTTAAAAAGTTATCATTTTTTTTAATATAGTTAAAATGGTTAGTTTTTTATAAATTTAGAAACCCTCAATTTTTATAAAATTCTAAAAAAAAAAAAAATACTGTTTAATTTTAATTTGTGCATGTTGCAAGCAATTTACAAATCACAAATATGAAGTATTCTACGAAGCCAATTTGATTGTGATGAGAATTACACATGCCATTATATATGTTAATAATTTGCTAAAAGTGTAAATCATTAAAAAAAAGGCTGCGCTGTAACGACCCGATCCGAACACAGGGGGCTTAGGGCTTGACTCAGTGTGATATTGTCAGCTTTGGGCCTCGAACACAAGCTCGAACCCACACGGTTTTGTTCTTGGGCCCGGGCCCACGTGGCCCGGCCCAAAAGGCCTCACACTAAGTTACACATGGGTGGCTTTCTAATAAGCTCACTCCCTCCTTTCTCTTCCACCGATGTGGGACTTCAAGAGAGGAAGTTACACATGGGTGGCTTTCTAATAAACTCACTCCCTCCTTTCTCTCCCACCGATGTGGGACTTCAAGAGAGGAAGGGATAGGGTATCACAATCACCCCCCCTGAAGTCTCGAGCCGTCCCCGGCTCGATCCGGTCCAGCTCAACAACTGCAGGGAAGGAGGAAAGCCCACACAGTCCGAGTGTTGAACTCGGCTATGATACCATTTGTAACGATCCGACCCGAACACAGGGGGCTTAGGGCTTGACTCAGTGTGATATTGTCCGCTTTGGGCCTCGAACACAAGTTCGAACCCGCACGGTTTAGTTCTTGGGCCCAGGCCCACTTGGCCCGGCCCAAAAGGCCTCACACTAAGTTACACATGGGCGGCGTTCTAATAAACCCACTCCCTCCTTTCTCTCCCACCGATGTGGGACTTCAAGAGAGGGAGGGATAGGGTATCACACGCGCATTTAGACACCTGAGTTTTTTTTGTTACCAGACACCAATTTTCAGATTTTCAGGGTAAATTACCCTTTTATCCTCCCGCATGATTTTTCAGTTGATTTTTCGGTTCCTTTCGAAGGATCATAACATCCTTTGAACGAATGACTGCTACAGTCAAATTCCTTAAAAAATAACTATAAAGATTTAAAGGAGATTTTAGTATTTAAAAAGTTATTTTTTAAGCACTGTGTATTTTCAAAATTTCTCAAATTAAATATCCAGACTAATTATGATAGCATGATAAAAATACTTTAAGAATTCAATACCTTTTGACACTCTTAAATGCTTAAAACACAATGTTTTACAAATAAGGTATCCCTCAGCTGTGCCAAAAACACATTTGGAAGTGTCAAAAAACATTGAAGTGTCAAAGTATTTTTATGGTTATCGTAATTAGCTCGAATATTTAATTTGAGAAATTTTGGAAATACACAGTGCTTAAAAAATAACTTTAAAGTTTTAAAGGGAATTTTATTATTTAAAAAATTATTTTTTAAGCACGGTGTATTTCCAAAATTTCTCAAATTAAACATCAAAACTAATTATAATAATCTGATAAAAATACTTTAAGACTTCAAGGTCTTTTGATACTCCCAAATATATTTTCGACACAGCTGAGGGATACTCTTATTTGTAAAACACTGTATTTTAAGTATTTGGAAATGTCAAAAGACCTTGAAGTCTTAAAGTATTTTTATCAGATTATCGTAATTAGTCTGGATATTTAATTTAAGAAATTTTAGAAATACACAGTGCTTAAAAAATAACTTTAAAATTTTAAAAGAGATTTTACTGATTAAATTTTTTTAAGGAATTTGACCATAGCATCAACAGTCCTTAGGCCAACTAAGGATCGTTATGATCCTTTGAATGATTCAACTATGCAGTTGAATTATCCGAAGGAACTGAAAAATCAATTGAAGAATCGTCCGAAGGATAAAATGCGTGAGGGCAAAAGGATAATTTACCTCGAAAATTTGAAAATTGGTGTCTAATAACCAAAAAAAACCCGGGTGTCTAAATGCGCGGCCTCAAAAAATACCTAAGTCACTGATCACATTGTCCTTAAGACAATGTCTGCCCTTGCCCCACGCTTAATTCCTCACAGTAATTTTGTATGTCACATTGTGATCTACAACACCAAAGAGCAACCGCTTATGCTTATGTCCAAATGCTTGGTCAATTTTTTTAAAAATCACCAAATCAAAATTTAAAATCTTAAAATTTATATTTCCATTTTTATCTTTTTTTACTAGTTTTTTTTTTCTTTTTTGCTACCAAAATGCAAGAAAATTACTTTTTAAGTGCTTGGGTAAGATCCACAAGAGCCATGATTTTAAAATTAGTCAGGTCCAAGTTGACTAGGGTAAAACAACTTGGACTCGGTCAATGCTTATATGATGTTGTTGGAATAATATCAATTAAAACTCAGTAATTTTTATCTGGTTTTTAGTGATTTTCAATTAATTCTTGTCTCTCTATGTTTCTATGCAAAAAAAAAAATTGATCAAACCAGTTTTGACCACTCAAACCGATTTTACATCTGACTAGACCAGCTAGATCACTAATAGCCCGATTGTTGGTCAGACCAATTTGGATGAAATACTAGCCCAGTGTTCAAAAACGAAGTCCAGACCTAGCCTGGACTACGTTTTGAGTGTAAGTGAGTCTAATGTGCTTCAACTCTATGGCTCCCATTAGCCCAATCCCAATGAAAACGAATAGAGCCTACCCATCCTGTGGTGTACTGGCTTCTAGCACTGGAAGCTCTCTATGGATGGCCCCTTCTTGCCAATGTAACTTGTGAGTTGTGACCCTATTTAAAAGAAATTGATAAGCATAGAAAGCAAAAATCTTACTCGAGAAATTACACATTGGTAAATCGTAGCATGAAATGTGAAATGAATCAATGGTACTATTGAATTTATAAATCTCAGTATTTACAGAGATACATCGGGGGATGTACCCAGCAATTACAATTACAACAAATTAATGAAAGCAAAGAATGGGTTATCTGTTTAAATGGAAGGCCTTGAAAAAGTACGAGAAGCACTTCAGGAACCTTGTTGTATCTCTATGAGGAACTTGAACTCAGAATATATATTCAAGGATCCTAGTATCGTATTGAATATGAGAAAGAATAAAAATACAAAAAAGGGAGATCTACATCAAAAACCATAGAGCGGAACCTGCACTGAGCATAGTAGTTCTGAATGGCATGAAGTCATATGTGAATGTCATCTATGTCAAGTTCTTTAGCACTCAACATCTTCAATTTCTGCAATTCAAATTCAACGTTAAAGAACAGAGAGAAGACATTCAATGGACTTTTCTATTTACTCATTTCCTCTTTAGATATTGTAATCTTTTATTAATTGAAGACAAAGAACATTCATCTCTTCTGGTGGCATTGTCACTTAAAAGGAAGATTGCCATAGTTCCCATCATATACTGACATGAAAAGTAATTTTTGTATGCGATTACTAATTTGGGAGGAGAAAGATGTTCTCAGAGCAAGTGATGCTGAAACATTTGAAGAAAATAGCACACGATTATCAGGAAGAGAGAGAGAGAGAGAGAGAGAGAGACAGAGAAAGAGAGAGAGGAGAGGAACATAAAATCTACAACGAAAAACAAGACTGGAAAGGGAGCAATGATTTACAAGTAAAATTTTCTGAAAGGGAGATGCTACACTGACCCTTATACCCATTTATACCATTAAGCTCATATGGCAAATCATAGTTATTTGACTTTTTAATAATTAGTTAAGATACCAATCAAATGATTTATCACATCAACAAAGGATACAAAAAGGGATAACATGAGGGTAGGACTTAGCATTTTCCTTTTTGAAAATGAGAGACAGTATAAAATATTGAACATTCTTATAGTCCAAAAAAATGCTTACACCATCAATGATAACAAAGACTGCGCATGTTATATGAGGTAAGTGCCAAAGAAATTGAAAGTAAATTCACCAAAAATAGTAGTTCTTGGATTTACCGTGATAAATTGTGGAGGATCATCAACACTAGAAGATCCAAGAACAATTTCCCTTTTCAGCTTTGTTGTAAGCTTGTGACAAACACGCAGCTGATAAACATATTTAATAAGAACAAAATGCAATTGAAAATAAATTTGAAAAGATTGTAGAAACCTCGCCCACCTCAGAGCGAGTAGCCCCACCAATGATAAACACAAAAATACGCTGGCCCAACTTTTTCAGATCACTAGATGCATGCCTCAGTACTGAATCACTATAACAATCAGTAGAACAACAAGAAGAACATAAATGCCACATAAAATAAGCAAGTGTGGAACCAAAAGGAGCAAACAACTTCCATACTTGAGAAACTAAAATTTGGCATAATGGTAACCAAAAATTATAATTTATATAACAGCCCGAGGAGAGAATATCTGGTTGCATCCACAACTAAGGTACTTCAGAAGTATTGAGAGAAGTTGTCAACATATAACCACATGACTGAAATGTGGAAACATTTGAGCATAATGAGCTCTGGGTGCTATAGGATGAAAGAGCAATACAGACAACTATTATGCTCGACATATTACAGAACTAGAAACTAAAATTTGCATGAACTTTTTCGACATAGAATAGAAATAGCTACCGTAATACCTTGAATACCCATCATCAGAATGACGAGGTCTAGCCCATGTTGGAGTCCGTCTTGATCTCATCGAATGAGCAGTCGGAACTTGAGTTGTTCGTGCTGACACACTCTGAGTGTTCCCATTGGCAGTGGGACTCGGGTCATTCATACATGGATAGTCATTCTTTGGTAATTCACCCTTGCTCAACTTTTCAACCAACTCCTGAATGTCAAAAAGCATCATGATTGTATAGAGCTATTTCAAAGCCATGGCCAACCTAAACTTGCATAAAATCTGGAAAAATGTATGGGGCTAACTCAAGTTGGTCAAGATAAATTTTCAACATTCTACTAGTGACCTGAAAGCCAAAACCTTGCCCCAAAGATCATGTTTGAGCCCAACCCAACCCAAGAAAGCTTGAAAGCTTAATTTGATTAAACAACAACAAATACACACAGAAATATTCTCATGGGTAGCTTATGAGGTCCTTCGGTGGTGTCCAATGCATGGAGGAGGTTGGTATGAGAGGCCAATGTGTGGATGTGTGGATGTGGAGTTCACCAAAAATCATGTTTATTACATTCTATTCTAGATATGATTTTCAATGACCCAAAGACAAAAATTCTAAGTGAAGGCCCAAAACTTTTGCTTTCAATCCAATCATGGAGTTAGTAGTGAATAACCGCTCAGAAAAATGGAGTTAATAGTGAAAAAGATAAATTTGAGTAGAGATCCAATTTGGGGTGGGGTGAGGGTATAGCATTTGCTGCTCAAGTGAAGATGTACAATTTACCATTCATATAAGACATTGCGTATGTGAAAAATTATCTACAGATATGAATAATCTTAAATATCATGGGAAGATGTACGATTTACTAATATTCTATATTTCTATTAGATTTGGAAGCATAATCCCAGCTAGACCTGCTTTAAGGAATTGGATCCTAGGAAGGAATTGGAAAACGTCACTACTTTAATGGTTATAGATTAAACCCACACACATCTTAAGAGAATGCAATCATAATAAAATAACAAATGTAAACAACTGACTGTACCTCTATAATGGGATAAAACCGTGATAGTTGCCATGTTTCTTCCTCATCAGTTCGCTCTTTTCTAGCAGCATTCTTTTTCTGATAACCAAATGGAGGCACTCAAATCTATAAGTAGGCAGGCAGCTATACCACCCTCAATACCATAACATTGAGCCAGTGTTGATGTTTACCTTCTGACCATCAAACTTGAGAGAAAAGCCTCCTGATGTCTTTTTGATTTCTGATGCACCCAAGTATTTCATATTATTCACCGTATTCATGTCTTCAGGTGACAACTTCGCTAGCTGGGAAGACAAAAAAGAACAAAGCATAACTTTAAAGAAGTGATTGAGATCATAATAAGGCCAAGTATTATTTTTCAAATTGCACTAGAAGGTGCTCATGTTGCAACCTTAAGATTGCATGTTCAAGTAACCACTTACCTTCCAAAAAAATCAGATTTCGTGGTAGAAATAGATGATTCATGTTGCTAATGTGACCAATGAGAAACGGTTTCATGTTTCCAAGTACATAGACAATCATCAAGTAGCCACTTGGGATGTCATCAATCGAGACTACTCACTCTTGGATTATGAATTGATAAAGATCCATACACAATTGAAGTGATATTTATTGTTGGATTGAACACATTCAAAGACACATGGTTATCTTTGAGTTGATCAGAAGTAAATTAATAAACCTCTTTATGTATGTAAATATCACACTAACCGAAGGATATACAAGTCCCCCCTCCCTATGTAGCTTAGATTGATTCACGCTTCCCATTTTCAATTTTTTTTATAAGACAGATTCAGGTTAAACTGAACCATTCAATTGTCAAATTTTGGTTAAACTAATTTGAACTTTGTAATACTGTTGGCATTGGGCTCACTTAGGCTAATAATTTGAGCCCACTTGCATGCAGCCCACTTAGTGATGATAATTGCACATTTTCTCTATATTTCTTGGCCCATACACTTGGCATGAAAATTCCTCACCCACCTAACCCATACATGTGTAAGCTAGTGGCATGAACCATTTTCATTCCTCATCATTTGTCATGAGGTGTCATATGCTCTCTCCGGTTAACACTTAACTCATCTATGAAGCACATGGTGTTACAAGCCTTCTCTCCTATTGACACCTAACCCACCATGAAGCATGAGACGTCACAAGTTTTTTCTCCTATTGACACCTAATCACCCATGAAGCATGCCGTGTTACAAGCTTTCTCTCCCATTGACACCTAGCCACCATGTGTCATAGGGTGGCATGAGCTTTGTCTGCCCAAATGACACCTAGCCTCTTATGTGTCATGTGATGGAATGGTTAACCAATCCTATATAAACCCATGAGTTCAAGTGAGAGAGGTATGGTTTTGCAAATCTCATTTGCTATCATCTACCTTATTAGCATCACTCACATCATCACAGAAATCATCTCAGTCCGTTGAATCAAGAGGGGGTGAATTGTGTAGAGCTTCCCAGTTGTGATTATTTCTACCTGATCATCGGGATTAAGGATCTTGGCTCTCATTGGGTCCATAAACATATAAGCTTTTACTTTGATTATCTGTTTTGGCCAGTCCTTCCGTAAGGACTTGTTTCCAGGGCCTGCACAACCTTTCGTGGTTGAACATAAAGGAAACTTTGTTCTACAACCATTTCAATCAATGAAATAGATACAAACTGAAAGCCACGCATCATGTAAGGTAATCAATATCTTTTTAAAAAAGTTAAACGTCACAAATATTCTCAATATGGATAGGAAAGTGGTACTTGGACACAAATGACTGCAAAGAGAACTGACAATAAATACTCAAGGACTGCAAAGATGTTAATAAATAAAATAGAGATACTACCTGCATCAACTTTGTGCCTTTGTCCCCTTCAAATTTCTCAGGATAGGCGATTGCGTAAATCATTAATAGGCGCAACTTATTTTCCGGAGAAGTCTCCTGCATATAAAGGCAACTGGATTTGTCAAGTGAATTGATAGAATATAAGCATTTGGAGCTGCGCAAGTATGACATATATGTACAAGGACTTGAAAACACTTAAAAGGTACCGGCTTTGTCCTCAAAAAATTGATTACTTCCTTGGCCCCAGCATCCCCAAAGACAAGGTCCTGCTCTATTTGCCCTAGATCTCTTAGCCCTGTATCTCTGATCAATTTGTTAATCTTCCCTGCAATCTGCACCAGCACATCCTAATTAGCATAAAATGCACACTAAAGCTCTTGATAGCTGTCCATTTATTAGCAGCTATGCTGCTTGAATACTTCAATATAAGCAATATATCTGTGTCAGATACTTCATTTTTATGTATAAAATTTGTGTCCTTTCCATATTGATCATGTCTCCACTGTCTAAGGGATCATAGATTCGAAGTCACTAAAATGAAATATAGTTTAACTACTAGAATTTAGACTTAGAATTAATAACGTGCTAGTTGGAACATAGTTACTTTCACCCTCTATCAGCCTGACATTAGCAAACAAACACATCAACTACTGAATTTTCATAAATGAACATTTTTCCCCTCCCAAGTCCCAAAGAGTCCTCTCCACCATGTTATATGCTAGCACACAACCCTGTTATTAAGTACAACACTGTTTTATTAGCTAGAACACTACTCAAGCAAGTTCCTCTTAAAAATCCAGCCATTTCTCCCAGATACAGTCCACCACCCTGTCATCATTTGCTAGAATATCTCTGCAGGACAAAGAAGCAACTCCTATAAAGAGGCCCTCTTCAACCTGTTAATTAGCAAATAGAACATTTCCAGATCCTTAAAATGGAAAAAGCATCCATCCTACATCAAACATTTCATTCTTATGTCTCTTTGTATACAAATGACATGTCCATGCTATGTCTCTGCTGTATCAACTAGAACATTGTAGAAGCTTCCTCTACCCTATTAATTGGTACAACACAAACAGAAGCACTCAGCTCATTCTGTTATCAACAAGACCCCTGGTTTTGCTATGAACAGGACCTCGTATATGTGTCAAATTCAATTATTTTTGGGAATCAAATTTGTTGTCAACTGGACTTCACTACTTATAGTCCGGCAGCTTTAGCCTCGACATTTGCAGAACTTTGACAGCAAGAGCATATGCCTTGTTCATTTACTAGGTATCTCTATAACATTTGATGCCAAGAACAGGTTTCAATCAGTCTCAAAGAGGAATAAAAAAATAATGTTTGCCATAGACACGTCTGGTTCAAAAAAAAAGTTGAAATATTAAAAGGTTATTAGTGTCTACTACCGAGACAATGATTGACTAGTATGCATGGTTATAATTATTTATTCTCAGCAAGAAAATTTACAACATTCTATTGTAGCAATAAAAGCACACATCCTAGCAAATAAGATGTGAATGAATTTACAACTGGGAAATGAATAGATAGTTTCTAAAGCTCAACAAGAGATGTGGGCATCAACATAAACAAAAAACTAACCTCAACATGTAGAGAAAGCTTTTCCATTTGCTCATTATACTGGGGCAATGCTTGTACCATCTTTTGCAGATCTCTTGTTGATAGTTCACTACTATCTCTGCATAACAAATAAGAGTCAGAGACATGCACATGCATATACACACAAGAAATGAGAAACTGGTCTTTTGATAAAAGTAAACTCAGATATAAATCCATTTGAACTTCAAGTTACACATGGGCACAATCATATGCACAAGCAAACATTCCACATTATTTTTTACGCCTATTTCAAGGCCAACCATCAAGCAGGAAGAATGGCAGAACATAAACATCACAAGCTATAAACTTAATTAAATAAAATCCACACACTCTACAATTTTTTACAATTTTCAGTTTGATGGGTAAAATAATCAACAATAAGAAACTGTAATTACCTTGACCCATGGTGAATTTGGGCAGCTTTATTCTTTGATACAAAGTTGGTCATCTTATCATGTAATCGTTCACTAGCCTAAAACAAGAGGCACTGTGTTCAAACAGATTCAAAGAGCCTTTTTACCAACAAGTTATTAAAAAAAAAAAATTAAGATGATTCACCATACATCTGCAATATGTGTGTGCCGAAGTTCAAGCCATACTGGGTCATGATCCTCCAAAAGGACCTCCTTTCTCTCTGGTGCTCCTCCTGATTTGCTCGGAGTCTAAACCATACATCTTATTCACGATTGCAGGTTACACAAAAGAAGCTGAAAAGAAACTACAAGAATAGAGCATAAAATAAGATTGTGTTACTTAGAAAGGAATGCCATACCTCATAGACGTATTTGTTTCCATCCATATCCAGTAGATCATGGCACATAGCATCGTATGTCCATTCATGTATAACCGGAGCTATCTGGAGGTAAGGTAATATTTCATTATATTCAGCACTATAAAGATGGAGAAGGCTATGCAAATATGTACCTGATCTATGGACCTGTCCACAATGAGCAACTCGCAAGTTTCAGTCTGGGGAAAATTAGGAATTGAAGATTTGTACTTTGAAAGACAATTCCAAACTGCTGTAGCAAGCTTTGTTGGAATTAAATCGTTATGTGTTGTTGCTGCAGATAGGTCGACAGATGACTTGGTGGCCCGATATCGTACAAATGGAAGTTCCTGAGCAAAAAAAGTTTAGAAAAATAATGGAAATAATCTTTTACCACTCCCCATATGCTGCTAATACGATATAAACATGCACAAAAAATTGAATTCCCTGGTCAAAATGCTAATTATCAACCTAAATAAATTGTCTTGATCAATCATAATAAAAAGATGATCAGTCGTATCAATCACAACAACAAAGGTCCAATATAGAGCCTAAAATCATAATTAAACAAGTTACATGATGTTATTTAGCTAATAATATATACTTAAATGGAAAAATGTAAAAGCACTAAAATGAATATTCAATAGATGCCAATCACCATTATTGATTTCTTAGAACTATTAGAAACCATACCTTCAATGATGCAAAAACTGTAGCAATGCGGGTTGCCATTGTGTTTAAACAGATGTCATACTTGCGAGAGTTCTCAGCATTTTCCCTAAATAATTCCTCCAATGCTCTCTCGTTGTCGGTGACAAAACCCTACATGAGAGAAGTCACGGAGTAAAATACAAGTCTAAGCTACAAAATCACATAATCCAAAGTTTAGGGAATTTTTTTGAATGATTAAAAAAAAAATCTGTATTTTTATTAACAAAGGACACTTATTTACGTTTTCATCGAGTGATAATGATAAGTGGACAAAAGGATAAATCCAATGTCCTTTGTTATAAAACACCATTTTCTCTGTCTATTCTCTAAAGTTTATAATCAGAAAATGATGCAAAAGCATGTGATCCTACAATTGCAAAGATGCAGAAGTGATTTTCATCCTATAATCTCTCATAGTGCCACATTTTTTAATTTAAAGGGATCTTGAACCTAAGACGCAAGGTGTAGGTACATGTAAAGGTATGAGTTTAATCTTGCCAGACGTAGTTAAAAAAATATATAGATTCATAGCTTTAGATCCTTATTGCATCAACATTAACGAAATACAGTATCATTCATCTAAAATACCAAAATATATTGGCAATAAGAGTTCCCGGTACCAATTATAAGAATGCACAAATATATTATCTAGTAATTAGAATTTTTATTTATTGAAGTACAACTGAAATTAAAGTAAATTGTTAAATTTCAAGAAAAATTAAAGTAATTTGTTATATTAGTATCATATTATATTATTATGTGTATTTGTATTTGACATGTATGAATCTAGATAGTTACTTGTGTGTTTGAATTAAGAAGTTACCAATCTAGATAGTTCTCTACACATGGTATTTAATTCCTAGAACTATGAAGAATATAATTTTGAACATTATAAGTTGTCTTGTTCTTGAATAAATGAAAAATATATCTCCATTGAGGTTCCATACATATTTTTCTCTTCTTAGTCTTCTCTAATTTTGGTTGTGAATCTTGGCCTGGTTGAATTTAAATTCAACTATTGGAGAAGTGAATAGTTTCAACATTTGAAAATCTCTTGTTTTCTTTATAAGTATTATTAACATTTATTTCATTTTAACTACAACATTACTAACTTTAATAAAGAACTTAAAAAATAAATTTATTATAAAAAAGAAGTTTAAAAAAAAATAGATGAGGGACTAGGTGCAAAAAACACTAGACAAGATACTAAAGAGGTATTAAATGAGCACTTGAGTGCAACTAAGACACACCCTATTGTGATCTAAAGCTTAATCAATAATCAATATTTAAGCAGTATTATATTTAAGCCTACCGATTTTCATTTTCATTATATGAGCGTACTCAAGGATTAATATAGTAAATGGGTAAATGGTCTAAGATGATTAATACCTGAGTGTCCATCGCGAAGTATTCCAAATTCATCTGTGCTTTTAAGCCAAACAAAAGCAGAATCACTCATTAGTAATTGAAGATAAATTAACCAATAAATATACCGGAGTAGCAAGCATCTAAAATGTAGAAGAATGATCATAGTAACTTTTAAGGGATGAAAAAATCATAACCTCTCTCAATCCACCTAATCGGGGTAGGACACTTGTATCATTCTTGATGTGAGAAATTAACTCCTTAGGAACAGGAGTACTGAAGAACACAAATGCTCTGGCAAAGGAAAAACTACATCTAAGTACAGGAATCTGAAGACAACCAAGTTAAAAGATCTAACAGAGTATAATAGTCCAACATAAAGGATTAGATGAACATGGAAATCCTTCACATACTTCTTGTACAAAGGACATCTTCCTGACATATCAGAAAGAAACATGACAACACTGCACGTCACCAAAAAAAAGAAAGTTAGAAAAGAAAATAAAAAACCTATAAAATAAACAGGGAAAGAGCCTCCCCGTCTTCCATTTGTTACTGCAGCCAATCAAGAGTTCCAAAATTTTGTTATTACCCTTTCCTTTCTACTGTTGATTTTATTAAAACTAAGAACTTTGCAGCTACGTGGAGAAGCACACGTATATAGGGTTCAAAATGAAATGTTTATTAGCTCAAACAAGTCATAATTTTGTAAGGAAACAAGAAAGATATATCAAAGATAAATAAAGATACTTCTCTTTTAATGGCTGGAGAAAGTATATAGCGTCCATTGAGGGTAGTGGCTGTCTTCGCTTGAATAGATCTTCCACCACTGCAAGAAAAGAAGAAAACCCAATAAGTAAAGTTGATTTGAAACTTGATGGGAAAGCACCATGACAGAATGTTCTTTGATTTTATATTTTTTTTTAAAAGGGCCAAAGTCGTCTAAGCGGGACTGTAGAGGTTTACGGGAGACTGCTAAAGAATGGAACATTATTTTGGAAGTAAAAATGGTTGATTGTTTCTCACTCATAATAGTTCAAAGCCATGTAATTAATGGATCTTAAGAATGAAATTTGTGGCCATGACTCCTGTGCCCGAGGACTGGATCCTACAGCTGAACTATTGAAAAATGGCTATATGAGAAATAAGATTCAAACATAAAGATTTTTTTCCTTTCACCTTATTCTTTTGACAAAAATTGAAAACACCTTGAGCTTAAGTAACAATGAAAAATGTGGCCAGATATACTTGTTTAAACATGTTTTACTAGGTCATCAATCAAAAGAAAGAACCAAGTCTCAACCCAGGTGAAAAGCGGATATCATGAAAGATAATAGTGGTTTATGTTGAGAAAGAAAATTGGAATTGAATGATTTGAATCGTAAGCGAACGTTGTTGGGCTGATGATCTCTAACATGCAAGATTTTTCATACATCACTAATCAGCTGTGAAGCCTGTGAGATAATTGTTTCCAATATAATTAATTTTTAATTAATCTTTTATATTTATAGTGATTTGCATTTCTTCGTGAATACTCATGAAACAGCTCTCAAATGAATGATTAAAACATTTGAGGTGGTTTAATATAAGGAGCCGTTGCACATGATTGCTTAATTCTAATGAATAATTACTTAAATTTAATTTAATTAATTATTCTAACATCATCAATTGTAATTGCCACAAACACAAGCAAGTTAAAGCAGAACTTCAAAAGGATGTGTTCTCTCTTACATGAAATTCCTTCCTCTGTGATATCAGCCATCTTGCATGAACAGGACATGACTTTGACTGTAACTTTATCCATGATGAGTACCTGTTCGTCAAATTCAGTAACATCTGTTGTAAAAACATTGAAAGAATTGATAGTGTTCATAGTCTTAAAGCAAAAGAAGAAAATGCCTAGCAGTGCTTTCTACTAGTTGATATTAATAATTCTATAATTTAATATTTCACAAATAAAAGCTCCGGAAGACATTAATAATTCCATCATGCAAAGAGCTTGTAAAGACTCATGCAATATACAAATAAATATATTGGTAGAAGAAGGAAAATTCGGTCTTCTTCCTCTTCTTTTG
The DNA here is from genome assembly GCA_013350335.1 of Chimonanthus salicifolius. NCBI lineage: Eukaryota > Viridiplantae > Streptophyta > Magnoliopsida > Laurales > Calycanthaceae > Chimonanthus > Chimonanthus salicifolius. Next base: position 55,730,163 of record CM023539.1, read on the forward strand.
TTTGTATCATTTCCTCTCTTTTAATGAAATTATCTTGTTACTGCTAAAAAAAAAAAAAAGGAAAGTTCTAGTATATCTGGCATGAGATGAAAACCATATGATTATGCCCAAAAAATTAAAGCTAATCTCATGTCCTAAAAATTAGTAAGCCCAACTATAATTTTCTAAACTTGACAATGAGAAGTGGATAAAGATGATAAAGGGGAGAGTTCTTCCAAAATAGAAGATAATCTCCACGGCCACTTTTGACGAAAATGAAGATAACATGTAAAGAGTAATGTCAGCTCTAATATTAAATAATAGTAAAAAATATAACACATATTTCTTTTTCTATAATACATATAATTGGCCATCTTTTGCCAAGATTTTTTTTTCAAGAATGTTATCCCACATCATCGTGTAGTGTTGGTCGGACCACTACTGTGCCAACATAAGATGAACCTACCAAATGAGTCAATGATCTAAACTCAAATAATAAGCATTGTTTAATTATTGATATGTGCTAATTAATTTGTTTTGTAAGCTAATTTTTTGTGTTAATAGTCTCCAATCATTACAATTACATCATAAGAAAAATAATTGTACAATGGAACTGACTTATAAGTTATAAGCCACTACAATTATTGGCATTCCTTTCATTGGGTTAGTAAGAAAGTAGGTCCCGTTGATAACCATATATCACTTTAAAGCGTCTCTACAATGTTAGTATTTTCAATTCTCACTGAATGGAGTGTGAGATGTATCTCATTTACATTAAAAGCTTAAAAAGGTGTAAAAAAATTATAACATAAGAGCAGTCTTGACATTTAATGAAACAGTGATTAGATAATGTTGGCACTATCAACTACTTATTAAAATAAAATAAAAATTCAAATTCAAATCAACAGTTGATAATGTCGACAGTATTTGATCATTTCACTTTAAAATAATAGTGTCCCATCCAAAGAAAAGTTTGGTGTTTAAATTAAAAGCTTCTTAAGATTGTTCAAAAAAGACTTTGTCACTTTATCTTTATCCCAGAGCAGTTGTGGCCATGTTACATCTCATTCTCCACCTTCTTCCCGAGCTCCTGTTTTAAATAACCCCTATTTTTCCTAGACACCCTCTCTATAATTTGGGATTTAAAGTGGTCAATTGATGCGGGCATATGTAGACGTGATCAAAATTTTAATTTTGACTCGGACGGATACGTTAGCAATTTAGCAAGTTCGATGCCCGAGTTGAGAGATGAAATTTTTTTATCGCAGTAGGTGTGTGAGCAGTTTCGTCACTTCAAGCCCATGACAGCAAGCCAAGGCCCAGCTCATCAGTCCCAATAATGTAAAAAGGCTCATACTTGTGGAACACATGCTTGCTGCATGAATCGGTTAAGGACCTACTGTAGCAACCTCTGAAATTATCCACATAGATAGAGAACCTAATCAGATTGGGATTAGGTCAGGTTAGTTTAATTTTATTAGAAACTATATGGTTTTGTTAGATTAGGATTCTCATTACAATTTGACTTAGAAGTTTCCTGTTATTTAGAATTAGGATTTGGTTTTCGAATTTCAAGCAAGGAGGGTCGGCTCCAATTAGGACTAGAAGTCTGTTGTATTTTCTTATTTAAAGCTATGTATGTAAGCCGATTTGGCACCCAGCATAATTTAGGAAATAAAATATTTTGATTTTATTCTCCAAAGAGAGACTTGTTGAAGGCTTGAGCAGATGTTGCAGCCGAGTCCTCACCGAGTTGAGGCGTCTTGAGGATCAAGTGAACTCACCTCTCTAAGAACCAAGTAATTCTTAACTCATCTAAGTTTTGGATTAATTGAATCAGTTATTTGCAATTAATTAAACCCGAGACTCAGCGTGTGGTTTAATTAATCCGAGTCCCGTCGACTCGCAGGTGTTGAAAACCCCGTACACGTTGAATCTGACGCGTGTTTGTTGTTTTTTAAAACAGCATTTTTCTGAGTTGAATTAAGGTTTCAAAGTCGTTTTAAGCAGTATTTTGAAACTGATTTAAGGAATAAAAACAATTTGCAAGTTTTTTTTTGAAACTGATTAAAGGTTTGACCCAATTTTACAAAGCACGTTTGAACTGAAGTTTCATTTTAAATTGTTCAGCTTTCTAAAATTGTTTTGGACTGAATTTGAACCATTTAGACCCGATTAAGTGTTTTGGGCGTTGTTTTGGATTAAAAATCCTACCAAGTTTTCAACTACTTCAATTTGATTTTTCTATTTTAAAATAGAAACTTTAAAATATAATAGGAGTTTTGTGAGCTTGAAACAAGTGGTGTTTTAAAATGAAGAGATTAAGAAAAAGAAGAGATGCAAATGAAAGAGCGCTGGGGAGGAAATAGATAAGAGTTCCAATTAATTTCTCTTAGGGTTTGAAGGGATGGAGGAAAAGGTAAGGGCAGAGGAACGAGAACAATTAAAGGTTTTTTTAATAAATTCTCTCCAAAATTATCCACATTTAAGAACTAGTTAATAAACATACTTCAATAAAATCTCACAATAAATAAATAAATGAAAGTTTATGATACTAGCGTTACCTTCCAAGTTGATTTGGAGTCACCTACTTTTGTTGATCGAAGCATTTCAAGCAATAATCCTGAACATGACCCCAGAAGAAAAAAAAATCACATAAGATTAAATAAGGCAGCAAGACTACAACATAATAGCAACCAAATAATACAATGAATATACATAGAGAAGATCTATCTGACAACAAAATATGTTGTTATAAGTACCATTATAATAATAAAAAAAATAATGATGATGGCATTTACAACAATTTTTATTCCTTGCCAAGATAATATTCTCTCAAATTGTCACAAAATTCTAGCTGCAAAGAATTTTAAAGGTTTCAATGTTCGTTTTGGTAAAGAAAAAAACATTGTTCAATTCAGAAAAATGAGCATCTCTGTAAAATATGATATAAGCTTCGAACATGCAAAGGCATCCATGTTTCGAGAATATCAAACAAAAAGATCGGACTCCATAATATTGTTAGTTATAATAGTGTTGTTGTAAACAGAGTAACAACCACAAATTTGATGAAAATTCATAAAAATAAAAGCAAATATAACACAAATAGGCGAAATTTAGAAAAATGGGAAGATGAAGCAACTCACTGTCTCGGCTAATCTGCCGGAAAAATTTGTAATCGCCATGGGTGGAGGAATCGGAGTCAGAAAAGGACATGATTCTTCTTCTCCTCGGACTAGAACCCCTCACCGATCAATAAAAGATCCTTGCTTTACAAGAAACCTAGGGTTTTCTCTTCTGCTTGATACTTGTTGATCTTCTTCTTCTCCTCCTTCTCCTTCTTCGTCGAGAGGAACGAGAAAAAAGGGAAATGCATGGAAAGGGACATGGAAAGGGCAATTTGGGAATGAAAGGAAATTGAAAAGGTCGCATGACCGCCAATCGCCCCCAACGGCTTCTACTGGAATTTCGTTCTCTCCTCATCTAAAAGAGTGTAAGACCGATTTTTGTTCGGCGTTCTTATAAATTAGTTGCTATGCATTTACATTATTAAATTAAAGAAAACCTTCAGATATATTTAATTAATTAAAATTATTCTGATTAAATCCCATATCAATACGACATCTAAAGATATAACGGTAATGGATTAACTCAAAATTAGAAATGATATAAATCTTTTTCTTATATATTTAGATCTAATTTTATTTTATTCTCATATAATGCATTTTCACTATTGAATTGAGTATTATCGGTAAAAATATTTATTTAATTATTTATGTTAAAGTAATCCATACTTTTTATATTGGAGAGATTTAATATCTATGATGAACTATCTTATTAAGTAATTTTTTTTATCATAGTAGTAATCCACTTTCTAAAAATATACCATATGCATAATTAAATATTTATATTAAAATTCATCATAATACCATTTTTTCATCTATTTATAATGGACTTTTAAATTATACATTTCTATTCTAATCTATTAAATACTTGTCCCTTATTAACATTTTTCATGTTAGTTCTTGTAAAGTTGTAATAAAAATTGTTTCTCAGCTCAAGGCCGCATAAGATATCATGTGGTTTGGACTTGCGTAACAAGCAGTGAGCCCAATACTCTGACGATACCCATCCATTCGAATTTTATCATAGTTCTGATTTATTTCTACTATGGAATAAAGTTAAATTTTAAAGCTTTCAAAAGTATTTCTTCACTTACCTATTTAAAATTATTTTTCTTATTATATTTCAATTATTTACTTTCCGATCAATCCATTAAAATGGACCCATGTAAGCCTCTTTGCATATGGAAATCAGTTCAGCCATAGGCTCATGGAAAACATGTTCCAAGAGCAGCATTTGCGGAAAAAGTTTTATTTGATGTTTTACATGATGATAGATAAAAACATTTAATTTAATAAATCACATGATAATCTAGTCATCTATTTATCTTTTATCACTTTACTGATAAGACGAATGAGGTCTTAAGGTCTCTTTTTCTATTCTTTAGTCTTCTTTTTAAATTTTCTTTATTTTATTAATACGAATATAATAAGTATTGACGAAATCCTTCAAACTCATTAAATCAAAATTTAAAATTCAAATCTTCCTCTTTTTAATTTAGAATCACATATAATCATTCAATAAATGAACCGTGAAGATTTATTTAACAATTATACAAATATATCTTTTTTATATTAGCCAATTGTAAAAATAAACACACTTAATATTCAATACCTTTTAACTAAAATATGACTTCAACCTGTTTTTTTATGACTTGGAAATCACCTTTGATAGTAGTGCTATAAACCCCTATGAAAATACTCCATTATTAATTTATGGGCTTTGGTCCTATCGATTTACCCAGTTTATGCAGATAGAGAGTTTTTTACACACCCCAGAGAAGTAGTTGAGTGTGACGCGTGAACACCTTCAGACCTCAAAAAAAAAAAAAAAATATGGGCTTTCGAATCCATATCTATGAGCATACAATCAAAGCTATTTTTAGAGCTTTACTTCCGTTGACCCCATTTTCTCAATTGGTGGTTCTCAATTTATGGTCCAATACTACTTATTTCTTTTATCTAAATTTTAATCTGATGTCAGAAAAATTGTATGAAGGAAATATAAAATTACATATTTGCTCATCAAAATAATTTCATCATGTTCTTTTACTGCTGATCTGTCTGCTTAGAGAGTTTAATTTCTTTTCTTTCTATTTAGAAAAGAAAAGAGAGAGAATAGTTTAAAAGTGAAGCTACTAAGAGCAATTGATTTTATATAATGGACTCAGTCCTTACATGGTAGTATATCTGCTAGCAAATGGCATTAGTCCTGTTGCATGAATGGTGCATATGCATAATACTACACACATCTGTACTACTACCGTAAGAATACAGAGCAACGGGTCGACTCAGTGGCAACTCAGGCAATTCCCTCTCAAAATTTAGAAACATAACCACCTCTTGCATCGATGGCCGAGTCTTGGACTCGTTCAAAGTACACAGCAACCCGACCTCCATGATTCGGATCGCTTGCTCCTCGTTGAAAACTGCCCTCAAGCTCCTATCCACCACCTTCACAATCTCTTCCTTCTCACGCATTCTCCAAGCAAAATCCAACAGCTCCACCTCCTCTTTTCCCATACTGGAATCCGTTCTCCTCCTCCCAGCAACGATCTCCATCGCCAGCATCCCAAACTCGTAGACGTCGGCCTTCTGACCCAGAGCTGGGTCGACCCAGTTCGAGCCGAATCCAAAATCGCCCAGAACAGTTCTGAAGCTGACGTCGAGGAGGACGCTGCTCGTCTTCAAGTTCTTGTGCGCGAGTTTCTTCTCATGAAGAAAACGCAGCCCCTCCCCAACGTCTCTCAAGACCTTGACCCGCCGAGTCCATGAAAGAACTCCTCTTGAGAAGAGCCATTTGTCTAAGCTTCCGTTATGCAAGTATTCGTAGACAACGATCGCTTCCCGCTTATCGCAGCACCACCCACGAATGGAAGCTAAATTCGGATGCCGGACTCGGCTCAACTCGCCTATTTCCTTCAAGACTCGGCGCCGATCCGTGCCGGCTGAGTTGAGGAACCGACTCGAAAACCGCTTCACCGCCACTTGGGAGCCATTGGGCATCGAGCCTCTGTAGAAAATCCCCCTCGAGTCGCTCCCCAATTCCTCTGACTCACTGAAGCAGCGAGTCGCCGAGGAGAGTTCAGAAATTGGGAACCGACGAGGCTTGTTGGGGGGTCGTGGCCTTTGCTTTTTGTCCGGTAGCGAGGTGGAACTGAAACTCGGCGATCTTTTGCTGTTGCAGTAGAAATTGAGGAGAATCACCAGGCAGAGCACGACAACTGAGATGAAAACCAGAAATGAAGACGGCGGTTTTCGCCCGGTGATTTGGGCTTCTAACGAGCCAATAGACAGCTTCTCCTCGCAAGCATCCGACCTGGGTAGGTTGAGACGAGCAATGGTGTGAGATGAGAAGTTCCAAGAGAGTATTTTGTGGACCTGGGGCAGTCTCCCTGTAGAGGCAGAGAAGCCCACAAACATGTACTCGTTCAAGTAATTGGAGAGATCCAAAGGACCTGAAAAGAGAGGCTTCGAGGGGAATTCCCCACCGTCAGATCCAATCCGGATATCGATCCGTCTCTGAGGCCCATCGTAGCTGATCCAGGCCCTATGAACCGATCCATCATTGAACGAGATGCCCGCATGGGATGCATCGATTGTCTCCGCCGACACAATACTGCCGAGATTGATTCCGACGTGGTTGTCATTAGGATCTCCCACCTCTGGGCTCAGCCGGGTGTCGAACTCTACAGCAAACGCCTTGTAGTCTTCCTCACAGGCGTCATTCATCATTCCAAGCCATCGGCCGGCCCGGCCCACAGTGAACTCGTCAGGCACGGCAATGAACGTTAGGCCACTGCCGCCACGACTGGATGTGGAGTCGTTAGTGGTGGTGGGGTTGGTGATGATCTGGAACGAGAAGGTGGTGGTGAAGGAGGCTGGCGTTTGGGTGGCGGGGTCGAGGAGGCGGACCGGAGAGGCAAAGATGGCACGCCCGGCTTTGAAATTGAGATGTTGGTCTGGGATTTGGATGAGGCCTTGTTGTTCTAGCAACCTGGCGTCACCCAATAGCTTAAGGTCATGGTGGATTCTGGGATTGGTGTTGGGACTGAAATCTGGGAAAGAGAGGTGTTTGGTTACGTTGATTAATGGCTCTGGAGACTTGGTTTCTGCCTCTACAAGCGCTTGAAGCAGTAGGAGAATGGAGAAGAGACGAGAGAAATTCATGATCAGAAACACACGCAGAGTCTGTATTGAAATTTGAAAGGAAAGGGAGTGGATTGGATTGGATTTTTAATCTAGACTCCAAAGATCGACATCAGTCTCCAAGTTGGCTTTAAAACAGAGACCTCAGTCGCGCTTAGGGGTCTACGCTCGCTCAATTACCGAAGTACGGACACCACATCCTTACTTTAGTTGTCAAATACTCAAATGAACTAGAAAACCATAAAAAAAAAAATAGTATGGAAAATGTTTCAATTTTAAATAAGCCATTATCCAAATACCCACCTCTCCATTTCACCGAGTTACAGTACATACTACATACATAATGTTCTGATGTTTATTTAAGAGTGTAGTAGCATATGCCATATGGGTCTAACCCATATTATAAATACTTGAAAAACCTCAAGTTAGTTCATTCGAATTGATTCAAGTTTATAAAATATTGAATTACACAAGTTTTAAATTGAGTGTAACAACTCAATTAAATAAGATTTTAAATCAAGTTTGAATTTAAAAATTTTGAACTAGGTCTAAAGCTACAGAGTAGATGATCATAGATAAAGGAGAGAAGGTTCATTATGAATGAAGTAAACAATCTCAATGAAAGCTTACATTTAAACATTTTCTCTCTCACATTTATTATCATTTTCTCAATTTAAACTCATTCTTACATTTATATTAAACTCATTCTTACATTTATATTAAGTACAAAATTCAAATCTTATAATCTATTAAAATTTTACACCTTAGGCTACACTTATTGCAAGTTATTAGCCTTATTTCCGCTAAACCTATAACTAAACATACATATTTCTATTCAACCCGTCCTCATAGTCTAAATTAAACTCTTACAAGAAAACTCATTTAATTTTACAATTGTCAAATTATGAAAACATTTTTTTTTTTCAGATTCGATTTTGTAATATCCATCATTACCTGACCATGGCACAAGAGGAAAATACATATGAAGAATCAGGAGGAGGAGGTGGTGGTGGTGGTTGTGGAGGAGGAGGAGGAGTTGACGGCATCAAATGACTGGATTGAGATGGAAACTAAAAACCTGAAGATAAGATTTTGTCACGCATCAATGTCCGCTTGAGGAGAAAGGACACCTCTCAGTCTCCGTCACAAACAACGGCCACAAATGTAATGGTACTACTCCGCCACGTAGAACAAAAGATCAACGGCTCCAATTACTCTACAAATCAACGGCATCATTCTTACTAACATCAAATATCGTTTTGCAATAAATTTAATTTTTTTAATTTTACCTTAACATAATAAAAATATATATAAATAAAAAGTTTCAATTAATCATGAAACAGTGCCCGATTCCCCATTTAATTCCTTAAAAGAACATTACTACATTTATATTTTTCAATTAGACCCTAGACCCACCATCAAACGTGGTCCCACTTTATGACAATCCCATGTTCATGAGGTGGACAATTCGACATTGGAGCGGTCCCATTGTCGAAGATAGTGATTGCACCCCAAGAATTAATGTGTCTAGAAATAAATAATTAAATAATGACAAATATTCAATCATATGCTATTTTTATAGTGCTTAGTTTAGATATATTTAGAAATCGAGAACATAAATCATAATGTTACTGACTTATTTTAAAATTTGTGTTTTAATACAATGTTCTTAAAAATCATCTTAATGAAGATGGGTTATGAATGAAGTAATTTCAGTTTTCTTTTAAAGAAGATTATTTGTATTTTTATCATTTAAACAGTGGTGTGTGTAAAAGAAAATGTGCTTTTTAATAATTTTCAATAGATCAAATTGCTGCAAATGAAAATAAAATTTTATGGTCCTAGCCCATGTTATATAATTGAAAAAACAGCTGAAATTCACAAGTAATTAATATTTTTTATCTGTACCTACATTGAAATGTTAAAATTAAAAAATATTAGATTTTCTTAAATTTTAATAGAATCAACCAATATATTTATAGCCAGACATTAATTAGCTATTGAATAATGGAAAGAATCCTAAGTAAAAGTGTTTTTTTTCAATTTCGAGATCCTGTTTGATTTCTGTAAGGGGGGGCAGCGAAACGTTATGACTTTAAAGTCACTTTCGCATTTTCTTTCAATAAGGGCATTTACAACTACAATCTCGTATTATTTTTATGATGTTCACCTTTAAAACGTATTTACCGATGCTTACGGTGATAAGACTATATTTCAAAATATGGTATATTAAATTTATTTTAACTACATTGATCAAGTTATATTTAATAAAAAAAACTTAGAACCATTTTTAAATATTATCTTTTGTCTTCTTGCATACTTATCAAAAGTCTCAATATTTGATTTTATTAGAAAAATCAAAGTGTCTCAATTTATAGTTTATCAAATTAATAGTGTTATTAATCCAAATGAGTTAGAATGTTGGTTACGAACCCGTTTCAAGAAATGAGAGTTCTGATTCGATTTTCACTCTATTTCAAAGAGTCATTCCTCATAGAGTTATCTAACGTGTCGATAGGAAGACTTGTACGTATCTTGAGAATTAGTCAAATACTCTAAAAATTATTTTACTTTTCAAGAAATTAAGGTATAATTTTTTTATTAACCATGTATCAGCCAAGTCCCAAAATATTAGCTGAAATATCAACTCTGTCTATATTTGAATAATTTTATGAATTTTAAAATTTCATAATATTATGTATTTGTTCTCCTTCAATCTAAAATCTTTAAATGCAAACCAATTATCTTTCCTAACGTGAGACCAAACCATTTTTTCCTGGAATTTGAGAATTGAGAACCTCATAAATATATATGGAGCCAAACTACAATGGACCTACATAGTTCATGGTCATTAAAGACTCAAATGGGGTGTCACCATCCTACTTTCCGTCATATTTTCCTCCCCAACTTGAATTTCATTTTCAGCTACTAAATGATTGGTTTGGTGGGACCTTCAATTCTACAAAACTACAAAAATGATAATAATAATCTCCGTCGTAATCAAGTATTCATTACATGAAAAGAAATAAAGGTGGCTAAGAAGAAAGGACACTTACCAGCTTCGATTTGGCCTTGCTCCGTGACAAGTCAAGTAAAAGTGAAGGCGGGTTTTGAGGCCAAAGTTGTGCATGAGTTATAGCCGAACTCGAAAAAGACAGGTTTCAATGGCATAGGAATTTTCAGAATATTCGAGAATGACTCAAAATGCACGAGAAGAATATCGAATGTTGTGAAAGGTTTTAGATGATCCATCAATACTCTAAAAGGTGTTAGAGAATCCTAAAGAATTATGAAGTTCTCTAGAAGAATGTTGAATAATGTAGAATTATATAGAGTTTTGTAGAAGTGTCTAGATTTGTGAATAGTCTTGTAGAGCTTTATAAAATATGTAAAATATTTTAGTAGTGTGTAGAAGCTTTTAGGAGAACTCGAAAGATACAGGTTTCAATAGCATAGAAATTTTTAAAATGTTCAAGAATGGCCCAAAACAGGGGTAAAAAAAATGGCCCGGCCGATATTGCAGCCGATATGTATATCAGCCGCAATATCGGCCGATAAGTTTCTCTCTTCCCCGATATTTGCATTTCTCTCTCCTCCGTTATTCAAAACCGTAGAAAACAGTAAAAAAATCGTAAAAAACTGTGAAAAACCGACAAAATAGTATCGGTTTTTATTTTTTAAAAAAAATAAAATAAAATAAATTTTAAATACCGATTTTTTTGCATATCGGCCGATATGGTGACTGATATTCTAGACCGAATATCGGCCATATCAGCCGATAATCTTTTTGTTCGGCCGATACGATATCGTTCTGTCTTCCAAAACCGATACATATCGACCGATACGATATGTGTCGACTGATATTTCGACCCCTGGTCCAAAATGCACGAGAAGAATATGGATTGTTGTGAAAAGTTTTAGATGATTCATCAAGACTCTAAAAGATGCTTAGAGAATGTTAAAGAATTATGGAGTTCTCTAAAAGAATGTTGAATAATGTAGAATTATATAGAGTTTTGTAGAAGTGTCTAGATTTGTGAAGAGTCTTGTAGAACTTTATGAAATGTGTAAAATCTTTTAGTAGTGTGTTGTAGAAGCTTTTAGGAGTGTATGGAGTCATGTAGAAAATTTCTAAAATATTTAGATTTAGTGTTTTAGAATAAAGTCTAGAACTTTCATGTGGTTTAGGATGATGCCACTGGGTACGACCTTAGCCATTCATGATCCAAGCCTCACCTATAAAAAAAGGTGGGGAGCTCATTTGTAAACAACCTCCACAAAGCAACTTCAATCTCCACATAGATCTTGAGAGAAGAGTCAAGCCAGCAAGGAGTTTTTGCCAAGAGTCCTTTGAGAGTGCGAGTGCTTGAGAAGTCACCAAGCCTTGTGTTCATTCCAAATGCTAGTGCTTGCTCTGTACTTCTCTTGATTCATTAATATAAATTGAGTTTGTGTTGACTAAGTCTTAGTGTCGCATCTCTTTCTCAACTTTGTGTTCATGTTTATGTGTGGTTTAGTTTGATCATATTGGTCTAAAGAGTAACCAAATTGATGATAAGACTAACTCACTTGACAACAGACTATTCAAGAGAGTGCCAACAAAATTGAATCAAGAAATGATTCACGAATCCTGTGTCACTTATCTATGTTTTAAGACATTAAAATTTAAATTTGTACTCAAACTTGACATATTGTAGCTCATTATATTATTGTAACTTTTTTACACTCAACACATGGGGCCACATATTGTAACTTGTTCCGAGCTTTCGTGCTTGAACATTGTCCAAGCCGAAGCAAAGGCCCAATAACTAATTTCTAAATCAAGCAAAAAATTAATATGTAAGCTTGCTCTTTTTCAAATTAAGATTTTGGAGAACTTGGACAGATTTGCCTATCCAAAAGATTAAAAAAAATAAGACTTTTTCCTCTTTATCCAAAAAAATTATCTCTTCGCAACCGTTTACGAAATTTTCAAACGAAATTTTCAACAGGAATACAATTTTGATGAGACCAACCAAAATATTAGATTTCTATGGCCAAACACTATGCTGGATTTCACCACGCTTGTTGGCCAACATAAAATGAACTCAAAGGTAATTTTTTATACAAAATAAATTATCTTGGATAACAATTCTCCCATGAGAGGTTTGTATAACCAAATACGAGTTTTATTGTATTGCTAATTTTACCTTTCGCATAAATAGTAAAATCGGTTCACCAATTAACAATAGAGTAAGCCGATTTACTCTATTTTTCAATGCTGATAAGTAATCCAGTAAGTGAGTCAAATTGCTGTTTATCGATATGTCGATTTTACTGTTCATGCGAAGGGTCAATAAGCCAATTTTACTGTTCGAAGGGTCGACAAGCCGATTTTACTGTTCGAAGGGTCGACAAGCCTATTTTACAGTTCATACGAAGGGTAAAATTGACAATACATTAAAATCCGTCTCTGATTACACAAACCTCTCATGAGACCACTGCAAAGAACGTATATCACACAACCCAAAGTCAACCTCCTCAAACCCTTTTTCATGGAATTCGGACTTCTTTTTCTCAAATGGATGGAGTTCATCCCTTGAATAGATTTGAGTCCCATCCATCCTTAAGAGATGGAAACCTGGAAGGGCACAGACAATGGTTCACAAAAAAAGCAGAGCGAACAAGATCAAACAAATGAATCAGGTGAAAGGGCAGCCAAACGGACCAACAATCAAAGCTAGCATTACTTGGGTTAAGTTCAATTCAAACCCAACTCACCCAGCCCAAAATATGGATGGACCCGAAAAAAAATCTAACCCATAATTAATTTGGGCCAAGTTGCTTTGTATAATCCGACCCATAAAAATTATCCAAATTTTATACCACCACATTTTTTTTATTTGTTTATTTTTTAGACCAAATTATTTACAATGATTATGTTTTATGCTCATATTTTATAATTCACTTTGCTTGAGACGTGTCAATATAATACATGTAGACCCAATTATCTACGTATAAACAACTCTGACCCAATTTAACTCAACCCAAAGTAATTAGCTTAATTTAAAAAACAAATTAAGATTTTAATAATAAGCTTGGTTCTAGGCAGATAAAAAGAGTGTTGAAAATGAGTTCGATCAATAAATAGTACGTCCTAATTTAATATGGATGTTGTCTAATAAAAGAGAACCCATTCCTGGAATAGAGCCACATCAGCTTCCACTCTCCATCGTGTTCTATTTTCTCCATAGAGCTGCCAAATAGCCCCTAAATCACCGAATATGGGTTTGTGCGGGGCTGCGTGCATATAGAGTTTCACCTAAGGCCGTGAGGGTATTAAAGTTCATCATAAAAAAAAAGTAATGAAAACCATGCATTTATTGCCATCACCATGTCTTCGTCCTACTAAATCCAAACTCAGCAAAGCAAAATAAAAAAGGTGGTAATCAACTCCAACAAAATCCTTGTATATTGCACGCACTGTATTAATTGGAAAGGTAAACCATCTACTGATGTTCAATAACAGGAAAGGAAGTGCATATAACTTTAAATATAAGCATCACCTTTCAAGAACCTATATAATGAAACCAACCATCACTGCCATCATCTCTAAACACACTGAAAAGATTCACCACAACAGAAAAACAAAACTTATAGCTTCCTTACCTCATTACTGCTGCTCATCAGCCATTGTTCCCTTCTCACTAACATATATACCGTCAAGAAACTTCCTTATGTCCTTGTTCTTCACATGGCATTTCTGTAACAAATATATATATATATGGTGAGGGCTCAGTACATGTGAGATGACTACTGACTACAGGTTCAAATGAAATGAAACATCAGAAAGCTACCTGGTTTATCAAGGCAGCTGAACGGGAGACAAGTTCAATATCGTTGCCATCCAATACCAATTCATCCTTAACCTTCTCAGACCGAAGAATGCTAACACCCTCAAGCATATCCACCTTCCGGACCTAAAGCAACAGAAGCTTCTAAATTTAGCATGATTGAACAAGGATAGTTTTCATCTGAAAACAGACAGAGAGAAAAAGGGAATACAAGTCCAGAAAACATATGTAGACAAAGCATTGCCAAGCCCACCAAAACAAATTCCATGTCCATAAATAAAATAAGATTAAAAAAATTATTGTTAAAAAAATATCAAACAGATACAGATAATTGATGACTTCTTTTCTTATCCATGAAAAATAATGAAATTTGTCTTTCTTGAAGGCTGTCAATCATGACCATTGTGACAAATACCATTCTCGGGATATTAACGGCAATTAGTAATAACGGGATATTTTTAAATTCTCGGATTTTTATCGGGAATTAAACGGAAAAATCTCGCAGAAATTATAATATTTAAAAAATAAAATAAATAAAATAAATAAAAAAATTAATGAAATAAAAATGGTATAGGGAATTTACCGGGATATTATCGCGTTTTTAACGCGATTTTATCGGGAATTTACCGGAAATTTATCATTGTGGCGATAAAAATGCGTTTTTTAACGCGGTAATGGTATTTTGCCGATAAAAACGCGGTAAATTTGAAAATACCGCCGATATTTGTGAAAGGATCATGACTATGGGAAAATTCTTACTCTCAGGCGACCCTTTTTTACTCAATGTGATTGCACTGTGTGCTTCAATTTGGTGAAAAGATGCACACATAAATGCATATACATAAATGTCATTGCAAGCTAAAACAACTCCTGAGACAATGTACCCATGGGTTGCTGGCAATGTTAAAAAAATTAAAAAAGAAGAAAAAAAGAGTCAAGTTGACTTGAGATGTCATCAAGTCAGGTGACATGGCTAAGGGTCACTGAATATCTTAGCAAGCTATACATGATCTCTGATATCACTTATTGCGGTTGAGTCAGATAAGTCCAATCAATTTCTTCAACAATGGATGCCAGTTCGGGGATTGAAGCAGTCAGGCATATTATCTGGCTATAGAGAGGCAATAAACCATTCCTCCATGAATTGACAGTAAAGAACATGAATATTGCACACCCATCATCATTGGCTATAGCATTCATTCTCCGTCATGTTCACAGAGCAAATAAGCTGCTTGGTGGTTTCATTTTCAGTCAGTTCAGTGTATTCATTGATTTAATAGTGGGTGAAATGAGTTTTTCAATGGTCATTCCAAGCAATGGCTCTTACAGTACATGAAGGGTTTCCAGTTTAAAAGTATAAAATAATAAGTTAGCTTGATACATCATATCTGATGACGTATCTGCTTTTATTGATATGGACCATATTTGCTCTCCTTGATGGTGGATCAAAATCACTCTCATCTAAATGAAAATCATTTGAGGGTAACAAATAACCCACGATTTACTGAGCACCATTTTCATCATCTTTAGCCATTATCCAGTGAACATTCAAATGCTGTGCACAATTTCTAAAATAGATCATTAATATCATGGAAATGTGCCAGATAATGCTCAGTTTTCAGTTAAATCCTCTAATAAACTTGATCAATTTGCGGGCGGCTTCATCTATCAGTGGGATTAGTCTCACCTCCACTTGGGTTGGAGAGACCCATATTGTTCAAAAAAAGTACTATTTGATAATCCTCCATGGGTGATTCACCGTTGAATTTAAAACAACTATTATATACTCTTGAACCTATGAGGCTAAGACCAAGAGTTGGGAGTGATTGATGGGCGGCAAACTAGATAACACATATTATCATCATCATCTTGTCAAAATCATTTGTCTTATCTATTTGAGTTGGTACTCGGTATTTGGCAAATTAATTCTATGGTCCAACTCTATCTAATGCACAAAGAACTCAAAGCTGCAATATGGCAGTGACAACAAGAAGCACCTACCAATATGATAGGCACTTGCTAACAAAGCACACACGATTGGATTTATTGAGTCTCTCTCTTTTTATGCATCCAGTTCTTCCACATTCAAGCAACAAGTTCTATGCCCTATTTTCCAGCTCTAGATCATATATCCTATTTGCAGCCAATAGACGCAATAAAAACTGGACAAATTAACCAAGGATAACGATAATGATGAGTGAATAAATACAATGCAGGACCTTTAAAAGCACAATAGAGTAACCACATACCCTAACAAAAAAAGTAGGAACCAAGAAAGGGATTAGACCCTCACACTGTATCCATACTTGGATTGTAACTTGATAAATTTGCAACCATATCTATGACAATCATTGGGACCCTTTAAACCATACCTAGAGAAATCCTCTCATGTGGATTTTTGTAGACACCATACCTAAACTTAGATCTTTCTAATGAACCAACTTCCAAAATCATAGAAGGATCTCACATTCAAAACACAAATAGGATAGAATTCAATGCAACATCCCATGAAGGGGTCCCACGGTTTGCTACTTTGCTCTATGTGAAGCCCACCCATGATCATGAACCAAAACTTAGATCTTTCTAACGAACCAACTTCCAAAATCATAGAAGGATCTCACATTCAAAACACAAATAGGGTAGACAACATCCCATGAAGGGTTCCCACGGTTTGCTACTTTGCTCTATATGAAGCCCACCCATGACCATGGGGTGATATAGTTGGAAACGTTTATCCTTGGCTATAATGCCTACCAATAATCAACTTTATTTGATGACTAAGGTATGGTTTTATGGCCTCAAAGATCAATGATGGATAAAGGTACAGTTTTATCGAGTTCCAATCCAATGGTCGATGTAACTCAAGAGAGATCCAATTCATGGGGGAGTAGTGGATGTGAGGAAGAAAGGGTGCGTATGGATCCTAAGGTTCGCTGACAATAGGGAATCCAACCATGAGAACAATAACATGCACCCTAGCATTTACACCATTCATTAAAGCAATTGAACCATGGGATTTACACCATAGACGGATTCTCACAATGTGAGCACTCCCCGACTAAACATATATCTATATGGTATTCTGGTGGCCTAAATGTAAAACAATAAAACTGCACCTTCATATTACCAGCATTCATTCAAAACAATCAAACCATGTAATCAACGCAATCTTTGATGGTTCACGTAATCTAGAAAGGTGTTAGTTATTTAGCATAATTTACAAAGTTAAATGAAAAATAAAGCTGCCCAAAATGAGAGGGGCTAACTTGTAAAAATATGACTACATGGCACCCACTATCCACGGGACCCACTCGGAAGGGAACTGAACCAAAGAGGAGGAATAGGTGGCATGTTTAGTAGCCAACTTTTGAAAAGGGCTAACTTGTAATAGTATGACTACATAGCACCTACTATACGGAAGGAACTTGAACCTAGTAAGTAGGTGGGATTGTATAGATGGCCTGATGATTTTAGCCAACTTTGACCCTAATACAATCATCATATCCTTGATATGTTGGTCCATGAGTTTCACCATTACTAATAGAAGAATTTTAATCCAACAGCCAATATCAGCAAAATGGTGTCATTGTAGCTACCAACCATTCACATAGTAAGGTGGTGTGGATGTTTGGATCACCCAAAGTAGAGCACTACTGCCAAAATAAGACATGAAGTGTCATACTTTTACATGTACATTTTTTAGTTCTTAATGAAAGACAAAATGTCAACCAATTAGATTTTTAAACGGGAAATTTGTTTAATCACCCCCATCTTATGGAGGGGAACACACTCTAAAATTACTCGTGTATTTTATAAATACCATTCTATATCTTCATTCTGATCATCACCATAGCTATTATCCTACCATCACCAAAGGTATCCTTCCCACCCATCAGGGGTTGTCCTTTTGAGTTATTTTTCATTTTTCTCTACTAAAAAAATATATTCTCAGTCACTCTATATTATATCACCAACACCATCCTCGGTCCTCCTTTTTCCCTAGTGCCTTCTACTTGTGATCCTTTCATTCTTCGTACTAGGGAAGCTTCTAGTCATATTTTGATAAACCATTTTAAACAATGTTCTCTCCATTTTCCATGTGTTGAAGCAACATTTCATTCCTCTAATGCACTAAATTTCAATTATGTCATTTTTATGCAACTCCACATCCATGTAAGCATATGTCCATGTCACTTTTTTAAAAGGTCATATAACTTGAATCCACAACGTTTTGATTGTAACAATAAACACTCATCAACTGTGCTATAGGTCCTTACTGCTTGAAAAGAAAAAATTGTGCTATAGGCTCTTGCCAAATTTCCATGTCACCATTACCTTATCAAGTTGCCTTTTCTATGTCGTCCAACATTTGGATCATAGGACATAACAAGTCCTTAACTGACATGACACTTTATCCACCATTGGTCAGATCCATTATGGTTTTGTCTCCATAATAGAATGGTTCGACGTTCTGCCGTTTCAGCGTTCCATTCCAAAAAATATGGCATAAAATTAAAAAAATATATATATAATATAAAAATATGAAAACAATAATACAAACTTATATATATTTAATTAATTATTGGCTTGTTGCCATCATTTTTCACTAATCTACATAAATAGAAACATAAATTGTCACTAAATAACTACTTATGTTTGTAATCTCAATTCTTAATAGTATAATTATCAAATATTAATTTAAGAATGTTTAAATTTAATCTAATAAGAATCAAATGCAAATTGAATTAGACAAAAAAATTCAAAAAATATCCAAAAAATATCCAAGAAATAAACTTGAATTCTCCATTTATTTAAATTAAAGGTCAAAACTTAAAACACATAAGCACACTATGTCCATTTCATTTTTTTTTCTCAAATTTTAATCACGTACATTAAAAACAAATCATACAAATAAAAAATATACTTCATGAACTACGACTAGACCAAATTTCAGCCCAAAGTTCAATTTATAGCTGCTTGAACTTAGTGGTTAAAATCGTCAAGTGTCCTTGAACTAAAAATGTCTGATGACATTGACTACTAAAATCAAGTGGATATAAATTGAATTTTAAACTCAAATGTTTTCCAACTATAGCTCGTGAAGTTTATTTTTTAGTTTCATGATTGGATTTTACATGTATAGCTAAAACAATAATTAAAAAAATGAAATCTATAGAGCAGGACAAGGAGGGCCAAAATAGGCCATTCCAGCTGGAATAGACCGGAAAGAAACCCCGTACTAGAACTGAACCTATTCCATTCCAATTTTTATCAAATCTGGATTATTCCGGCCATTCCAGCTGAAACAAATTGGAATTGAAAACTAAGCTTTTTCACATAACACTTCAAGCTTGCATGTACTCCATTCTAATAGAAATGTCCAAATCAGGTCATCTATTTTTAATTGAAATGTGTAGTCCATTTGGCTCCACATTGAAATTTATCATAGCATTGTACTAAGTTATTTTCGAGTATAAACAATTCAATCCTCCCAAGTCACAAATCCACTTAACTTACAAGTCATATTTTCTCTTTGTTCTTATAATTTTTACACAATTTAACTCAAAAACCACATATCAATTTATCATTTAGTTGAATTCTTATCACATTATATGGTACTAAATCATTTATACCAACCATTTTCAT
This sequence comes from Chimonanthus salicifolius, assembly GCA_013350335.1. Lineage (NCBI taxonomy): Eukaryota > Viridiplantae > Streptophyta > Magnoliopsida > Laurales > Calycanthaceae > Chimonanthus > Chimonanthus salicifolius. Next base: position 55,749,892 of record CM023539.1, read on the forward strand.
CTTAAATTTGTGATTTTATGTTGCCCCACAGTATATACTATATACAGCATTATCATTATTGGCCAGTTTCCCATCGATCCAGGCTTGGGCTTTTGAGCTATATGTTTCCATTCTACTGTATCAAGACATGTCTATGCAAATTATGTATAACTTGGAGACCTGAAAATAGAGACCAAACAGAGATCTCTATTTGGGGCAATGCAAACTATTTACACTGACTTATCCCAGTGATGGTGTATGTCCCAAGTTGGGAATTTGACACCCACTTCCCTCTTGCATAGCATATCCGAACCAACTTAGCTACAACTTCCTAGAGACGAAATTGTTATTAAAATTCGCCCCTAGTCTTATGAATTAGCTTCTTTAGCAATGTTTGCCAGTTCCTCTTGCCAAAAATAAAATGTTATTAAAAAAAAAACCCAACATAAGTGAGGAACAATATAGATACCTAAAAACACAAGCAATCAAATCACGTATAGTTGATAGAAAAAATGAAAGAGGACCTTCTTCTCGCCGAGGAAATTGCGGATCTCGATGGAACGATTGGAGTTAGTGATGGACGCGTTGATGGGGAAGTGAGCGTAGACAAACCGCATCTTGTAGCGGTAGCCCTTGGTGACGCCGGTCATGAGGTTCTGGACGTGGCTGATGGCGGTTCGTATCGCAGCCATCGTCTTGCGTGATCCAAACCAGGCGTCGACCTTGAGCTTCTTGCCGCCCTCTATAAGCTGGAAATCGAGGTTGAGATGCTTGAAATTGCGGGTCAGCTTGCCTCGCGGGCCCTCAACCTCAACCATCTTTGCCTTCACCCTCACTTTCACCCCCTCCGGGATGTCCATCGTCTGCGATGCCAATATCGTCTTCATCTTCCTCTTCCTCTTCTTCTCGAACGGCGGACGGAGGGAGAAATGAAACCGCAGACGACGATCTTCTTATATGTGCATGAGAGACTAGGGTTTAATCCGGGAACAGCGGAGAGCATGTGGATCGGGTCGGACTTCGGTTCGATCCAACGCGAAACTTCTATGGGTCATGGACTATTTCTGAAAACCTCCGTAAAAATCGACTCGATGTATTTTCAAACTTTCTATAAATAAATGAGTCTGAACAAATACAGTAGCCCCATAAATTAAACTCTGGCTAAATTCTTAATCCAATTTACATAAATGGTGGAACTCAATCTAATAAAATCTAGGCTTTTTAGCCCATTTAGATTGAAAAGTGAATATGATGAGTTATGAGTTGATTAAATTAAAAAATATATAATTTTTAATTAATCCATCTTAGTGGTCAAAATTATCAATTATCCTTATCTTAAAGTTCTAAAAGTTGCACATTTAGAAAAAAGATAGAGAAATGAGACATTTTGTTAATATTTTATTAGTCTTTTTCTTACCTAAAATATATTATCAATGAAGCTTTCGTTTAGAAAATATTTTTATTTATTTTAGTTTACTTCTAAAATTAGTAGAAACAAGATTAAATTATAAACATACTTTTAAGTCTTTCTCATAGTTTAAAATATTTTGCAAAAAAATATATAAAAACATTAAATTTATATAATATTTTAGTCCATTTTTTTGTTCCCGAATCTTTCAACTATGATGGATTATATTTGTATATATTTCCTTACAACTTTTTTGATGTATCTATTTTTTATGACTAAATTTTTAAGCATATTTTTCAAGGGAAAAATTATGTTTTATATAAATTATTTTTGTTCCGTAGTTTTGTGATACACTGAATTGCTAAGTATTTACTTCAAAAATGTAAAATTAAGTCCAGGGCAAATCTAGAAATATCATATTTAGGACTTCTGTTTTTTTAAATAATTTCTTAGCCGTTACTCCAAATCCTTAGTGTTTTTAGACATTTCTTATATTTATTCACGGTTTTGGTGCAGATAACGTATGGAGGGTCAAATGTCGTATGGAGCCCAGTTACACTTTTCTTCGTATTTCATGATCACTTCGATCACCAAATAATATTTTAAATTAATAGATTTTTAAAAAAATAAGAAACAATAGTACTTTAAATCTCATGTGATTTTAATATGAAAAATTTAGATTTTAATAGCTGTTCTCTAAACTAAAAAAATTGATTGTCAAGAAGCTCCACTCGTGAAAGGATATCTTGATTTCGATTCACGTTCAATATCCTTCTGGACCATATTCCATAGTTGTTCACTTGGTACACGTGAAATTGAAAAGTTTGTACATACCCTAAAGATTAATCGAATTAAAATATCTTATTTCAAAATACAAATTAGACTCCTGAACATATTGATCATGGAAAAAAACCTTAAAAGTAAATTTCAACTCAATGACATAAATCTTTAAACTTATTTAAAATTACTTTTATAAAATTATTTAAAAACTACTGTGTACAATAGAAATTGGAATCTAACAAACTAGTTTATTGGATAATAAGTCATTGAATTAGATTAAAAAACCAATGTTTTCACTTGAGTATAGATTCTCTTAAGTTGACTTTCACAGGAGACGAAGAACTCTAGAAGTCCACTTCCGAGAAGCAAAGGTAAAACTACCGGTGTGTTGATTGATATGTATCAGTCTCTTAAGACCGTACATCCGCCGATATATTGTCTATAACTCTATATATATATATTAATTAAATTTTGATCGATATTATTAATATGGTTTGATATATATATTTTTTAAAAATCAGTTTTTCATTCTGCCGATATATTAATTGATATCATTTTTTTATTTTCAGTTTTTTTTAGAAATAGAAATACCAGAATTAAAATTAACCAATATTTCAATTTTTTTTTAAAAAGTATCATTAAAATTCGATATTTACATCCCTGCCGACGGGAGACAGTAAGTTTATTCGAACAACAATTTTAGGGACTGTATACAAGCTACGTGGGCATTCCCGAAATAGGCGTCAATCGTCCCAAGAATTCGTCGTTCTATTTCTTTTCTCTGAATCGACTGCGAGAAATAAAAATAAAACCATTCTAAAACCTCCCCAAGCTCCGATCGTCCCCTTGCTCTCTCTGTGCATTCACAGACCTTCCTTCACCAAATCCTTTAAGCAAAACCCTAGAAAATGGCGATGTTGAGGTCTAGATTCTTGAAAGAACTAGTCACGTCAAGACCGCAAAGACTCCTCCAAGCACCACTGTCCTCCGTATCCAATCATTCGCCTCCTTCTCTCCATCCAATCCTCTATGGCACTTCCTTCCGCCATCTCCGCCGTGACCGCGATGACGATTTCATCGTAAGGTACATTTTGTACCTCCTTCTCTATTTATTTGGGATTTCGTTCAGTTCTTTATTACATTGGCTAATTTATTTATTTTGAATGTTATAAGATATGAACCACCTCCAACAAATTGGGGTATACGCATTGTACCCGAGAAGAAGGCTTATGTAATTGAGAGATTTGGAAAGTACAGGAAGACGCTGGATTCGGGGATCCATTTGCTGATTCCCTTGGTGGATCGGATTGCATATGTTCACTCCCTCAAAGAAGAGGCAATTCCAATCCCAGGTCAATCTGCAATCACTATGGATAACGTCAGCATTTCAATTGATGGAATTCTCTACGTCAAGGTAGGATTTAATTTCGGGTTCAATAGTTTTTTTTTCAAACTATTCTCATGCCCCGTTTGATAGCTGAGAATTCCTTAGTGGAATTGAAGTTTTGTGTAATTTGATGCTGTTGACAGTTATAAAATCCACAAAATTCTTCAGAATTCCAATATGAAAGGGAAATTCCAAGTTACTGAACTTTTCACCCGTACAAATTACCCATGAGGCACTTGATGAGTGCCCAAAGTCTGATTTGAGTATTTGGCCTCAGCACCGTAAGAGTGTTATCAAGGCTGACTTGCTCAACGATCGGGGGCATTAATCAAGTGCCTTGCAGTCAACTCTATTTCTATGCATGGAAAGGGAAGTGTACTTAGAAAATAACCATCCTTAAAGAGTGGTTAAACCAGCGTATGTTTTTATTTGATAATCAAATCAAAATGGTTAGCTTCTAATATTGTGCTTTCCTTTTTGTGCATTGAAGTGGAAAGTACTTTTGTAGAATGCAACTCTTTTAACAAAAAAAATGGTTCAAATGGAAAGTACTTCCAAATCTAACCTTTTTATTCACATGGCTTGTTGGTGGTTTTGTGTATTTTTGGGGTTCGTCCCACTTCTAATGTGAAGTGGGGATACCCATGTTATAAAAAATGGTGGTTATTTCCCAAAAATGGTAATTTCCTTTCCATGAATGAAGAGGCATGTATCCAATTACTTCATTGTAGAATTACTATTTTTTTTTAAAACCAAATTACAAATGCCACTTCTTCTTCTATTTTTGCTAAAATGGTTATTCTCTAAGAAAGTGGTTTCTCTTTGTTCTTCCAAACATAGCCTTAGGTATTGTGAGAGGGGGAGGTCAATAAGAATGCGAATGCCTTTTTATTTTATTTATTTTTTAAATGATTAAACAAGGATGAGTGTTGAAGTATAGTTGATAAAACCAAATCCAAAAGATGGGATAAGGCTTTTATGATGTTGATGATGATTGTTGCTATTCCTAATTGTGATTGTTGCAGATTGTAGATCCTTTCTTAGCATCTTATGGTGTCGAGAATCCATTGTTTGCTGTTATTCAGCTTGCACAAACGACAATGCGTAGTGAATTGGGCAAAATTACACTTGACAAGACCTTTGTAGAGAGAGATTCAGTGAATGAGAATATTGTGGTAAGTTGCATAGTTTTAAGTTACTCTATCTCTGACTTCGATTAGAATGGAAGTGTTCTTTTTTGAAAGGTTAGAATCGAAGTTCTATATGCAAGTTGTTGTAATTAGCCAGGCCACCAATATTAATGTTATGGTTTCATGGAAAGACCCATGTTTGAATGTGGTAGCCCACCAAAAATCAGCTTGATTTGGGCCCACCAATAGCGATGGGTTATTGAATGACCTACGTTTGAATATGTGACTTCCAAAAAATCACCTTAATTGGATCATCATTACTATATCTCTAATATTTTGATAAATATCTTGATATTATTTCAATAGTTATATTTTCCAATAATATTTTAATGTTTTGAAAATATTGCTCAAAGGATAATATGACAATATTATCCTGATAATATGACAATAGTATCTTGATCGTCCTAAAATCTCTATACATTTTCAATTTATACATTTCTAGCTTTTGATTGTATTTTAATAATATTTTTTATTTGTTATTATTTTAATATTTGTGACAATTCCTTGATAATATCCATATAAAAATCTAAGAATCTGACCTTTAAAAACAAATCTAAGAATTTGAAAGTATCTCGATATTATATCTTGCCAAAAATATTCTAATAACAATTTTTGTGCATATGGATTTGACCAACCAACCCATTTTTTTTAGTCTAAACTTGCCCCAAAATTTATCATTTTAAATTATTTTTGTGTAACACTCCCCTGCTCACTTGGGCATGGGGCAATATGACAAGCACCTTTGGGGATGCACTTTAGTCTTGAATATATGTGGTTCACAAAAAGTCCCTTTGGTTGAATCAATTAAGCCATATTTTTAAGAGCTATAAAATTTTATGAATTAAAAAAAAAACTTTAATTGGTCAAAATTTTGGGCTTAAAAAACATTGCTTTCTTGATTTAGCCAATGTTATTTTTGTGGATCTAGTGGGCCCCACGTAGAATTGTGAATGGAGTTAGTGTAAGCTCATGCACTAGTGGGCATTCATCTTTTTCTTTTGCATTTTTCAAAATCATTCATTAGCTTTTATGCCTTAAAAATATGGCTTGGTTGATCTAATGGTTTTCTTTTTAGGCTACATATTTAAACATTGACATTTCCAATGAACCAATCACCATAACTATTGGTGAGCCTGCCCCTATGCACATGCAATATCGCTAGGCATCCAATTTTGTAGGGAAGCATCTTTAATCACTTTAAGCCATCATATTATTAGCCTTGAGTTTCGTTCTTAGGTAACAAATTCTTTGGTTAGGGTTTTAATCAATGGTGGAAACCAATTAGTTGAATGTTAAGTTAGGGAATTTGACAATTTAAAGTGGTTTAAGGATCTATGAAATGTTTGGATTAGCCATATGTGGGATACACAATTACTATAATTTGACAAAGAGGTGCATCGAGGTTTTAATTTCCCATTTGTTTTACATATGTCCTATTGCCATTACTTTTTAAAATAAGTCTTCATTAGTTTTACTTTGATCTTTTATTTAATGTGAAATTTTTATACTTTTATGAATTTAATTTATCTCTTTCTTAGAATTTTGTGGTGCTTGTTATTTTGTTAAGATTTTAAGTTATTTCAACCTTTTAAATTTTGTATGTGTCTTTTGTTTGAAAATTTATTGCTCATTTTTTTTGAAAAAAAGAGAGATAACTACATGATTAAGTTAATAAAAGTATCATCATCTCATCATTCGCCAAAACCCCATTTATCTGGTTTTTTTTTGAAAGGTTTTATTTGGGGTTAGTTTTTTTAGTTCTTCTTCTCCATTTGACCCTGTCATAAGCCATAAAGTCACTTCACTATCTATCATGTCTTTCTTTATACCTTATCACCTCCTCTCCTTGTGCTTACGATTTGTAATCTTCCAACTCTATGTATTGAGGCTATCTTTGATCTTCTGTTTACATGACCAAATCACTGTAGACAACTTTCTCTCATTTTCTCACCCATTGGGGCTATCTTTAAATTGTCCCTAGTGTGACCGTTTCTATTTTAGACTAGTTAATAGGAGTATCTAATTTTTTTATTTAATTGTAACTTAACTTTTTAAAATTTCAATCTTTTCTCCTTTCATTTTCATTCTCTAATGTAGTAATTATTTTTGTCTTTTTTTTTTTTTTTTTGAGCCCTGTACATTGCATGGGTCCTAATGCTAGTTTATGTGTTTTTACATACACACATCTCCAAAGTTATAGAAATTGCATGATATGACTCATGCTATCTCTGAAGATGTCTACATCCCTCTTTGCCTTACTTGGAACCACAAAATCATCAATGATAATGTTCACTAGAGCTCACATTTAATGACTTGGAATTGCCAATCATATTCTCTAGCATGATAGGATCCAACAAAACCTTCATTGGCTAGCACTATTGTCCACCATTAAGGGATCATCTGGGGCATTCTATATCTTTAAGTGCTCTGCACTAAATTGTTTTATAATGTATGGCATTGGTATCCATGTGGTTTGCTCTTTTAGTTGAAATTGCAGGGTTGTTTGGCATCCTCCAAGAGCATCATCCTATAATGTGGATCTTAGCAGCAATTGATTTTGCCTGATAGGCATAAGGATTTTCTATGCTATCTGAAAGGTCACCTCAGTTCACCTCCCTAAGATTGTGTGCATAAGGTGGCCTTTGTCTGCCTCTTCCTTGTACGCAATCACAAGCACATAAATTGATACTTTGCTTCTTTTTTGAAAAATTGTATTTTTTAATCCCTTAGTTGCATTAGGAAAGTGTTTATATCTGAGTTGAGTGCTCATGCATCAATGAAAATTGTGAATTCTTCTACGATTTAGTTTCTTAATGAAATAAGGCGAAAAATCTATTTGTACTAGCAAGTATATACCTTGTAGACTTTCTTCTGATCAGTGTCTCATAGTGTCCCATATTTGTCTTATTGTGAAATTATCTTCATGTTGCAGAAGTGTATTAATGAGGCTGCCACTAATTGGGGTTTGGTATGTCTGCGATATGAGATAAGTAAGCAAATTGCTTCTAAATAAAGATTTGCTTTCACTATGTAGTTGGTATTTATTTTTTACTTCTCCACCATGTGTAGGGGATATAACTCCTCCCAGGGGAGTGAGGGAAGCTATGGAGATGCAAGCAGAAGCAGAACGGAAGAAGCGTGCTCAAGTTTTGGTGTCTGAAGGTTTTATTTTAGTAACACAGTTGTTCTATATGTGAAAAATTTATTTATTGACATGTGTTGTTATTGCAGTTTGATGGATAGGGATTTGGAAAATTCCTTCAGCCTGTACTTGAGAAATTTAGTTTCCTAAGGTTGCTTTTAGAAAATGATTAGATTGTTCTTCAAATTCTTTGCATACAAACCTGAAGATATGGGGTTCTGAAACAGGTGATAGACAAGCAAGAATAAATGGTGCAGATGCAAAAAAAATCTCAGTAACCTTAGAAGCAGAAGGTAAATTGAACTACTTTCTTAATTTAAATTACCAATGTCATTAGCTTACCGTTTGCTAAATATCGTAATTATCACTCTTATATATCATGCATGATGTTATTTTTTATCAGTAGATGCTAATGACAGCTTTACCATTTGAATTTGCAAAGTAATAATATCATAGAGTTAACTATTGAAAGCTAGAAAAAAGAAGTTGCAGGCAACCCTTATTTTTCTGTTTATACACGCTATACATAAGCATCCAAAAGAAAAAGTTTCTTGCCAACTGCGCTAGGAACATAGTGATATGGACATCTCCTTTTTATAGTGGTGATCAAAGTTTTAGTTTTTCACTCATTTAAAATCTCCCCGGAACTCAGTTGTTAAATGCTTTAGCAGTTTAAGTTTTGGTGGCAGTTGTCTAATTTAACAGTGTTACCAACTTTCAGGAGAGGCACAAGCTATCGTTGCTAAGGCTCAAGCAAGTGCAAAAGGAATCGCATTGGTATCAGGGGCCATTCAAGCAAGTGGAGGTGTTGAGGTGAGTAATTTTTGTGCACTTGGTTGGATATGAGGATTGATATTTTATTTGCAAAATAGAGGCCAAACATCAATTGAAATATGAAAGTTTCTCTCTTCTACGTCGTTTAGCTCAATAAATTGCACAAACAATATACTTAGACTTCAACTTTCAAAAAAAAAACCAATATAGTTAGACTTGAATATAGTATTTTGCCACCATTTGGTATTACTTCATTATGTCTTGCATTATTCTTTGAGATTTATTTCCACAATTGCTTTTGTCCTATCATGATGTTACAACATTTAAAAAATAATAATAATAATTTACTTTAGAGTATGCTTTTAGGTTTTTTTGGGACAATGTGAAATTGACTAAGAAATATAGGATCAATTTATTCAAATTTGAAATTTGAATAGTGCTATATAATCATCACTGATTACCAACAATCAATGTAACTTTTTGAAGAATTGTCTTCGATCTATATTTCCCAGGCCAGGTCATCCCTTTTTTTTTTCAAATTTTTTAGCTTAACATAATTAGTTTCACATAAAAGCAACTGGATCTCAAGGGATCGACTAATTTTGGGTGAACTAGAGATTATTCATCTAGAGTTAGATAGACAAGGTAATTAGACCTGGTGGATGTCTTTGGGACTAACCCTTCAGATTTACAATGTTGATGTTGCAATGCCTTCTTCATCTGTCGTATGTATGATTGGCTTGATCTTGTTTTTGTGATTATGTTGTGTACAGATTTCAAAGCAACTGTTTTAGCTATGATGCAAATGTAAGTGCCATATAGTCATGGTGTACATGCATTGCATCTGCCAAGACGGGTTGGCACAATGTGCTTGTTTATCTGTTATGTACCTATCTTTGTGTTTGTAGAGTCTGGTTTCTCCTAGATGTTTGTTGTTGGTGCATGTCAAGGCATTGCCACAAAAATGAAGCCACCATCATAAGCAGATTAAATCTCATGTTGATTTTTCATGGTGGGATATGTAATCGACGATGGGAAGCCACCATCATGAGAAGATGCACTCTCATGTCTTGAGCACCTTTGGAGTTCACCAAGGACTTGCTTTAATTGTAATGCACGCCCTTGCCCATGATCAATCTTGGGTTACCTGAAGGTGCCAATCTTCAATCTATTAATTGTAAGATTCAAATAGATGTTGATGGCTTGAAGATATGATAATCATCAAATTATCCTTACGAGAAAAAGTAATGCTGGTCAAGGAAATGTAGGGATTTGTCTCTGCTTAAGATTTCAGAAAAGAAGGTTGAGAAGATTCAAAGATATAAGAGGAAAACAAGAGGGTCCACCTTATTTAGTTGGGGGCTGTAGTGAAAAGAAGGGGTTAAGATAGAACTATAGAAGTGTACTGTAAATAAACTGTATTTTCTTGAAATGGTTATGGAGGTTTTGAAGGAAAAGGATGACTGGGGTTGGGTTGCTGTAAACAAATATGAGGTGGGTTAGGCCATTGTGGGAGGTGAGAACTGTGTAGAGGCTTTTAGAAACATTATATTCTTAGTTTGAAGGGCTATTTAAAACATTGGTTTGAGTTATATGAAGGTTACTGTTCTGCAACAGGGTATGTTATGTTGTGGGGAAGGGGTTAGAGTGCATTTCTAGGATGATTTGTGGGTTGGGGAAGTTGAAATGTTTTGAGTCTGCTTAAGTTGGTGGTTGGAAAGGTGATCGAAAGGTAGAATTTTGTGGAAGCTGATCCTGGTGGTGATTTTGTGGCTTGTCTAGATTGTCAAGCAATGTGGATGAAGTTCAATACCCAAAAAAGAAAAAGATGTTGATGAAGCAGCAGTACAGCCAGCAAGAATAGCCAAATGGTTATTGAAATGATTCTAAATAAGTGGGATGTCTGATTTTGCATGAAATTAGGAAGGTTATGTGTAGGAAAGATTATGAGAAGTCAGTTTTGTTGGAAGTCCCTGGACATGGTTGATGTAAAATCTGAAGATGGTGTAAGGGAAGTGAATTCTGGTGGGGATTTGGAGTCTCATAGAATGAATATTAGGGACATTTTGCTTTTCTTCTCTAGTCCAGCCAGATAGACGTGAATGAATCTAGTGATGCTTAGGTTTTAGCCATCTGAGAAGCTTTAAAAATATTTAGAAGGGCTTCTCCTTCCTTTCGAGGTAAACTCGTCATAGAAGGTGTTCTTTATTTTTTTTTTGCCCCAGTGGTCGTGGAAGATGATTCTTCCAATGTGATTGTGTAATGAAAAGAAAGAGATGCTTATGGAGTTTGGTCACAACTGGAAGAATTTCCTATTTATATTTGTTTGTATCAGTACATATCTTGTCTAGAGGAGGATCGACATAGCAGATGTTCTAGTGATGCAATGGTTAGAGAAGGAAAACTTTCTTCTTAGTTACAGCTTCTGTTGCATGAACCTTCTAGTGATGCAATGTGTGTGTACTCGGATACTTGTAGACACTCACACCTGTGTTAGACACTCACCTTCATTCATCATGGACTTTTTCTAGTTTTTTTTTCCAAGATGACTAAAATATTACAATACCTTTCTCCTTGTAAAACCTATCTATAATATTAATATATTTGTCACTTAATTCTCACTACTGTACCTCTGGTGCTCTTTTCTTTATTAATATATTTGATTACCATTCAATATATATATATATATATATATATATATTTATCATTTAATTGTTTAGAGTAAAACTAGTATATTATTTTCTATTAGTGTTATATTCGCACCTTACTTTCATTTAAAATAAATCTAGACTAAATTTATGTAAATATGGTGTTGTGTCTCTATGTTTTATTATTTCTCGTTTATCGAGTTAGACACCTTGCACCCATGTCAGTCTCTGACATTGGCACCCCTACCCATGCAACTTAGGTCAAAGTATTCATGTGTAAGATTATGATGCAGGAAATTTTTTTGGGGGTTCTTGGTTTGACGGTTTTTCTTGTGAAATGTGTATGTTTGCATTTATTTTTTTATAGTTTTCCTCTTTTATAGTATAGTGTATTTTCATATTTTTAAAAGAAATAAATACATTTTCTTACTAATAAGAAAATATATCACAGATGAATTTCAATGCTCCTTGGTTTTCAACAAAGGTTTGTATTTATCAATGTTGTTAAAATCGTACGAGTCGCGAGTGGATTTATTTGGTGGGGTGTCTTGAGTCCCATGTCTTGACCTGCCAGTTGAATTTTATAGGAAAGTAGCATCTGCTAACTGATCAAAGAGAATGGATTTATTTGGTTAATTTTGGATAATTAGGATGATATGTTCCAGATATATATTTTCCAACCATTCAAAAGACGAACACTAGAGCATTATAGAGCTAAATGTTAGTGAATCTCTGCAGGCGGCAAGTTTAAAGGTTGCGGAGCTGTATATTCAGGCATTGGGCAACATTGCCAAAAAGGTTTGCCATTCATTACATTGGACCGAACCCAAAAATACTGCTAATAAACTAACAATAAATTAAAAGATCACATTTTGGATGATGAGGCTGATTTCTATGCCCTTTTCTGTTTAACTTTTGTAGGGCACAACTTTGATGATCCCTGGTTCCGCTGACAATACTGCCAATACGATGGCTCAGGCTATTGTGATGTTCAAAAGCCTGATTAACAATGGTGCACTCTCTGGCCCCCTTAAGGTTTCTCTATCTGGACCAACAGATGATGGCAAGGGATCAGGTGATAGCGAGGGCCCTCCTGCTGGACCTGAGGATGAAACTGCTCAACCCAATGCTACGTCACTCAAGACACATGATGCCTTTCCAGTTGAGCCAGTTTTCTCTCTTCAGAGCCCCAAAGACAGAAGTTGACCCATTCTTAAGATAGGTGGATGAAACTGTGCATTTTGATATTTTTTTTTTTCCAGTAGTTAGGTGGAATGAAACTGTGCATTTTGAAAATTTTCAGCGCATGAGTTTTCGTCATTGTTACGATTTTGATACCTGGATAAAAGAAAAAAACTTTTTAGCCCATGTTTTACTGATGAAAATTTCTTTTCGTTTCTTTATTGAATTTATTTTTAATTTACCTAGTTACCGTCCGTTTTTTACTTCAAGAGTGATCATGTTCCCCAATCTTCAGTTGAAGTGGATAGGGCCAAAAACGCTGCCTCTTTTCACTGTAGTTCACACGTCTCATAAAAACTCATCGCCATTCAACTCCTGTCATCCCAACCATTAGTTTCGTTGGGGGTTGTCATATTGGCACTTGCATGTTTACTCCATTACATATTGACAGTTGCATGTTTGAATTTCTGTTAAGAAAAAAAATTGCATGTTTAACTCGAAGGGATTGAAGTGATAGCCAAGAATTCATCTCATGAAACTGGAGTCTCGACTTCGATTCTCACTCCATTTCAAAAGGTCACTCCCTGTAGAATTATTCGATGTGTGTAGTTGAGGAGACTTGCACATACTTTAATAGAGTTATTTGCCATGGAAACTGACGACATTACTGGGATCACTTCTCCTTAATAAACTGATTCAGCCAACTTAGATGTATAATTTACAAAAAAGAAATTGAGAAAAGCGAGAATTCTCTCTACGCATCTTTTATGTTGGTCTTCATAGGTTGCATTGAACTGCCGAAGAACAGGTATGCCTACATAGTTTGTGGCAGAAATGAAAGGAACGTGACTTTTTAACTGGGTGGAAAGAAAAAGCCAGTTCGTCACACGCTAACTCAAGTCAGCTTAGTTAATTTTGAGTTTAATTGGCTCATTAATAAACAAGTGAGGCTTAAGTTTATGTACGCTCTAGGTTAGGTTTCATCAGATGGTTTACAACTTTACATAGTAGTACATACATTATTTTTGTTATTTTATAGTTTAATTTATTTTACTATTGATATAAAATAAAAAACAAGAGATGTTTATATTTGTAAAATGAGGACATCAACATCTATAATGAAATAAAATATTAATTTAATCATGTACAAAATTATTTATATTAGTATGAGTTTGTGATCTGTAGTATTTAAGATTTTGATTTCTGTTAAATTATTATTTGACAATAATCCATTAATTCTTTTGTTAGTCCTAATTCTGTTGTTTTACATTCTCACTTTGATATTTGTCAATTCAACTTCTCCACATTTTAAATAATAAAATAGAAGATCAGACTTTTTTTTTCTTTTTTGCATTCTAATAAAAGTTCAATCTTTCCTATCGAAAATAAGTTCAATGAAGTATATCTAAAAAAAAATTATCTCATAATTCAATGTATAGTTATTTAATCTTAGTGGTTAAAATTAGTAGACTTTCTTGTTTATTAAGAAATGAGAAGGCATTAGTTAATATCGGTTGCTAATATTAGTCGCTTGAAATTTGCTTCACTTATTTTAGTCTATATAGTCCATAATTGGAAAATGAAAAAATAAGTTTTACATTTTTTATTGTAGAGGAATGATCCTATGTAATCATCGAACGGTAATGATAGCTTCAAATAGTGCCATTTGAGACATGTGGAATCCGTTTATTAAAAATCCAAACATGTGAAACTATTATCTCACTATAAAATGGATCAAATGAGAGAGCTGTGATAAACTTTTAAGTTCTTGATCAAGTCCTTGTCATTTGATCCATTCAATAGTAAACCTAATAGTTTTACAGAATCAAAAAATATATGCATATATCCTGGCATTTAAAAAATAATGAATAACTTAAATTATGTCCTAAATAATAGGATTTGGAGTTATCCTTACTGTTAAATAGACTATATTGAGTAATTCCACTTTATTATAGTTCTTTTCATATGTCCTTTGTCCTTGACTTATTTGTAGATTAACAAATATCTTATTTTCATTTTTAGAGAACAAACAAAGCATTTATCATTAGCCTATTGATTTTTTTTTTCTCTCATTACTTAACCACCATGTGACGTTGTATTAATAGTAAAACATCGGTCAGAATTCAAAATTTGAACCAGGAATTATGCACATGTAGAAAAGAAAATATTTTCATTGGCAATGTTGCCCATCTTTGTGAAGTTTAATGCGGTATGAAATTTTATCCTCTCCTTTTTATACTTATCTATGTATTGTGAATTGTATCTGCACTCGTTTAAAGTCAATTTCATTTAAAATCATTTGAAATTGATCTTATTATTAGATTAAAAATTCATCTAAAATTGATTTAATTTTAATCATTAATTTTAGAACGTTTGAAAGTTATGAATTTTTAAATTCAATAGAATTAATTTTTTGTGAAAAACATTATTACTTAAATTTACATTTCAAACTTATCTATCCTCATGCATCGAATCTCACCTCGTGGGACTCACAAGAGCTACGGGAGCCACTGGTTCAAGTGAAAAAAGTTTTAACATTTATGATATTTACTTTTGTAATAAATTGCCTCTCTCAAACCCTTTTTTAGAGAAATAAGTTATTAAAATAAACTGAATTGCTATCAGATTTAGATTACATTAAGTAAATAATTTAGATAAAGGACTTTGCAATTTGGTTATGATTTATTTAAATAAAATAAACAAGAAATTTCAAATGAATTATTTTTAATAATTTTAATGATAACAATATTTAATTTATTTTGACATAAATTAAACAGTCACAAATAACTGAACCCGAGATTCACCGACCTTTATACTGTATTTGTGCGGATGCGTGGTGTCACCCTCACAAGCCAGGTCAAGTACTTGTAAAAGACTATTTTACCCTCCAGTAATAATAATAATAATAAAATGTGAAGCATGACGCGGCCATCATGTTTCCTCCCAAGTCCACCGTCAGTCCGTCGTGACCCTCTTCTCTTCTCCGTAGCGGTTGCTGTTGCAGAGCGCTCGCTCGCTCGCTTGCTCGCTCTCTCTCTCTCTCTCTCTCTCTCATCACGCATACCATGAAACTCTCTTTTTCTCTTCCTTCGAAGTCCAAATCCACTTCTTCCAGACCCAAGAACAACTTCCAACAAGAAAATCCCCAAAATGATGACGATTCCAAGCGCCAATTCGTGACCGAATTCGATTCCTCAAAAACTCCAACTCCGAATCCAACGATTATAATCCCTCCCAAACCCAACACTTGGAAGCCCTACAAGAAGATGCGCAATCTTGATCCCTCCTCCCTCCAATCCTACGATGCCGAGCTCCGATTCGAGATCGAACACCCATCTTCTGCCCCCGACGCTGATTCTTCCGTCTCTTACGGTCTCAATCTCAGGACCCAAGAAGATGGCGAGCGTAAGCCATCTGACGACCGTGCCCATCCTGCTGCACCCGATTCCGTTGAAAATATCACGCTGCAGAAGTTGCGGGAGGATTTGAAGAATCTGCCTGATGATAATGGCTATGATGACTTCACCGACGTACCAGTGGAGGATTTTGCAGCCGCCTTGCTTGCTGGGTATGGATGGGAAAAGGGGAAAGGGATTGGGCGTGCCAAAGAGGATGTGGAGATCGTGCAGTATCTAAGGAAGGCAGGGACAGAAGGGATAGGGTTTGTTCCCGAGTTCGACGATGCAAAGCGGAAACGAGGTTTGTCAGATCCTCCTCTGATTGCTCCCAAAGGCCCGGATGGGCGGTCCCGACATGTGGTTGGGATTGATGAGAAGCTTGTTCCACGACAGGCAAGAGGTGTTTTTGTGGGGAAGGTAGTCCGGGTCATTGATGGCCGTCATGTCGGTTTGAAGGGAAAGGTGGTGGAGAAATTGGGGAGCGATTTTGAGTCTTCAATGGTGACTCTTATGCTGTTGAAGAGTGGAGAAGAAGTCACTGTTGGCTTAAACCAGGTCGCGGAGTTGGGTTCAGTGGAAGAAGAGAAGTGCTTACAAAAATTGAAAGATTTAAGGATTCGAGGTGAAGAAATTGATAGAAGGGATTCTTCAAGTCGGGGCCATCGGGAAAGGAGGGATGATGGCAAGGAGGATAAAAAGAAAGATAAAGGGAGAAGGGGTGAATCAGTGCGGAGTAATAGGGATGGTGGCCACACGGAAGGAGCACGAGGGCCAGTTTCTTGGTTGACAAGTCATATCCGGGTTAGGATAATCAGCAAAGAATTTAAAGGGGGGAAGCTGTACTTGAAGAAAGGGGAGGTTATGGACGTCGTTGGACCAAGAACTTGTGACATATCAATGGATGAGAGCAAGGAGCTCATACAAGGAGTCGATCATGATTTTCTTGAGACGGCAATTCCGAAGCGTGGAGGCCCAGTTCTTGTATTATATGGAAAACATAAGGGTGTGTTTGGGAATTTGGTAGAGAGTGATAAGCAGAGAGAGACTGGTGTAGTCAGAGATGCAGATACCCATGAATTGCTCAACGTGCGTCTGGAACAAATTGCAGAGTATAATGGAGATCCAAGTTATCTTGGATATTGATTCCATTCTGTAGGAAAGATTTTTGAATGTTTGAATTAAGGTAATTTATTTGTGTTTAACTGTTGACAAGATTTTTTTTTTTTTGACCAGTAAGTGTTGTCAAGATTATTATGGTTTTCTTCTGATTCTCTGATTCCTATGCATTTGTAGCCTCCAAATTGTTGCCATAATGAAGTTCACAACATCACATCATGCTATCATGTGCGGTATTTTGTTTCTTGAATATTTGTATGCTTATGATGAGTGATCTAAATAATATTGTCATAAGAAAGTCATGAAATGTGCTCAAAGATGTGGCTAACACTAAGTATGGCACTATGAGAATGCATATATGTTAATTGTACTAGCATGATATTGTCCGCTCTGGGCCTCACACACGGCCTGCACGGTTTTGCTTTGGCGAGTCAACCCCCTGTTGTTCCCAAAAGACCTCATGCTAGGAGGAGGAAGGCTACCACTTGTATACCAGGAAATTTCCAATGTAACTAGCAATGTGGAACTTTTTGGGGCAGGGTATTACAGTCTACCCCCCTTAAAGTAGAGCCATCCCCAACTTTGTACACACAACAACCAACCCCACCACACCCTTAGGCAGAGAGTTGAACCATTCTTTGATACTATTTGTAACGACCTCTGCTAGCATGATATTGTCCGCTCTGGGCCTCATACACGGCCCGCATGGCTTTGCTTTGGCAAGCCAACTCACTGTTGCTCCCAAAAGGCCTCATGCTAGGAAGGCTACCACTTATATACTAGAGAATTTCCAATACAACTAGCAATGTGAAACTTTTTGGGGCAGGGTATTACAAGTGCTCATTACAATGACTATTACTTTAAATTCTTGCTAATCTACACTATTCGTTGCTCTAAGCAGTTCAGAAGTTACAAATTCCCAATCCTATGAAGAAGCTATTTTGAAAGAGTTAGGCTAGCAAGACACTCCAAGAGAGACACTCTAAGGAGACATGCCATTAAACAGATTATGGGTCACATATACGTGGGTTCATTTGATAGGTGATTATATAGATATGAAGTATATAATGTTTCACTATCAATTGATAATCCAAGCTATATAATCTTGGCCTTGAAATTACGTCAAATATAGGCCATTGCATTGATTTTTGAAAGTTTAAAATCGAAGGATAGGATAATGAAATAGAGGTGAAACTTTATACACAAACTAGTCGTATGGTCTTCTTTACATCACACACAACTATATGGGTCTTAAGATCCATTTGAAGGCATGTACCATTAGTATGTCTCTGTAAGGTTTTTGATATAGAAATCCATTAATTGTTCCGAACATCTACCTGTTATGTGTTGAAATTGACACTAGCATAGAGTGGATATTGGAGCTGTACTAGTATTTAGTTCTTAGTAAGGGCCCCTTAAACCATAATTGGAGAAAAGGGATCTGTCCCTTGGACTGTTATTGCAGAAAGTTTTCACTCAGGGTTTTACTTCTACTTCTAATCCTTCTTTCTAAAATTTCTCTAGCACAATCACTTCCTATTGTTGACACTTTTCTGACATTTGATGACTTTATAGTCAGAGATCTTCCTGTTCATGTCCCCTTTCAGTGCAGCTAAGATCATTTCTTAGAAATCAAATTATTTTCAGAGTAGAATTTGTAAAAAAATTGTTCTGCTTCATCCTAGAATAGCATGTGAGAAAATGATTTACACCTTACCATTTACTGAATCTACCTAGGACAAGATCAGTTTTGATCAGTTCAATATTACCTCTCAAAAGAGGGGAGAAGATTAAATTTGACTAGGAAAACCATACCTAAGAACTCTCATTTTCTTCTTAAAGCTCTCCTTGTCTTCTTGAAAACTCTTATTTACTTCTTAAAAATACTCCTTTTCTTTTGAAAACTTGTATTTGCTTTGTAAAACTCTCTTCTCTTCTTTAAAAAAAACCTTTTTTTCTTCTTAAAGACGCTCCTTTTCCTCAAAACTCTCCTTCTCTTCTCAAAACTCTCCTTTTCTTCTTCAAACACTTCTTTTCTTTTGAATAACTCTCAATTTTTTCCTAGAAACCCTCATTTTCTTTTAAAAACTCTCCTTTTTCTTCTTGAAAACTCTTCTTTTATTCTTAAAACTCTGTTTTTGTTCTTACAACTCATCTTTTTCTTAAAATCTGCACTCTTTTCTTAAATCTCTTTTTTCTTCTTAAAAACTCTTATTTTCATTTTAAAATCCTTCTCTTCTGTCAAACTCTTCTTGTATTCTCAAAACTCTCCCCATCTTCTTCTAACATTCCTTTTCCTCTAAGCAACTGTCAATTTCTACAGAAAACTTCCATTTTCTGCTAAGAACTCTCCTTTTCTTCTTCAAGACTCTTATGTACTTGTTAAAATTTCCCTTTTTCTTATGTTAAACTCTAATTTGCTATGTGCACCTTTGCTTTTTTAAAACACCCTTTATTTCTTCTGAAAATCTCGCCTTTTCTTTTCAAAACTCTTGTTTTCTTCTTAAAAAATCACCCTTTCTTTTAAAAAGTCTCACTTTCTTGTTAGAAACTCTCCCTTTCTTTCTAAAACTCTACTTTTGCTTAAAACTCTCATTTTCTACCTACTCTTTTTCTTCTTCTTAAAGTCATTGCTTTCCTTCTGAAAAACTCACGTTTTCAAAATGCTCCTTTCCATCCTAAAATTTACTTTTCTTCTCAAAACTCCCCTTTTCTTCTTCAAGTGCTCCTTTTCTTTTGAGTACCTCACTTTTTTCTACAAATCCCCCATTTTTTATGGTCCAAATCATGTTTGAACTGTTCTGCTTTTTTCTGATGTTCAATTGCATCCTTTCTTTATTTTCCTTTTCTTTCTTTGATTGGAACCCAAAAATTATATATGTATTACTTTTTAACAGGATGCGAGTTGTTTGCTTGAGAAGAGAAGAAAAGGAAATCATAATTTTTATACTTGATTTTTGAATGTTGAGCTGTGTGATACAAATCCATAACCACTGCTTGCTCAAATGAGCACTTACCAATGTGCCACTTGATCCTTGAATTTAATGATTTAAAGAAGACACTGTTAATGGTGCTTAATGAATCAAAGTTCATTTCTTATTTATACTTGTCCTGTCAACTTGTGGGTCCTTTGCCATTATGGAACATGGGCCTTTATCGGGCTGCGGACGGTCCGATTAGCCTATTGGGCCGGGCCGGATCTTAGTATAATCGGACTCTATATTATCTGGCCGGGCCTAAATGGAGAAGAATGTAGCACCTATTGCCTATGCCAGGTTTGAACAGCAAGGCGTCTGTGATCTATCCATTGTCCTTAAGTTATCATTATCACTGAAAGTAAAAAAGAAAAAGAAACACCAGTATGTTGCAATTGATTGAATATAAATTAGCTCCTTACTATTTATTTCTAGAATTCTTTTTTGGCAAAAAGATCTTCACTGGAACTATTGCAAGTATGTGCCTTTTTTTTTATTATTTGGAAAAAGGGTCGGGAGGGAGGGAATGTAAGTGATTCATCTCATGGCAGGTGGATGACATCAATAAATTTGGCTCTGTTCAGGTTTTTGATGGATTGATTGTTTTTCTCACTGCAGTGAGCAATGTGCTGCACTTTTGTTCTTGTCATATTATCATTTTATCGTTATAGTAGTGATTAATTGATGAAAATGACCAATTTCGATAATGCTGTGCATGAAAGCACGCTTGCAAATGTTACATTACAAGAATGTGATCAATCACAATTACTTTACAGCACTGGTTGATTGATATAACTTCAGTCCATGAGCATTCACCTATTTATGTATAGTTTGATGCGTCAACACTTCATGACTTATGTTAGGCTTATCCTCTAATCTATGGTTGTTACTTGCATTGGTGGCAGCTGCACAGGTTTAAAAGTGGGGCTTTGCACCTTTTGTGTGGAATTTAGATTCTATCTGTTTGGTTTTCTAGACCTCTTGAAAGTAAAAAAGAAAAAGAAACCCCAGTATGTTGCAATTGATTTAATATAATTAGCTCCTTACTATTTATTCTACTGGGTCCATGCTGAAGAAGAAATGAGAATGTCTAACCAGTGATGTTTGAGAAGCTTTGGATACTTGAATTGATGTTAAAGCATGGAAAAATTATCTTACAATTAGAGTGTGGAAAATTAGCAGCACAGTAATTTGGAGTAAGGTGTGTGATCCATAAGAATGACTTGTTTTTTTAGCCCATCGATCCTTGTTTCATATTTTGGTAGTCGTTAAAGGGTTTTGTTTTTTCATTTTTTGGTAGTCAGTTAAAGGGTTTTGTTTTTTATGATGTATGGGCTGTGAATGTGTTCTTTCTGGTGTGAATTAATGAATTCACTTCTTTATTAAGGAGAGGTTGTGTATTTATTATATGAAGTAATCTGAAAATTCATCTAATATTTTATTTGAAATATTGGAAAACTTAGCTGATTTAGTTAGAGTTATTTAACTCAACAAAAATTCTAGTTGACCAAGTCTAGAGTTATTTTAATTTTTAAAATTTAATTATTTTGCTCTTAAGAACTATCAAATTAAAGTTAAATTTTTTTTGGTCCTGCAGTATGAAAATGGACAAACAGGCCCTTATTGGGCCGCAGACGGTCCGACTAGCGTATCAGGTCGGGTCAGATTCAAGATTAATCGGACCCTATGTAATCGGGTCTACCAGCACCTCTCTAATGTAAACTTCTCATTCATTGTCGACTTGTGCGATCCGATTCCGAACAACATTTCTGCTGCTCTCGAGAAGTGAAGTCAAAGTGATCTAATGAAGAACTTGTATTTAAAAAAAAAAAACCTAAAGAGTGAGAAATCATCATACTCGTACATAAAAGAACCTCAGTTCTTTCAAGTTTCTCGAGAGAGAACAGAATGCTCATCCAGTGTCAAACAAGAAAAATAGGCCTTCGAGTATTAAGTTACAGCCTGATAGCTAATCGGGCTCCGACTTTGGACATATCACTGACATTTTCTGAAATCTGATATCTGATTTAAATATTTTATTTATCTTTTTATATTTGATCAATTACAAGTAGATCAAATTTCATTTCAAAATTCAATTTTTAACTACTCAATCTTATTTTTTTTAAATGTCAGTGACTTTGACTATTAAGATCAAGTCACAATAAATTAAATTTTATACTGAATTGTAGTTCATTAAATCTATTGTCAATATGTATGGTAGAATTTTAATGAAATCAATAAATCTTTTTAATAGAGAAACAATACTTAGTCCCGATACTTCACAGGATTCTTCTTATTCAGACTTCTCGTCACGCACTTCTTCAGGCTTGGCATAGTGCAAGCCCAGCAATTTGTCAATGAATACTTATTTTGGTATTTAATCAAACATCAACAATAAGTCCAATAGATATCAAATACGTGAAATAATTATGCAAGCCCATTAACAAGACTCTAATCATCTGGGTTTTACTCTAGTATCCAAATCTATCATCTTTCTATATTTTACCAACCTTTAGGCCCAAAACATTTTTACTGACTTGTCTAAAAACAAATACCATATAATCATCATCATCATCATTATAAATAGCCTTAGGGAAACGAGAAATGGATTCTTTCCTTATTATACACACATATATGTTTAATCGTCATAATATAAATAAGAGAAGCTCCCAATGCCACGCCACTTCTCGCATTGTATCACAACTCATTTTAGAGAGTTCTCAATATCAATCACAAAGCGGTACTTCACATCCTTCTTCACTAGTCTTTCAAGACCTTCATTTATGTACTTGATTTCAATAACTTCGATTTCTGGGTATATCTTCTGCTCAGCACAGAACTCAAGCATTTCCTGTGTCTCTTTGGTACCACCTACAATGCTCCCAGAAATGGTTCTCATACCTGCAAAAGCCAATATAGCCCCAACAAGGTCATCAACACACGACATGGAAGCACTAAGTACAACTAAAGATGGTCGATTAGAAGCTTACCCAGATTGAGGTTTGCAGCACTCAATCTAATTTCACCCGGAAATCCCACTAAGACCAGAACTCCACCAGTCTTTAACAGCGACACATATGGATCAAAAGGGTGATCTCCAGATGCAGTGTCAATTATGAAGTCGAGGGATTTTTTGAAGCCCTACAAGAAAATAATAATAATAGTAACAGTATAGCGAAACCATACCAAAAGGGGCAATGGGTGATACCATTATAAACTAAAAATTCAAGGAAATTGATGCTGCAGGGATCATTTGAATGCTCCTTCATCAAATCAGATTATATATTTTTTGCACAACAAAGGTCACAAGCATTTAAAACAATCCTTATTTTTCAAGTATTTTTACCAATCATAAAAGTAATATTGAATTTGAATCCAAAGTCATCAGAAGGGAAGTAAACCAACTTAAAAGGTATCTAAACACAGTGGTTGATGCATTACCTCCATCTGCTGTGCATCAGATGAGGCCACGAATTTGTCAGCTCCCAAGAGACTTAGGGCCTCCTCTTTCTTGGATTCACTTGTGCTCAAAACTGTCACATTCAGACCAAAAGCCTTGCCGAACTTTACAGCCATGTGACCAAGCCCACCAAGCCCAATCACCCCAAGAGATTTACCAGGTTGGTTCATCTTATAACGCATCATGGGTGCGAAGACTGTAATTCCTGCACACAGCAATGGTGCTGCAGAAGCAAGTGGGTAGCTGTTGGGTATCTTATAGCAGTACCTGCAGATTTAGAACCCAAGAGTTGCGACACCTCACCTTTAGAGCAAAAACATTTCCACCCTTTCAAAGTAAATTCCTAATAATAATCTGAGTATTGCACACCATTGAAAATTTCCTACTTTTTGCTTTCCATGTCACCTTGCGGATTGTCTTGATCTCAATGCTTCCATTCTTCATTTTCTCTGTATTTATTTCGCTTATATTTGTTCTTTACATTTTAGATATCTGAGTGGATATTGAATCTGTGCAACTGATGACTTCATTTGCAAGTTCTGATTTAATCGGGTCACAAACATGACATGGGAGTAGGAAAGTTTTTAAGTCATGACAGATCAGATTCAACATGTGTTGGTCAAACAAATGGATAGTAGATGTCTCAATCACTACAAAATAGGGGTTAGTCTTTTATGTAGCATTTGCACGCCAGTTTAAGAGTGTATTTTAACTTTTTGAACAGTGACAAAAAAATATTCAAAAAAAGAGAAGCAAGGTACAAAGTCAAGCGTCTACCATAAGAGAACTATACCAGCCAATCCATAGAAACTAAAGATACATAAAAAGTACATGAGTTATACATCAAACTCCTAATACAATTAGTTCATAGATACAAAAAGTTAACAGAAACTTCTGCTCTCTCTACTCAGACTTTAGCCAGGAAGTCAGTTGCTCTATTAGCTATATGTTTGACATGTTTGAAGCTTACCTCAATCCGTTAACTTAAAAATGATGCATATAGATGTATTTCACTCATTATAAAAAATCTCTTACAAACCTTTAACCTTGTCCTATTGTTAAATTTGACCTTGTGCCAAACATGTATGCAGCTAGTTTCATAAAATTAGACTAGAAGCTCTTTCTCAACTGTTTTAAAGGAAATTGATTAAATTCAATTCGAATTGTACAACTAGATCAAATCATAAATTCAATCCATGTGCAAATTACTAAAAAATCATCATTGTTATTAATATTATTTTATCTTCAATTCCAAAGTAGAAAAATCCTCCTCAAATAAATCTCTTGACTTTTAAATGATTTGATTCCCACAAGAGAAACCACGACCATACTAATTGAGCATTAAAAGCGAACATGACATAGATTGGAAGGCTTGAAAGGATCATTACAGGATGCCACCACCCTCTTCCCCCCCCCAAACAAGGAAAAACTTCTTCCTAACAAAGCTGACAACTTTTAAAGAGGGTCATCCCTGAGGTGCCTTCTAGGCTGCCCAATACATAAAGGGAGAGGGAGACTGATGTAGGAGGAAGGAAACATGCCACACACTGAAATATATCAAGGGCAAATGAATGATGTCCTAGGTTTGGGTATTGTAGAAGTCACATGTGCTAACTTACATGTCATATATGACAATAGGTTGAGTTGTAGACAGTAACAAGTTAGTAGCTAAAAATATGAAAATAATATGTTGATTTTGTGACCTTATCTGTATGCATTAATTAGGTTCACACTCATATGACACAGCTATTTCTCGTTATAATGATGGCATTGAAAATGGATGGAACATGAACATTTGATTCATTTTGTATTTTGAGTATCTTTAACTTTGACCATAATTTAAAAAGGAAAATGTTTCACAATATTACTACAATTTTTTTTAAAACAAACTATCATTGTGCTAAGGAACTCAAGTGCAAAAACATAAAATGAATGCAAACTGAGCTTAGTAATAGAAACAATCTTCCTCTCATGAACTACTATATAATTGGAATATAACATAGAAATGAATGCAAATTAACTTCAGAAATAGAAATAACTTGCCTCTCATGAACTACAATGTAATCAGAATATCCTCCTTTTGTTATTGTGCCATCCACATCAAGGGCATTGAATGTTGAGATGCAACCCTTTTCGCAATAATTTTCTCGTCTACCATTACAATTTTTACAATCTCTGCATGAGTTGACATATGTTCCCACACCAATGTGGTCACCAATTTTGAAGCGGGTAACATTGGAACCAACCTCTTTAACGATGCCAACAATCTCATGCCTAATTAAGAGTTAACAGATGAAAAAAGGGTTATAAACAGTTAGAACAAACTCTCCACACAATCATCCATGAATTGTAACAACCATCCCTTCTGGAAACATACCCAGGTACCAACGGATAATTCGAGTCTCCATGTGCGTTCCTTGTCCAGATGACATCAGCATAACAAACTCCACAATGTGTTATTTTCAGAGAGACATCATCACTTCCAGGATCCCTGCATTATTTTTGAGATGCCAATAAGCAGAAAACCAAATAAGAAATTGTAGTTTTCTTGAATCTCTAGTTTGTTTGCTCTAAATTCTCTATAAGAAGGCAATTACACTTGCAATGCTAAATGGAGTTGAATGTTCGCCAATGAAGAAAAAAAAAACAAAAAGTAACAGTGACAGACATTCGTATCTTTAGATGGATGTGCCATGTAACAATAAATGACAGAATTAGAAATTTGTGCAGTAGAGAAAAGCTGAAGGTTGCTTCAATACAATGGGGAAAAAACAGAATATATCACACATCTATGGAAAGCTAGAAACCATCCCATCCCATTATGAAAAGTAAAAGGATTACAAGTAGGCAGTGCTAGGAGGAAGAGGAGGCTGTCAAAAACATGGATTGAGGTGGTAAGGTAGGTCATAATGGAATGTGGAGACATGGAAAACACAATTGTCAATAGAGTCAAGTGGAAAAGTAGAATTTAAAGCCAACCACAGATAAATAAGACAAAGGATTTGAGAATGATGATTGATGAAGAAACAATAAGATTGTAAGGGTGCTTCTCATCCACATCTTCTAACAGCTTCATAAATGCCTCTATTGTAGCCAAGTCTTCTTTTATCAACTGGGAGAGAGAGAAAAATACAGAATCATATTCTTGCTTTTTGGAGGGTGTAATTGCTTCCGTGCTCCTGTGGCCAGATAAATCCTTTTGTTTCCTCTAGTTTTTTTTCAGGGGTAAACTAATTCTTTTTGCTGTAAGGTGCATCCCTGTATATTCTTGAACCATCTTTTTTGAAATGGATTTTACCCCTTTTTTACCCTATTTATTAATGAAAATTCTGTTGCCATTAAAAAAAGTTCACTGAACACAGTAACATACTACCATCTAGACCAGGAGCTACATCCCTTCTATTATAGAACATAGAATGATTACATGTCTGACAAAACAGCCTCCGAGGCTGCATTTGGATGAAGGGAAAGAAGGTGAATGCAGGGAATTACCCTCATTTCCTTAGTTTGGTATTTACTAGCTAGGGAAAAAGCTACTACCCCCAGGGGTGCTGGCGCGACAGTCAAGGCTCTCACCTTCACAAGTGAGGTCTTGGGGTCAATTCCCTGCCAACCCCTGTGGGGGTACTCCCCGTGGGGGTATTTCCCCATCGATTGAACCCGGCATGTGTGTTGAGAGAGGTGTTCATGTGCGCCGAAGAACTAGTCAGGCGAGACACTTGGACACCTTCGGTCATAAAAAAAGAGAGTAAGGCCTACTTTTCCTCTCATTTCTCCTGGACAAGGAGGAGAAACCATGGTTTCCCCTCTTCCCTCCTTGTTTTTCTATTTATTTATTTTCTTCTCATGTCTTTACTCTGAAATTACCAAACAAATACAAGAGAATCCCTTACCCAGGAGAATACCCTAAAAAACTCTCTCCATCCAAACGCAGCCCGAGTAGCACAAGCAAGAGAATCCTCCCCCCTCCCCCAACCAAAAAAATGAATCTATGACAATAGAAAGGAGCACAAAGAACTATACAGTATATGATATATACTGAACAGGGTAGAGATTCAATTGTAAACAGTTCTAAATCTGTCTTGATGCAAGGGTAATCACTTTATAGTCAAATTACAGCCATTTCCTATCAGAATATATTCAAATGGCAAAGGGATTAAAGAAGGATATGATCGTTTGAGAGTGGAACAGCAGTACTCAAAAGGCAACCATAAATAGATGGGGCTATTGGCTATGATGATGATGATATGTTCTAACACAAAGAATAGGCATTAAATGAAAAAGTGAAATTTCTAGAACTAAATGGATTCAATCATTATACCTACGGCTGAAGCAATAAGGTGATAGAAATCCAGATGCATCCCTGGCAGCCCATCCAAGGCAATTTTCAACTGCACTTTCTGAGCTCATTGTTATCCTTTCTTCTGACAGGAAAATTCAGTGCAAGGTTAATGCAGACACAAAAAAGAGATCATCAAGGACACAGACTCGTAGGTATGTATTGATTTTAAACTTGTATGAGCTTCCAGAATCAGAGATGCCAAGCTAAAAAATTATACCATTAGGCATTGCAGCATAGGGCATAGCTCCATAGGCCATAAGATTTACAGTTAGCAAAGTCTTTTCTTTCAGTAGTTTTTCCCCCTTAATAAATCTATTGAGAGAAATTGAGATGGTGTATAAAGAATGCATTCAAAATCAGCCAGTTCAGCCAATATCATATTACATATCACGGAAAATTTGATTTAGTCTAGGTTCTTTCCCTAGACTACAACTTCAAGATCTAGGATTTTTAACAAAATCATTCACCAAAACCACACAACCAGCCACCAACAAAAAAGATAGAAAGAGTAGCAACCAATCGGAATAGAGTTGAGATAATCTATGGGAAAGGATCCCACATTGGGAAATGACAGGAAGGCCAACCAGTGGCCACTCAATCTTCTCTTTGTGGTGCTCTTGCCAAAGCACTCTCAAAATAAAAAATTATAAATGAATCTACCTATAAAATTTCGTATTAACTCCTTCACTCCACTTAGACAAGTACGTGCAACAGTAAAAATAATAATAACAAATTCTAAACGTAACTAATGACAAAAGAAACCAATTATCAAAAGACTATTTCTGATCCTATCACTATAATAACAATAGCAAAAAATAAGAAATGAATCCCAAGTGATATGATAGAGATATTGGAACTTGGAGCTTCCAGAAGGAGTAAATGTCCATGTCATTGATAAACTTTAGGCTTGAATTTTTGGATTTTTTTTAATTGAAATGGTAACTTCATTAAGGCACAAAAAGTATCCCAAAAAAGGAAGGCACAACAAAACGGAGGATGAAAATTCACTCTTGACAAACTCAAACCAAATAGGAAAGAAACCAGAACACCTCACAATAAAAAGGAATACAGCCACACACAAACTAAAACAACAAGGAGACTACATCAAATCAATGAACTCCTTCCAAGCACTGGAGATGTTTGAGATGGAGAAAACCAAAACCCCTTTAAGGGTAGATGCCCATGCAACACATTTCGCCTTAACCTTGCAATTGACCTCAAAAGGGTTCTTATTTTTGAACAACCAAATTATAGCACTCCCACCATAAGCTCCACGCAGTGGCTAAAAGGGCCAATTGCCACAACAATGAAAATCTCAAAGGCCCCTAAAACCAAGCATAGGAGAGTTGAGCAACTGAAGATGGGATTGACCTGTAACATCAAAAAGACTAAGAGTGGAATTCCAAACTGGTCAAGAGAATGGGCAATGGATGAGTAGGTGTTCCACATTTTTAGAGGCTTGAAGGCAAAGGGGACAAGAACTAACCATCACTTTTCATCTTTTACACATGTTATCTTGGGTGAGGATTTCCCAAGACCAACAGTCCAAAGGAAACTATTGGCTCGCAGAGGAGGTTTGGAGGACCAGATGATAGTGTTTGCTAATGAGGCTTTAGACCTAAACTTTTGATGGGCCTTGGACCCGTCTCCCTTCAACTTATTTAGATATGCGAGTGCAATCTCATCAATTGAATCCACGTATGGATTACCATAGATGCATTACAATTCCATCTATAGTAACAACAACAACAATAGAGAGGAAAATCTGCAGCCTATTTCCATATTCATAACTGTAATTTTCTTATAGAGCACAAAGAAATGAACCCCCAATAAATATTACTTATTTAACCATCAATTATATAAGATAATCAATATTTTTTTGGAAGGTTATTTTAGGATTTTAGAATCATGAATTTTATTTCCCATAGTCATTAGGAGCATCATATTAGTTGACTTCCTTTATGCCCTTTATTTTCGTTTTTTGTTGTGTAATTGTATAATAAAAAACACATTATACAAACAATACTTCTCCATTTCTCCTCTACTTCTTCATTTCTTCCTTTATTTTACATAAAAAACTACACAAGACTGAGTTCTTGTAAATATATTAGAGCCCTTTGGTTCTTTTAACGAAGATCCCCACCTCTCCCCGAGTACGAGGACATTGGTAACCTCTAGATGCACACAACCCCCGCAAGCCACATGCATTGGGTTACTACATGACTTGAATTGGGACCTCTGGTTCCTAAACCAAAGCATCTATCAGTTGAGCTACCCCTTGCAGGGGTAAGCATATTAGAGCCTAAGCATATGTAGTTGGTTCACCACACATTAGATGCAGTCATGAGAATTATTTCAGCCAAATACTATTAAAGTGCCAAGTGTTAGCAAAAAATTATCTTAAAGATTAAAACACATAAAACGTTTTTTTTAATGGTTGATCTCAACTTCGATGCTTTTTTTTTTTTTTGGAAACATTAACGACTAAATATCATTAAAATAAAAGAAAGTATAAACGCAGGGATTCGAGCATAGGAGATATATACTCAGAGCCAAATAAAAGGAAAAGAAATATAAAAAGAAACAGTAAAAAAGAAATAAAAAGATACAACAAAAGGTCCGCCCAAAAACAATATCCAAATGAACCCCCAATCCCCAAGAATCAAGGCGGGTGAGATGAGAGAAATTCCAAAGATGGTCTTTGTAGATGAACACCAGCTTTCGCAAGAAGTCTGCCACACAATTTGCTAATCGAGGTGCATGAGTGAAAGAGATGTCACCTTGCCTGCACAATCGCCAAATGTCCCTAGCAATACTGATCAACCTGCACGGGGGGAATTTTCTATTACTAGCCCAAGAGATGGAATTTATTGAGTCACATTCGATAATGAGCTTACCACTCCTAAATCCAGACCAAATCTGAAGTGCTCTCCTAATTGCTCTCAGTTCAGCCTCGTTAGATTCCATTAGACCTACTGATTCGGAAAAAAGTAGCCAACATACTATCCCTATCATCATGTAACACACCTCCTATTCCTGCCGGCCCAGGTTTTCCCCTTGCCGCTCCATCAACATTGAACTTACAGGACCCTAGACGTGGTGCAACCCACTTGACCAATCTCTTTTTAGCTCTACCAGCACCTTTCACACACCCATCCCAAGACAAATAAAAATCCTCCGATGTTAGACCCCGAAATTTCTTACAAGCATACAACCGACCAATCAATTGCCATTTTGCCCTCTCAAACACATCTTTGGGGTCAGCCCTCTTTCCCTCAAAGATCCTCTCATTGCGCTCTTTCCAAATAGCCCACGAGACAGCGAACGAAACCATTTTCCAAGCCACTCTGTCTCCCTCTAAAGGGCTCCCCCATCCAAGACTCAAATAACTCCTCCACTCCACTACTTAGAACCCAAAAACACCCAAACAACTTCAAGAACGAGTAGCAAACCGCCCAAGTGAAACGACATTTGAATAACAAGTGGTCAATTGTTTCCTCCTCGACCTCACATAATGGACACACTAAAGGAGTCTCAGCTGGAATAATGTGCCTTCTCATGAGATTTTGTTTGAGCAGGATCCTCTTTTTCAAAGCCGTCTACATAAAGAATTGAATTCCAAGGGGGACCAAATTGTTCCAAGCTAAATTGCAAATAGGAGATGACTACGAATTTGATGCATTTGCCGAACGAAGGATTGATTTCACCGAGAAAGACCCTGACGGCTTCATGGATCAGATCCACTTGTCTTCATCCCCAATCCACAAACTGGTATCATTTAGGATTCCAATAAAAACTTGGTGGATACCTTCTTCAAAATCACACAAAGACCTCCTGAAAGAGATTGACCACTGTGGTGAGTCATCGACCTCACTATAGTAATCACTGATCAAAGCTTTCCGATTTTGAACTACTCTAAAGAGTCTGGAAAAAACATCCATTAAAGCCCTCTCCCCCACCCAAGTATCTCTCCAAAACAACACCTTTCTACCGTTGCCAACCAACATCCTAATCCCCCTTTGAAACACTTCCCCAACCTTTCCTTCCCCGCTCCCAATCTTCATTAAGGCTTTCACTACCGATGACCCATCCCTGGCAGCTCTACTACCTAACCTCCAACCTCCAGGGTCACGCACGCCGTACCTCGCTATTAAAACCTTCTTCCACAAGGTCTCTCTTTCCGAGGTGAATCTCCACAACCATTTACACAGAAGGACATGGTTCCTATCTCTAATATTATAGATTCCCAACCCACCCTTCTCCCTTATGTCTCTAACCTCTTCCCATTTCACTAGATGGATTTTCCTCGAATTCTCTTTCCCTTCCCATAGGAAATCTCTTTGAATTTTCTCAAATCTTCAGTTACTAGCATATCCGCAAATTGTCAATGCAAATTTCTTTAAATTAGTTTCAGAATTTTGGATATCCTTGCTAGTGATCAGAGCTGCACGAAGATTAGCAGTAAAGGTTAGAATACGAATCTAAGGTATTAAACTACAAGGAGGAACACATTTAAAATGGTTCAACTCCAAAACAAAGCACAGACTTACATTTGAACATGGTACCAAAGTGTGCATCCATTTTGAAGATAGTACGCAATCTAATTAATCATTCAAAACCTTGTTTTTTAACTTCAGTGATTGATAAAGTTGTAAAAAAACTTCTATGGCACTAAATGAAATCAAAAGAAGCTGAATCCTCAAAAGTCAAAGCCAACTTTTTTTTTTATTATTATTAATTGTGTATATGATATATTGAACAAGTTGCAAACTACAAAGTGGCTGACGGATTAGATTCAACCAAGTCAAGCCAAGTAATGCCAAATCAAGAATAGTTGGGCTGAGTCCTATGCATTTCAGACTATCTTATCCGGAATTGGGATATGAATTGGACAATCCAACTCCGAGTTCAGTTAGGCAAGTCTACTCGGTTTTGCCAAGGCTTGATTCCTTCCCTACAATACACATATTGTGAAACTGTGGAAGGCACAGTGAAGAGTGTCCTCTTTCCAAAAGTCAATAAATTAATTTCTGAAACCAAAAAAAAAAAAAAGGAAATTATGAACCAACCCAGTTCAAATAAGATTAAAAAAAATCAAGTGCATATTTAAATACCTGATCAAGAACTTAAAACAAACTTTTCTGATCCTTGGATTGAGTGGCTTCCTAGTTCTTTGTGTGAACGCAATAGATTAAAATAAAAATTCCCCATCATTGGCTTGAGTGGCTCATGATAGTGGGACACCTGTTCTTGATACTCAAAAGGTATATCCAGTAGAAGTTTTGATCTTATTAAGGTATAACTTTTTCTTTTTCTTTGTCTTCTTTTCTTTGGAGGGGGAGGGAGCGAGGGCGGGGGAGAAGAATTAGACTACATAACATAGAGATTCCATCGTCTGTTGAGAATGACATGCTGCCTGTATTATCTGTGGCAGCGAAACGAGACAACACAAGGGCGGCGCCTCTCTTTCATTTCATCCAAGTCAGTCAAAGCCACAGATAAAAAGAATAGCGAATAGAAATACAGAGAAATCAGAAGAGGGAGAAAGATCCGTACTGCGATGATATTTTAGCGTGTTTGTTTCTCGCCGGCAGCTGTCTGGCTCGGATTTGATCGGGAATAGAGATTTCTGGGTCCAGTAAATCGCTGGCTCCGTATGGCCGATGCTCTGCTAAATCTACTTCGTCAACTTCAAATGGGCTGCGGCCTCTGGGGAGTCGCGACAAACTAGACCTTTTAAAGAAAATATATGGGTGACAGCTACTTTTGCGGGAGTGACATCAGAAAAATGTTTTTCTTCACATATGTTTGAAAACGCCGCATCCCCTCCGAATTGGTCGTTGAATTTTCGTAGATTTGTACGAGAAGCTATTTCTCGATAGATTTCTCCCATTCTATCTATTATGAATTCTATATTGTATGAACTTGGATATTGATTTTAAGGTATAATTTTAAACTTCACAAATTATATTCAAAAAATTAAGAAAGTATATTATTTAATTTTTTAGATACAAAATTTTAAATCCAAAACTATACCATTTTTATTTAAAATCATTCTCGAACTTCATAAAATTCAGAGCGGAGTCCAAAAATCGGCATGGCCGACATTTTGGCTGATAAATTTCTCTCTCCTCCATATTTCTATATATTTGCATTTTGGTCCGAAAATTTTATAGTAATTTTAGAAATTTTGGGGCTTCTTAAAAGTGTAATTTTTTCATTAAATATCGGTCGTATACATATTCAAATTATTTATTTAAGTTTCGAATATGATTAATATTAAAATTAACAATAAAATGAAGAGAAATGATAAAAAAAATTAAAATTATGAAAAAGTATGTAAGAAATTTTTGATAAATTTAGTGATTAAGTATTTTCCATACTTTTATACTAATTTAAGATAAAACAATTAATAATAAATATTTAAGATCTCCTTTAAAAGCTAACATTATCAAAAGAAAAAAAAAAAAAAAACCCAACAATCTTACCGGCTGAAAATTTCCGATACTGCTCAAAGTTTCAGCTTATGTTTTTATTTTTGAACACATAAGAATAAGGTTTAAATATAATAATATGATATTTAAATATAAATACACAATAATACAATATTATGTAAATATTGTATAACAATATATCAATATATTGTAATATTATATAACAGTATATAATATAGTTATATTGTATGGTGTCCAATAATAGTATGTTATAGAATAATGTTGGGTACTTGTTTGTACAAATCAGAGTAAATGAATTTTGATATCTTGTTTGTACAAATCAGTCCAGAAACAGCTTCGTTTGAAAATCCTACCTATCAGTCCAGAAACAGTTTCGTTTGAAAATCCTACCTACAACATCATTTGAAAGAAGTGGGTGTGGAGTGGGATTTTCAAATGAGCTAGTTTTTCGATCGATTTTTATAAACAAGGTATCAAAATTTACCTACTCAGAATTTTATGAACTTCAGGACTAATTTTAAGTGAAAAGAGTATAGTTTTGAGCTTAAAAAATCGTACCCAAAGAATTAAAAGGGAAGTTCCTTAATTTTTTGAATATGTTTTTTGAAGTCCAAAACTATACCATTTTCATTTGAAATCGGTGTCGGAGTTCATAAAATTCAGAGAATATGAATTTTGATACCTTGTTTGTAGTGATCGGTTGAGAAACAACTTCATTTGAAAATTCCACTTCAAAAATTCGTTCGAACGATTTTTTTCATTCAATGAATTACGTTACGAGGATGCAACTTTTTTAAGTGGAAGGGCGAAGGGCAAAAGGGTAATTTCTATCCACTTTTGGGAAATGGGTACGTAGAGAAAGATCCATATGAGCTCCCTTAATCAATGCCAATAGAAGTCAGCGTCGCGCATGTAAAAATAATTAAAATTTTTAATTCATAATTTTTTTATAAAATTTAAATTTTTTTGATATTTAAAAGAATGTCAATCATATATTAAAAATTGCTAATTTAATCATAAAACCTACTTTCCTATTTTTTATTTTTATTTTATTTTTTATATTTAAATAATAATATAATAAAACTGAAGTAAATTCTTTTCATTCACCAAATTTCATCTTAATTTTTTTTTCTCTTCTTTTAGTTATTAAAAGAAAGATTGTGCACTATGATGATATTTTAGTGTGTTTGTTGGGTTAACTTGACTCAAATTTGATGAGCAATGATTTTTTTTTTTTTGCTATGATAGGTTAGATTTTGAATGATAGGTCAGTTTTGAATAATAGATTAGTTTTTGAATGATAGGTTAATTTTGAATGGTACGTTTGTGTGTCATAAATTGTTGTCTCTATTTTTGAAATGTCAATGTTTAGTTGAAATAGACTCTTATGTGAAATTATCGGCTGATATGATACATATCTACTATACAATATATATCGGTCGATATTGTCGATATATATCAGCTATTATATTCGTCAATATGTATAAAATCGACATATATCAGCTTATATATGTATTTTTTAATTAAAAAAAGACCATTATTTGGAAAAAAAACTTAATTGGTGGGTTTCTACTAATTAGTGGGTTTCCAAAAAATCACTCTTCCAATATATGGTGAGTTTCCATTAATTGATGGATTTCCAAAATTTCAGCCCAAATTTACCCAAATTTTGGCATAATTGGGATTTGGAAGATAATTAAGAGCCACCAACAAATCATACCACCTCCTCTCTTAATACAGCTGCCCCAAATTGTGTACAAAATTTAATTTATGTAAATCCATTCTGTATTTTTTCTCAAATTGGATGGTCACTAGGTTTTGCAAGTTCACAGT
This sequence comes from Chimonanthus salicifolius, assembly GCA_013350335.1. Lineage (NCBI taxonomy): Eukaryota > Viridiplantae > Streptophyta > Magnoliopsida > Laurales > Calycanthaceae > Chimonanthus > Chimonanthus salicifolius. The sequence goes on from CM023539.1 coordinate 55,785,961, forward strand.
TTATCAATTTATTAAAAAAGGCTAAAATACTAAAGTCGACCATTACTTCAGTCGAAATTGATGAAATGTTCAATTCATCTAAGGTCAAATTTTTGGCTCCTATCGAGAATTTCAGCCCAATTCATTCTGATTTTAATTACAAATTACAGTTTGCACTACTAAATAAATTGGTCAAAATTTTTGCAAAAGTTTGACACATATGATAGAAATGAATACATATAGAAATAATCGAGAAATTATTGGGATATTGATTCTCATCACAGATTTTTTTAATATATATACACCATATTTCATGAAATCCCAATTTTACCCCTTTCATTAGAGTCAAAACGGGGTTGGACTTGTGATCGATGGTGAGAGAAGTAGGAAGGAAGGATGGCAGTTTCAAACAGCGACTGGGATCAGGTGATGAGAGGCGGAGAGGAGGGCTATGCGATAGAGGCGGAGAGGGCGGTGCTCGCAAGGCCGGCCCTGGTTATAGGCGGCCTAAGCCGTGGCCTAAGACTCCCAAAATTTCAAGTTATGTCAAGGCCCTCAAAAAAAGAGATACTAATTGCAGTAGGATCTCATCTTACGATTTCGCTTAAGACCTCTGAAATTTTAGAGCATCTCAGGGCCGGCACTAAGTGCTCAGCTGTACACTCGCTGTTACAGTAGGCAATAATGCTTTTGGCCCATTTGAACCATTGTTGGCAAAACATGTTTCCTGTAGTGAACTGAACTCACTGTAAGCTTTTAAATTCACTAAATTTAATCATAAAATCTTTTTTTTTTAAAAAAAATCATGAATTTTCTGATAAAGTTAAACTAAATCATTTCAACTTTTCTAGATAAATTTTGCCTTTTTTTAAACTACATTATTCTAACTCACAAAATCATGTTTTAAAATCTTTTTTTTTTTTATATTTTTAGCTATTTTATAGACTAATTTTGCCATTTTTGTTTGCCAACATAGAAATAATTATAATCATTTAATTAGCAAATCAAACAATTAAACCGTCTCTCTATATATGAATAACATAGAATGATGTATTATTATGATTGAATGATTCAATAAGTATAAAATTACACTTAATATTTCACTTAAGTATATATTATAATAATCATATTTAACGTCATCCTCCCTATTTCATTTTCTATAAAATTGAGTGGGTGTATAAGAGAAATACATGGGCGTGTGAGGGCAGCGGAGATTTAGTTTATTAGATCTGGATTCTCTATTGCTCCAGATCACTCTCCTGTTTCGTTCAATTCCATTATTCCTGTGGATTTGGAAGGTACAAATATCATTCTCTCTATCATCGTGAACTACCACCCAATCACAGCCAACCCAGGTTTGTCTCTAGCATCATCCACATTGAATTTAAAAAATCTTGATTTGGATCTTGACCAACTTACTTCTCTCCTTTCTTTTTCTCCTCTCAAGCGCCCATCCTACGAAACATAAAAACTATCAAGAAAGCATCCAACAAATTTCTTACACAATGATAACCACCCTAGAAGGGCTCACTTGAATTTCTCAGAAAACTCATTGGAGAGTGATCATCAATTGATGTAAGCACTTCAATAAACCTCATGTCATAGACAGCAAAGAAACAGGTGCTTAGGGACTTGCATCTGCACGTACCATTGATGAAATGTTGTTGGGTAAACCAAATTGATGAAGTATCATTTTGTTAAGTAAATTGCTGGAGGCAAAAAAATGTTCCTATCCAAGATGGCATAGCTTCCTGCCCCCTCTCTCCCTTTTTACTAAAATGGAATACTTTGGCAAAGTTGTATGTCACTTTCCAACAGTGGGATTTGGGTAACTACAAGGCAACAAACAAATCATTTAGACTCCTATTTTTTTTATTAAAGGTAATGATAAATTTTCGTCCCCAAAAAAGGGTGAAAGCATGATTTCCTATGCCCCAAAAATATGACGAAACCAAAGAGAAATTTCTTTGGAATGTAAAGCAAGCAGACCTAGAGATTTTTTTCTCTCTTTTTTCCTTGGGCATCTTTCATTCATATGATCAGGCTAATTTGGTTAAGAGTTCGTAAAAATGGAGTCATTATCTTCAACTGGCTGTTGTTTGGGTGCACCCCAAATTAAACCCCCTTTTTTTATGATGGTAATTTTATTAAGAAGGCAAACCAAATTAAACTTATTTCATAATAGAATGGTGTTGGAGTGATGATCATAAACCCGTCTCAGAAAGCAAGAGTCCTGAATTCGATTCCCACTTCACTCCAAAAGGCCACTCTCTATAGAGTTATTTGGTGTATGTGAGTAAGAAGGTTTGTACATGTCCCAATAATTAGTCGAATACTCTAAGAGGTCTAAACATCTTGGTCATAAAAAAAGTAAACCTATTTTATCTTCTTTTAAAAAAGAGGGGGCTCAGGAGGGCCAAAACAAAACAAACCAACCCCAAAAGAAAACAGAAGAATACTGAAACCCACCCTCAGCCCCAAAGGAGCCTTACAGCACACCCGAAGAAGAGAAACAAACCCACCATCCGGGCTTAGAGAAACAAACCCTAACCCTATTTCATCTGTTATCTTTAAAAAAAAAAAAAAAAATCATCTGTTCAGCAGAATGATGCTCGTATGAAAGAAAAAAAAAATTGTAGTCAGCAGCAGCGAATATTGGAACCACCTCAGACGCAACACATTCCATGCAGCATTTCAGCCATGTCCTAAAATGATTAAGCAGCCATTTCAGCTGTCCTAAAACCTTTTTTTTTCAAGACCAAGTATCCAAACATCTCACCTAACTTAGCCAGGCATCCCACTTGACTAATCCTTGGGCATGTGTAAACCTCCCCATCACATGCCAAGTACAAACTATGGAAAGTAGCCCTTTTTGTAGTGAGGGGAGCTTGATCCCAAGACCTCCCAACATACAAGAGTGGGAATATGACCATCAAGCTAACCCCTTAGGGTTGCCCTAAAACTATTGAAAACCATGTCAGCTTGCAACATTCCAACCAAGTCCTAGAACAATTGAAAAGCATCCAACCTCCCTTGCTCTGGAAAGATAAGCAAATGTATCCTTTTTATTAGTTTTCAAATCAACAAAGCAGGCACATCATTCTATAACCATGAGATGATCTCCCACTACTTCAAAGCTGTGCCAAGGACTGCTCAACAATTTTTGGGCAAGGCCCTGCACATGGTTGGTGGGATGTACTGATAGTTGCACCACAATCCACTTATCCTAGACTGGTAATTTTGGTCTTCAAAAATTAGATTGACCCATCTTATGAATTTAGGATATTTGGTGCAATCCCCAACACATCCTACCCAAACACATCAGACACAATCCACATTAGATACCAGCCGCCCTTCCATCCAAGTTTTTCTTTCAGAACTACTATCAATATAAATTTCAAACAGTAGTTAGGTTTTCTGAGGATTCTGAGAATCCTTGAGAACATGCATATGGCCCTATTATTTGGTAGTCTGGAATTCAAAGAGGAAATTATATTCTGTGGAGTTCTCGGACCAAACATAGTTATTAGAAAAAGTCGACAGAAATTCTAATCTATCACGAAATTCATATAAACAAGCCCCAAAGATCCGTATTGCAAGCACAAAACAGAAAACATAAAAAATAAAACCAATCAAAATAGTCTAAGAATAGAATTTTGACATCAAATAGAAAAATTCTAATCAGTCTCTGCATATACAAACTAAATTCTCCATCAAATCCAACTTACCATAAAAGAATCGAATCTCATTATTACTAAGAACAGGAGAAAATATGATGTCCGGAAAAATCCCTCTTTTCATCTAATAATACACAAATAAATAACATAAAAGAATTGAAGAATCCGAAAATCACCAAAAGCCGGCATCATAAAAGGCCGAAGAGGACAGAAAACCCGAGCACAATAAGCCAGACAATGTGCACCAAGAGGAGCGCCTGACCAGACACGAGGCCACTGCCGCCATTTCCAACCTCGCAGAACCCAAATTTGGCAACGCGGGTACCGGAGCAAATGGCATCGGCGCATCCACACCAGTACGTATTGCCATCAACGCCGCAGACAGGATCAGGGCGAAAGCAGCTGACGGGGCAAGTAGCGGGAGCCGATCCGCGGCAGAGATCGTCGGCGAGGTCATCGGATGGTAATCGGATTGCTGAGAAGTCAGATTCCGAACGGACGAGTGAGGCACATAAGCAGACGATGAAAAAGAAGGCGAAGGAAGGTGACAATCGAGGGCAATTCGAGAGCTCAGGCATCGTTGCAGATGTACAAGGAGACAACCGAACCCCTAACACCTTAGTGAATCACAAGGGTTCTGTATATGGGGGAGAGAGAAAGGATCGTAGAAAACCCTAACCCTAATCCTGGTTAGGGTTTTCTTTGGAAGGAGGAAGAAATTAGAAGTTAGAACCGACCCAGAGAATGTGGAATTTTCGATGGTTTCTCTTCAGACAACTTTGATTTCTTTCCTTCCGTTGAACGTTGACAAGGTTTTCTAGACCGTTGCCGGTCTACGTTAAATGAAATAAAGATAATACAAAAGCTGAAAAGCAGTTACTCTCACGCGTCCTCTTGTCACCACGTGCGGACAAGATAGATCCCAATAACGTGGTATTATAAAAAATAATTTATTCTTATTGTTATACATATATTTTTTTATGATGAAAACTTCAAGACTCTATCTCTTTCCGAGTATGGGAGGTTGAGTAAAATTTCGGATACATACAACCTCCTACAAGATATAGACATCGGATTACTACAAGTTTCAAACAAAATACATCTAGTTATTAAGATTATACACTTTAATACAAAGGACTTCTCGCATATTCCTAATAATATTATTTTTCTTCTTTGGTAGAGGGTGATCCTATTACAAAAATAGTTTCCAGCAGAGGTTAAGATATCGGTCGATGTGTATCGTGTCGATCGATATATATATCAGTTTTTAAAACCTATATATATCGGCCGATATCCGATATATATCGTCGATATTGGCTGATATTAGTGGGTTTTTTTTATAAAAAAAAAAATTAAAAATAAGAAAGAAAAATATCGGCCGATATCAAATTTTTGACCCTTGATATCTAGTAAACCCGTCACAATTTGTACGGTCCAATAATTAATTTGATTCCAAGATAAGGAATAATTAGTTACATCAGAAGATGCAGTCAGAACCAAATCTGTAACGTAAGTCAATTTAAAAGGTTTTTTAAATCCATATTTGAGATGCACTTAAAATACGTGTAAGATTATCATTAGTACATCATAGTTGATGACCATTAATGATCCGATTGGATTAACCTCCTTGGCTCTAGTCATTATGTATTGAATAGGGGCAAAGCCTAGAAGATATGTCTTATCATTTAAAGGTAGTTTATATGGAGGACATAAATCAAATCACTCTGAAAAATACCATCTATCATCAGAATTATATCTACTGCTGAATTCAATTTGATCCTTGACTTAGGAGCTTTAAAATTTATAGCTATAATCATTTATTTATGAAAGAAGGGTCCACAATTAACAACCCCACGAGATATCTGATGATTTCTAGCTAATAAAGTGCAGATTTGAATTGGGTGAACACCAACAATTGGTTTTCTTTAATTTTAGTTTTGGGATCGATTTTTTAGAATCTGAGGTGTCCCCAGTTGAAAAGGAAATAGAAAACATGTAAAGTACTCAAGCAGCATTTCTTTGGAACCTTAATGGAGAACCCTCGTGTTGATGCCACATCCATGACCCAGCATGGTTAAAGCAGGGTCAGTAGGTGTATCCAAGATAGGGATAAGATAAATGGTCTAAATCAGCAATCACCAAGCCCCAGAAGTACAAACTCATGGTTGAAGATACTGAGTGTAGTCCCCTAATTGGTTGCCTGTAAATAGAGTGAGTGGAAAAATTACAGCAGGGCTCAACAAAATGAAAGGCTAAAACTTGGATGACTATATTTCCATCCTGAGAAATCTCAGCACATGATCCATTAAGAATAGGGACCATTATAGCAACTGCTACAATTACAAAGATCATGGAACATAAACCCTGTATCCAGGGGCAAGGACCATCAGGGCTCCTTTAATCATCTTTGGGATTGATTTTGAAGTGATGACAATTTTTTGTTCTTGTAATTCAACATTCAGAATGAGATAGATGCCCAAAATGAGAATGAGGAGCCACGGCAGGATCTATGGGAGCCCAACAAAGATGCCAAATTCAGATGGAGGATCAAAAAAGCCGGATGAGACACTCCAGTCACAGAACTAAGTGTCTGAGATAGGGAGGTCAAGGGAGCAGTTTTAAATGCAGTGAATCCCACCCTGGATTCTGAAAGTTCAGAAGCCTTAAGTAAAGCTTCAAATGCTGCACACAGTGGCATTGCGTGGAACTCAAGAGGGGACTGAAGAAAAAGGATGAAGAGATGTCTCCTGGTTCTACTTAAGGATACCTTTGATCATGTTGCAAATGCTCGATCTGTTAGAGAGGCACTCATCTGTTCCACACCTGAAGCACAACTATTGCTACAAATCCAACTTAATATAACATGTTAAACTTGAAAGCTCAATCTAGTTAGATGGGATAAATGGCTTTGATAATGGTGGTGGCAGTGGTGACTGAAAATTGTTACATTCTTTACCAAGGCCCAGTTTTCTATTATTTTGCATCAGCAGATTCAAAGATTTGCTTGTTTTTGGGTAATGCCGAACACATGTTGAAAGGAATAAGCATATATGCCTGACCCTATTTGCACAGGTAGAATTCTGTCTGAAGCCATTTTAATTTGTATTGGTTATTTGAATTAGGCACCTGAATTGTATCCATCCAGTTGTCCTTATTGCAGTTTTCTGGTATTCTGTATATATCTTCAAACCAAGAAGGTTATCGGTTGTAGAGGACCTAAATGGGCTCTTTTCCCTCTTAGATTGTGCAACTCTGCTTCTCATTCTGTAAAATCATCATTGTCAATCCAAGTTTTGCACTCATTTAAATTCTCTCTTTTCTTGTTACTCTGCAAATCCATTTTGACATACCAATTGCAACCCACTTGTACGTGTCCTTCACAGCCAATACAACCAAACAAAGACACCAATGGAAGGTGAAAATAGTGAGGAACCGGTTCACAGTCAATTGCGAAAGACATGGCATGTTATGGGTACCAATGTCCACGCTTTCTATTCGATTTTTTCTTATTTCATTTTTGCCCCAACATCTATATATACTACTATAATAAGCCGAAAGAGGGCCTTTTATTCATCTATCAAGTGTTCTTTGATGTATATCCCCACAGCCCTTCCTCTTCTCTACACTTGGATTCGTAGAACTCTTCCTCCTCTCAACATTTGCATTTTATCTCTCATAGTTAAACATTATGAAGGCAAAATACTTATTTGCAACTATTTCATCTCTCCCTTACGCTTAAATCATATTAAAATAGTGGTGCTACCACTCGATAAAACAAAAGCAATCACCAACAGTAGAATCTGTGATTTCATGGCAACTACCAGCCCAAAAGAAAAAGAAAAAGAATAAGAAGGAATATGTTCCTTGTAATGGTAGGTGATTAGAAGGATCACACATTACCACAATTCAATTCAACTTGTGTTGAATTTCAATCACCACCTCTATAAACCATCTAGAATCAGCCCATCTTCCTTCCTTCTTCATCACTCTCACCGCCACCTGTTCCACAACAAAATGGCACATCGAGGAAATAGAGCAGAAAGACCAGGATAATACAACACAGAAACATGGGTATGGGTCCAAACACCCACAAAAACAGAGGAAAAGAGAAGTACAATGCACGCAAGCCAAGTGACCAAAAGTAGCTACCCCTGTTTACAGCCCTGGCCACATATTCTGCTGTGAGATTTGGTGACTCTTCCTTCAATGGCACGTTGATGAGTATGCTTGCATGGCTGTAGTACCGGATGGATTGCACGTTCATGAGGAAAGCCAGCAAGAAGCAAACCAACATGGAGAAGAACTTAATTGAAAACACAAGCTTACTGGTATCCCCGTACAGAACTGCATACTCTGGCACGCCCCCCTGATTCATCATCAGAACGGCAATCAAAGAGCTCAGCATGATCGAAGCTGATGCCATCATGGTTGAAGCCATTATGTTGTTTCGAAGAGTCTGTACGGCCAGAACACCATTTTGGGCAGAGTCCTATAGTAGAATTTGCAGCAGGAGGAACAATCAGTGTCTTAAACCCAAACCAAACATGACAAAAATTCTTGAATCTATCATGTAAGAATCGTGTTTAACGTCACCATGCTCAAAAACCAAATAACAAATATTTCCTTATTGTTTAAGGGAGTTTTACAGTTCAAAATCAATAGAAAAAAATAAATAAATCAATGTTTTAAAAATTGAATGAAAATGTCAAGTGAATGCCAAAAAGAAAATGAATGAAGAATGGTTGATGGAAACTGACCTCCATCATTGCTCGTACCCATATCCTCCTACTGATGGCATTGAGGCCAATGAGCGTTCTTGTTGGATGCTTGACAATTCGATAGAAAAGCCAAACATGGTAGACCATCATGAGAGCAAGTCCTGTAGGGACCAAAACAAAATCAAGGTACTGTCTCTTCATGGCTAGTGTTCACATGTGACAGAACAAGAGAAGGAAGCGGTCATGGGCTTCTGTTCTGAGTGAGATAACCAGTGTCAATTGGTCTTGGACGAAAGATGGGGAGATGGGTTGATTTTCTATTGGCACTTTGAATGGATTCTGACGATGAGTTAGGCACTTTTGCCACCACATATTAGTATTTTTGGCTGATGGGTCCACTAGATTGATGGTTTGGATCTTCCATGTCCTCTTCTCTTGCCAACAGAAGTGCTTTGTCATGAGATCATTTCTCCTTGTCGTGTACTTTCCATTGCTTACCCAAGATCAGAAAAGTAGGGTTTTTTTCAATGGACTACTCTAACATTTGAATCTCTTAGGTAAAATTCTGAATGCATTGTCACATGTATTCAATTACTACGGGACTCGAACCTTGGACAAAGAAGGGGACTATATTAATGTAAGCAGCTCTAGCAAGTTGTGACCTACACCAAGTATTTGTTGGGTGAGGGGATCACAGCCTACTCAGAGAGCAATAAATTGTATATGCCCAAACCTTTGTTGTGAAATGATCAAATCCCACACTAATGTCTAAGTGAATGATATTATTTTGCATATTTGGTCATAGGTATTAAATGAGATAGTGATGAATTTGTTGAAAAGAACTTTCTTTGAATATTTAGGTGAACCAAAAATAATATTGATTTAATCAATCACGTCATGTTTTTTAAACTTTTTAAAATTCAATTAATTTAAATTGTCTTTTTAATCTTTAAAATTTATAACCTTTGAAAATATAGCTTGATTGATACAATAAAAAATACTATCATATTTAATGTGCCTCTTACCTAGATGTGCAGGGACACAATGTGCACACCAATTTACACATTCTTTTTCATGGTTTCTTAGCCGAATATGACTTAACCAAATTTGGGCACCCAAGGCGATTTGCAAAAGCAACTTCACAGATGACTTGATTTGGCAATCGCTCTGGTTGTGAATTGGATGTTGCCTAAGCTTCTTTTTGAAATTTTGATGATTGAGATTGCAAACGGCAAAAAGCATTGACTACTTTAATGAGTTTCCTTCAAGGTTTTTGGTAGTGTCATTGTAATGAATTAGTAATAAGAAAGATGACAGTCCTTGTTAGAGAATTTGGCAAATTCCTAGTGTACAAGAAAAGAGAATTTCGTGTTTATTTTTCCATAATTTTTTTTTTAATTTACATGTGGAATCATCGATAAACATTACAATTTATAGACAAGACTTGGAATTACCTCAATTGAAATTATAATTAACTTTCCAAAATTCTAAATTCCAGAAAATAAATAATCACTTTAAAAGTTCCTATTTTTCATTAATTCTCACCATTATGCTACTCTATAAATTGCAAGTTCAAAATTTAATTAAAAAGAATAAATTCATCAAAAATTAAACTTTCGATCAGGGGTTGGAAAAACGAAAACGGCCGATATGTATAGGTTTTAAAACCGATATGTAAACGTGTCGGTCGATATTAAAACCCTTAGCTTTCGACCTTCATATAATATAATTTTATAAAATTAGCCATGTGTTATTGTTGTAGATTCCTCCAATTATTATTCCAATAATGAGCAATGATCACATACTCTCGGCTAGATCTGCCCTCCATTTAAAGTTTTTAGAATTTTTTCTTTTTTAATTTAAATAGATGATAGATCTACTATAAGTCTTGGTTCAGATGATCCACCTAGTAATCTACACTCCCTTTACATCATTACATTTTGTGTAATACATTTATAGACCATCTTTTGCCATGACAATCAAAAACATGTGATTAGTGGACCTTTCTTTCCAATTAAGCTAAGGGCATGACGGAGACATCTTATATTTTTTATATTAGAGTCACTTCTTATTTAAAATGGTAAAAGTCAAGTGTTGTCACTTAGTCAAATATAAATGATCTTTTATCATTTTAAATAAAGATGTCTTTAGGGCTTCATTTGAATGGAGGTAATATCTCAAGAAAAAATATAGAGCATTCCTAAATTCTAACACCTCTGGATAGAAAGAATGTAGGAAAAAATTCTCTTATAGTCAGTCATATGGAGATGGTAGAAAAAAACTTGAGTGATGATAAGACAAGACGTCATCTCAATTCTATTTCTCTACCAATGAGTCACCCGACAAATTATTCAATAAGAATTCCCCACTTTCTCTCAACTCAAAAGAGAAAAAAAAAAAAAAACCTCTACCATTAACCTTAAAATAATGAAAATAAAAAGAATATTCTAAAAACCAGGTTGAAAATGTAACTGTTTAACAGTTGAGTATTTACACCTCCATTATTGTAACTTCCAACAAGCAATTCCTATGATCATTATGGTGTTCTACAACACGGTAGAAGACTTGGAAGGGCTATATATGAGATGATACCTAATAGATTAAATTCTTTTGGGTCACTCAACTTATTCAGTGTGTGTGAATTGAGAAGTTTATACATGTTCGTGAGATTAGTCTTGACTCCAATGTGAGATGGAGATATCCATGTTAAAAAAAAAAAATTGTAGTCCCGTTTCCCTATTAACTTTGCAAATGTTGAGAAGAAATATGCATGAAGACGGAAGAATTGATGGTTAAGGTTGGCTAAGGTTATGCAAATTTAGAGAGATGGGTAGCTTACTTCCATAGTGGGGGGATTAGGTTTGGAACTAACTTGCGTACATGGAGAGCTCAGTCACCGCCTACTTTAGGACCATCTCAGTAGCAACTGGAGTTGATCATCAATTCCAATTTTGGAATTGCAGCAAAAACTGTTCCAGTTGAAATTGGGTTTTAAAGATGGAATAAAATTTCACACATTTCCTCAAAATCCAGCCTACCAAACAGCAATAAATCCCAAGGACTTGTGCTGATTGTGGCTAATTCCAAATCTAGAAGCCTAACTCAGATTACCAAACAGGGCCTCCAAAATCAAACTAGAAAGGATTCCATTTTTAGGTCATTACTTGTCCCTTCCAAAGAACTTGCAAGAATTGAACTTAAAGTTCTATCTAGTTTGAGGTGCAAGTGATTGTGACCCAGCCCCCCAATATGCATGGATCCTTTAGTCAGACTTGATTTCATAATTTCTAAACTGGGGCACTGTTCAATTATCCAAACTCATCATCATCATCCACAACGCCCCATCCCATCTATATGGGGCCTTTGAACTGTATCTCTATATTAATAGTCTAACCGCTAGCTGCGGATTTAGGATTAGAAAGGTTGGAAAGCATGGCACGTCTCGTCATTTCAATAGTTTAGAGCATGACCACTTCAAGCCACGACTAATAACTGATCTCTTTATTTGTTCGAGTAGGTGGACATTCCCGTCTTGTGTAGAAGGTCTTACCTTCAAACACTTGCGGTGCCTAACCTGATCCATAGTGCTTATGTTATAAGTGGTGTCATAGATTCGGAGTTTTACCTATGATCACCACGAACTAGAATTGGCGGGCTACGTAGATGGGGACCACAAAAACTAACTTCGATCATGGCAATGAACATGAACAAACGAAAACTACAACAAACTAGGAAAAGGACCTATAAATAGGTCTTCCAAACATAGAAATGGGTCGCATTAGGCAAAAAACTATTATGCTTACTTTTTCTTTGAGTGATGATAAATATTACTCCCTCTGTCCCAAATTAATTGTCATATATGGATTTTAGAATTGTCCCAAAATAGTTGTCTCATTTGTATTGGAGTAGTATAAAGTGTGTTGAAAATGGATGAGATCACATGAAGTTCTAGCTTTATATAGAGAGTTCTTTAAAAAATACAAATATTTCAAATAAGACAACTAAAATGGGACGAATAGAGTATTTATTTATACCAAGAGATGGAATATGCATTTCTTCGATGGATGCCTGAGATAAGCAATACAAATCAGCTTAAAAATCCTATAAGCACATCAGAAAGTATAAATCCAAATGCAAATCAGCATTAAGACTTCCCTAATTGTTCAGTTGGTGCACTGGCATGAGACCCCTTAAGACTCCACAGGTCCACAACCATTGCATGAGGCATTAACTTAAAAACAAAGGGACACTACTATTCTTATTCACTATAAATCAATACCATCAATGTAGGTAATGCTAATTTAGTGTTTGTAGGAAGAAACGCAGTAGTCCCCTTGACATGGTTCCACTTTTAGTGCCATAACTACATGGAGGATCAAATATAATCATCTGTCGTCAAAATAATCCAGATGATTCTGATTTGGGGTATTTCTAATACATTCAAAAATAAAAGCAATTCCAAACCACAATGATGCATACAAATGGCTCTACCCAAAAGAACAAACTGATAACTAAAAAGAAAGTTACAAAATTTTAAAAAATGAGCAAGAGATGGAAATTTCACAAGAAGACATCTTACAAGAAAGCCTAAAACGGTATTGGGGAGAACAGCTTTCTGTCTCAGTTTCCCATCATTTTCAAAAACCTATTCTTCAAAACATCATCATCTTTTCACCTTGGATATTTTCCAAGTCAGTGCTCCAGACTCTTGATTTTCTCAAAACAATTCTGCACATGTTGTGTAACATCAGATGTGACGCGATGCCCCACCATAAGCTTGTATTGTTCAAACTTTGCTTCATCACACTTCAAGGCTGCAGATTTACAGGCTTTGATGCTTCCTAATAAAAACAAATAAATCACGGCAGACTTCTTTTAGTGTCCAGAACAATTAACATAATAGGAAAAGGTAGCTTGATCTGCAATTAATGAAACCAAATCATTACAGCAGGAATCAAGTCTAGGCAAATACTGAATTTCTGCCATAATAAACATAAATATTCATGATGGTAGGAAGCTTTCTTTTAGTCAATGGCACAACAGAGATGATTGACAAAGACCCTTACATACGGATCAGTTCTCCCGAATTTTCATAAAATGCAAAAGAAAAAACTAAGAAATGTAGCCCAGGAGTAAATTGGTTAAATATTTTGACAAAACATAAGGTACTTGTTCCCATTATGCACTTCAAGTGGGGCAGAAATCAAAATCATATTGGGTGGGATAGTATTTTTCAATCTCTTCTGATCCAAATAATTATCCACAACTATGAAAGATACTGGTTTTGATCAGAAAATACAATAAAGTAGCATCACCTAATATAGTTAACAGTGAGGACATTCCAAATGTTGTAAATTCCACATTACATATTGTTCAAAATATTTGAACTGAGTAAATGCAGGTAAATGCAAATATGCAATATAAGAAAACAAGAAGTTTCAGCTACTATTATCAACTTCAGAATTCAGAAATAAAACAGGTGATTATATACCTGTTTAGCAAAATAATGGATCATCATAGTAATTGTAAACCAGTCAATATGCTCTAGAAAACTAAAGCTATAATTCCATATTTATAGATGTGTTTTATAGAAAAGAGAAGGATCGAATGGCATTGGAATTGTTGTCTATGATATCCAATACTGACACAGCTAAGGCATCAGTTTGGCTTTTAAACTTGATTTAAATATCATACAAGAATGTGGAACAGATACAAATGCTTTGGACCATCCTGCCATCATTTAGGAAAAGCAAATGACATCTTCATCCAGAAAATGCAAAATATGTTGTATATACTTCTTAAATGTACTCTGTCGCTGTTATTTCATAAACCACACTTCATTGTTCTACAAAATATAAGCAGTATATTCTTAAGTTTATCTTTCCAGAAGATGACTCACCACTCAAGTCCAGTAAATTGAATGCCACAGGACAACTTCCAATACTCCTCACCATGGTGATGGCAGACCACACTTTTTGGTGATCCTCTCTCGAGGTTCTGATAATGCAGAGCTTTGTTATGGGGTTCACATACTTGACTACAGAAAATATAACAAGTTAGAGATTTAAAAATGTACAAAAATATGTCTCAGATACAACTATTTACAAAAGGATAAGGAAATAGTATACATGAAATAGTTTGTCTGATTAAATGACGTAAGAGTTTGTAAACATGGAACCCATCAGTGATGCCCAAATGCAGCATGTGGCAAGAGCATGGACTTCACTTACACACACACACAACCAAAAAAAGGGTAGTATCCAACATACCACAACATGAGACTGTTGCCCATTCTCAGGTGTCTGGGTATCATAGAAGCCCATGGTTTATCATGCTTATCAACATTCAAATTCAACAGGACAAAAAAGGTCAAACATTGGATCATAAGGATGTTACAAACATCCAATTTTGATTGATTCCAGATCCAGTTGTATCTCCTAACCATTTGATTGGAAGCCACGGAATCTTTAAGAACAAAAGATATCAACAGCCAACATTAAACATGGAAAAAATGTCAAAGAGCAGACCATTATGATCTTCCAATCTGGGTTATAGTAAATGCATACACAATCAACAGATTGGACCTTAAACCAATGACTCTCAATGTTCAAACTCAAAGATTACTCAAGGCTTGACTGCACATCCTCAAACAAGAATCATATAAATCCTCAATAAAGGAAATGAGGAAGTGATTTTCATACCATTAAGAATAATGGGAGTGATAACATCATACTTATCTTCTTTTACGCAACAATACATACTTGCCTTGGAATGATACAAGAGAAGAAGCAAGCCCACACTCCCCAAAGTTTATTAAAATGCTGTCTTTGATGGCTTTTGTCACATTGAACTGGCTAATAATAACAGGATCATCCTTTGACATGTCTCTGTTCGCATCCAGAAGCACTTCCATCACCAGGTACCTGTTTTTAAATGCAACCATGCTCACCTGCTTCACATACAATCTACTAGTTAGATGAATGTTCAGTAATTTGAGCTAATTTCATAACACTAGACTTGGTTAGGTTGTGTATTTGGAAGTTCAAAGATAGGTAGGTAAGGTCGCTAAGCAGATAGTTTTAAACCATTCTTCACATTCTTCTTTGTGTGTGTAGAAGAGAGTGGAAACTCTGAATCCACCAAGAAATGAATGTAGACTGTACCAGTTTGACCAATTTTGACGACGACAACAACAATAACAGAAGGAATTTAACCTCTCCAGTTTTCATCAAGACTCAATCCACTCACCATGCCTTCAGAAAAAATGGCTTATCAGGTCAATTCACACCATCGTCTTTTTTTACAAACCCACGATGGGTCTTTTTATTCCTTAGGATAAATCAAGATCAAATAACGGTTTTCTGGTCTATTTGGTTGCAAAGTGGGCTCTGTGCCCTCTTCTTATCTGCTTTATGCATTAGATCTCCCAGAAAAGCTTCATGGGACTCGATTGTTGAGAGAACAGAAGAAAGATTGTCAAGTTGGAGAGTTAGATATCTTTCTTAGAGAGGAATAATCAGTTTTATAAGAGCAATTCTTTCTAGATCCCGATTTACGCGCCATCTCTATTGCATTGTCCCAAGAGTGTGGTAGCAAGATATCATTCAAAAAGAAGAAGAAAAAGAAAAAAGAGTGTGGTAGCAAGATTAGAAAGAACTCAGAGGAAATTTCTTTTGAGCAATTCAACAGATAAAGGAAATATCATCTAGTAAATTGACCAACTTCATGTCGTCCAACTAAAGAAGGCAGTTTTGGAATTCATTCTATTTGCTTCGAAAATACCTGTGGCGCTTGGGTGATGAGAGAAAAGGATTATGGAAATCTATTCTTATCTCAAAGTATAGGCTTCAATCTAATGGCTGGAGGTGGGGCTCTCTTCATGAATCTCAATAGCCATTAGGAGACTAATAATCGGTATTCAAGTATTTTTCTAAATGCATTCATTATCATGTTGCCAATGGTAATTCTGTCTTCTCATGGAGTGATATCTGATAGGCAGCTCCCGTTTAAGTTTGCAATACCCTTTCATCCCTAATTGCCCTCAACAGAGATTGCAAAGTTGCAGATTATGTCATCTGTTTTGGCTCTTTGATAATTTGGACTCCTCTTCTTAGAAGGAACCTAACTAAATTGGAGACAATTACTTATCAACCATCCATCCCTTCTGGAAGGGTTTTACCTTCAAATGTCAATGACCCCAAAATAAGGTCGTAGATAGCTTTGGTATCTTTTCGGTCAAGTATTTCATTCAAGAAAGGGTTTCCTCTAGGCTAGTTCCATCTCTATTTCTTTTCTTCTGGAGTGAGCTTTTAAGAACTTTGGCATTCACTTACTTTTCATGCTTTTAATTTTTTTTATTTCGTTGGTGCCCTGAATTACCCTCTTATTCTTGCCAACCTGATTTTTGTACATTCTTTCTCTTTTTAATGAAATTCACTTGTCACTGCTTCAAAAAAAAAAAAGCTTTGGCTTTCAATTGGATAGCTAGTCGAAACAAAATCATAACTATCAACCACTTGTGCAATAGGAATTATATTTTGATCAATGCATGTTTCTTAATGAAGGAGAGATGGTGAATCAAAACTTTATTCACGGCAGTTTTTCTAGGTATTTTTGGACTTTTTTCTTCACTCTCTTTGAGTACAATGGATCATGCCTTCTAATCTTGTTGCTCTCAACAACACTTGGTGCTTTGGATTTGGTAGTTCTAAGTGTCATCCTATTTGGAGATTATCTTTGGCGACAATCTTATGGTAGTTTGGAAATAGCACAACAACAGGGCTTTCAACATCAACAAATCTTCTTCCACCCACGTGGCTTAAACAATGAAGAACTTAGTGATTTCTTGGGTCTCCTCCAATGAAAATTTTCTTGGGATTTCAATTGCAAATTTTTCATCATGATTGAGCTTCTTGTTTACTTGCATCTCAGCCCCCCACAGTTGTTTCAGGCCATATTTCATACACAATAAAAGCCAAGGATTAACAATATTCAATACATTGAACTACATTTACCCTCAACCTATCACATTGAACTACATATTCTTAAGTGTGTGTGTGCGTGTTCGTAAGAAACTCTTCACCTGACATAGAGCCAATAAATAGCAAACCAAAAAGAGGAAGAAGAAGAAGATGATGAACAAATGATGCTAGATACAGAGTGCAACATCCCCTGTTTGAATTTATAAAAACATTAAGAAAACAAAAATGAAGAAAAACCATAACCACATACCTTGGCTTGGTCTTGATAATTGATCAATCTATCCGACAGAGGATGCAAGCCCCTACAAGAGAAACAGAAAGGGGCCAAATCAGTCCCAGAAAATTGCAAAGAAGAAAGGGCCAACCCAGTCCAAAATTTTGATTAAAAAAGAAAAGGAGAAAGGACGCAGATACCTGCTTGTTTGGAGAAGACGGGAAAGGGACAAATACAGAATTCGAGAGGGTTGGGAACGT
Organism: Chimonanthus salicifolius; assembly: GCA_013350335.1. Lineage (NCBI taxonomy): Eukaryota > Viridiplantae > Streptophyta > Magnoliopsida > Laurales > Calycanthaceae > Chimonanthus > Chimonanthus salicifolius. The sequence continues at coordinate 55,803,790 of CM023539.1, forward strand.
GAGGGGCAAGAGAACACGAGATCTTGGAGGGATTTTTTTTATTTTTTTCAGTAGTGGAGGAACGTATTTTACGGTAAAAATATTTTTTAATAAATAATATATTTATACAAGACGTATTTTTACCGCTTAATCTTCAGTGAGTTTGCCTTCGAGTCCCATCTTAAATCCTTAATTTAAGGTTTGCAAGTATCTCGTAATTAGAAAAGTGAAACATCACTCTCGTATATGTGTGCCCCTCTTACCTGCATGCTTAGTCGGCAAACCTACCAAATGGGATTGATTAATTAAAAAGTTATTGTATAAATATATTATTTATTAAAAAATATTTTATTGATTTAATCAAATTATATCTTTAAATGCAACACTATAAAAAGTTTGATCTCTTGAGCTCAAGTATAAGGTCTTACATGGGAGGCCAATTTATAATAAATTTAAGTTGTTTAAATTATTTACTTTTAATAGATCAAAATTTATATAATATTCATTTGTTGTGTCTTCATCATTTGATTATTTAAGATAGGTAAAAAATTATTCAATAATTTATTTTTAATCTTAAAAAAATCAAAAATCAAAATAATTTAATGAGTTCCATTTTTTTTATAATTAGATGGCTTTTCACAATAAATATATTGAACTATATAATTTTGTATGATAGGATGGACTCCACCATTTGACACATAAAGTTAGAGCAAATAGGTGTCGAAATCTCGGTATCGGTCAAGATATTGGCTGATAAGAGATTTCGGCCGATATCTCGTTATCGGACGATATCTCGGTATTATTTTTTTTAAAAAAAAAAAAACCACCAATATCGGCGATATATATCGCCGATATTTACAATATCGGATAAGTTTTAAAAGCCAATATCTCGACTCCTAGTGTCAACATAACTTCATTTGAATCACTTTTGATGATTTTTTAGTCATATATTTAAGAAAAGATCTTTGAAATAAAGTTATCATCATTTTATTAGATTTCAATGTCACTAGGTGTTCTAATTAGATTAGGATTGCTTTTCCGTTAGAATTCTTTTTTAGTTTTATTTTATCTTTTAATTTTCTAGTTTAGCTTGGTTTTCATAAAGACTTTTCCTATATAAAACTATGTTTGTAATGGGAGAATACACTCCCAATGAATATAATCAATTGAGCTCAAAGTTGTCTTTATCTATTTTTCTCTTTTTACATTTTCTTCTTCTTCAACTCGAGATCCTCATCGCTCTGCCCATGAGCAATTGATCCCGCATTACTTATGATCCTAAAGACTTTCTCCATTCTCCATTCTCCATTCTCCATTCTCCTTAGTTGGTCTTATGAGGCCTACTTTGGAACTCAACGCCATCTTTTGTCACAATATAATCTGATATGATCTGCTATAGAAAGTGTAACTTCCAGTGAAACGGAATTGTTTAATTTAAAAACGCTTTCAAATCTTGTAAGTTCAGTCATTTATTTATGATTGATTTTAATAAGATCTATCGTATTCTAACATGATATCATGGCTCCAATCAGTCCCATGGTATCTGGCTTGCCGCTCCGTCTCTCCCCACCAATTCTGGCTTCCTCGCCTACTCTCCCATCTCTGCGTCTCTTTGCAACTCTGAGTAATTTTCTTCTTTCTCGTCTCTAGCTCTGCATTCTCTCTCCCATTGCAGCCCAAATTTGCCTAGCTCTGCGGTTTTACCGTTCCCACTGAGAGAAACATATTTCGCATAAAGATACTGGCGGGAGAGTAAAACTGGGATTTGCTCTTCTTCTTTTTTCTTTTTTTTTTTTGCCTTTTTTTAATTACTTTGGTTTATTCTTTACATAAGCTAGGAAGTGAGGGAGCCTAAGTCGATGGGTTCAAGCAATCACGTCTATTCTCTTAGTGCGATTGATAATTTTTTTAAGAGAGCAAGTTTCTCATAAATCCAATATTTTTAGAGATGAGTTGAGATTAAAATTTCCTCTTAAATGAATTTAAAAATTAAATCAAATTAAGAGACAATAATTATATTCAAATTCATAATCAAAACTCAAGCCTAACAATAAAGAATTAAACTAAGCATGATACTTATTTGAAAATTCTGGGATCCATTGATCCTAAGAGTGGCTGAACATGAACAATTCCACAGGAATTTCTTGTTCCATAAATTAATCTTATTCAATTGCTCAAATTGTCCAAGCACAATGTGCTTTTATAAAAATACAAGGCAATAAAGATGCCAAACTTATGGTATTCGATCCTAGCAAAACAATCTTATAGAAAGGAAACAATTAAATACTAAAGCAATAAAAATAAAAACATAGCTGCCTAATATTGTTTTGGAAGGTCAAATATAAGTCTACAAAAACACATCTAAAACACATTCTACAAATGTGTCAAAGCCCACCAAAAACAACGCTCGTTGATGAGGTGTTTGTAGCTTCCTTCCTCCAAACTTCACACGCCAACATGGAGGAATTTTAGGCTGGGACGGTGGAAGAAAATTGGAGACGTTTTGAAGAGAGAAATTAGGGCCAAAACACGTTGGAAAAGGTTGGAAGAAGTTATACACTGTTTGGAGAGATTCTTGGAAGAAGAATTTGTAATATTGCTTAGAAATTTGACTTGAGCAATTGGATATGGGTTTGGATTAAATGGGTTAATGTATTTGGGTCATGGGAATGAATTTAATTGGGTAGCCCATAATTAAATTGTAGTGATATAGGTCGAACAATACGATGGATTAATTAGCCAGAGTAGAATTAATGTGTCCAACTTTAAATCTGTCCAAAAAATCTAATACAATTTGTACAATCAAATCAAATCCATGACATAAATGAGGCAACAAACTCCAAAAAGTTATTCCAGTTGGTTTGAGAGCAAGATCTCTAAACAGAGGTCTTAAATTTAGTTAGAGTTGCAACTCGGGTCGAGTTTTGAACCGACCCGCATGACCTGAATTGAGAAATCATGCAGGTCAAGTTGAGAATTTCGGGTCGGGTCGGATTGGGCTGAGAAGACAAAAGTCTACATGGAATTCGAATTGGGTTAGGTTGAGGATTTTACAAGTTAACCCAACCCAATCCACCCCGGCTAAAATGAGTTCAAAATGTGGATCGGGTCAGAATTCGGGTTAATTTGTGTTAGAATTCGGGTCGGATCGAGTTGAATTAAAATTCAACCCAATTCAACCTGAGTTGCAGCCCTAAATTTAGTCCATGAAAACTCCAACGCAGGATCACTTCCCATGAAACACACTGAAGCAGGGGTCCAAAATACGCTTCGGCCGATATGCATATCGGCAGAAATATCGACCGATAATTTTCTCTCTCATCCTATTTTTCCATTTTATTGCATTTCTCTCTCCTCCGATATTCAAATTCGTAAAAAATCATGAAAAAATCGTATTGGTTTTTAATTTTTTTTAAAAAAAATTCAAATAAATTTTAAATACCAATTTTTATGCATATTGGCCGATAAACTTTTTTATTGACTGATATATATTAATCGATACGATATGTATCAATATATATTCCCATGCATGGGAGGAGTATTGAACTAAGATGAGACAAGAACATTCTTCTCCGTGTTCTTACACGCGCACATCACCTGTTTGCACCAAGCAACGCGGCGTGTTTGGAACTTTGGATTGAAGAACGTAGCAGGAGACTGCGAACGAGTTCGCATTGGGTGCGGATTCCTGTATGCGTACAGCTGTCAATTTGCTCTTCCAATGTATCTCTCACTGCCCTTGGCGCACATGATTTCAAATTTTCAATATTTGACCGTTGGCATCTTCTACAGGTCTACTCTATCTAACCTTTAACTCTAGCTTCGCTTTATTTTTCTATAAATTTTAAATAAAGTAACACTGTTTGAAAAGGCAAGACGTGCACAATACAGGATAAACAATATCCTCAATGTCTATGTATATATGAATTGTAAATTAAATATGTCGAGAACCAAAAAGAATTAATTCTATTCAACAATGTCAGTTCTCCGTCTAGAAGAAAGATTTTGAAATTTTAATGTAAATTTTCTCACTCATTTCAAAAACATTAATGACAAATAAATTCTTAAAAAAAAAAATCAAAATGTCAATTCTAAGCCAAATGAAAGCCACATGTTATGTTCTAGAGTCTATACGTAAATATATGATTAAAAATGCTAAATGAATTCAATTTTAATATTTCTTCCGTATCATTTTAGTTGTCTCATTTGAAATATTTATATTTTTTAAAAAACTCTCTATATAAAATTAACACTCCATGTAATCTCGTACATTTTCAATACACTTTTTGTTATTCTAATAAGAATAATACAATTGTTTTGAGATAATTCAAAAATCTATATAAAACAACTAAATTGGAACAGAGAAGTGTAACTTATAACTCTTTTATAAAAAAAATTAATCTCAATACTTTTTTATAATTGTTTGTAGTACACTGTTCCCTGTTATATCGAAGTACAATATAGTCTTTGATAAATCTAATAAAACCATGATATTTTTCAAACCATTGTTAATTGACCCTCGTGTATAATTTATTTTGTAATCTGTCATCTATTATACAGAGAAGTCAAGATCTAATTTGTCTTTTAAATGAAAACTGTATTTCACATACGAAACTCTGTTTTTTTCTTTTCCATCCGATTCAAGTTTTTAATTGTTAACATGTTATAAATTTGAGTTTCACCACCATTTTCTATACATAATATGTATGTAATATAAATGGTACTAAAATAAAAAACGCTATCTCAAAAATAACAAATTTTGATTGAACTTGAACTCACTTGTTTTAGAGGGAATAAAGATCAGGGATTTTAATATCGGCCGATGTATCGTATCGGTCGATATTTGTCGAAATCAGGCGATATCCAATATATTGTCCGATATCGTTTGATATCAGTGGTTTTATTTTTATTTTTAAATAAGAGAGATATTTCTCAGTTGATATATCGGCCGATATTCGATACTGAGTTTTTATCCCTGGTACAGATAGTCAACTTTTACTCACTTTTACTCTTTTATTAAATGTACGGAGCCAAATATGAACTTACCTACAAATGGATGAAGTTCAAGTTGATTAGTTGGGCCATAATGTAGGTTCAATTATCATGATAATTTTTTTATATTAGATCCTTTAGAAATTGATTTTCTTACAATTGCAAACAAATTGAAATTGCTTTTGAAATCCAATTACTAGAATATTATGTAAAAAATCCAACATTTACTTAAAAAAGTTTAGTTACCTACAATAATGTATCTCTGTCTCCATGTACTAGTATATGTATATTTATTTTTAAAAAGTGGGTCTCACTTTTTTTCTCTTTTTTTCTTTTTCTTAAGGAAAAATAAATATTGTAGGGTAAGAGTCATTAAAAGAGGTGAGTATTTATATTTACTTTATGGAGGATTGATGATGATGAGCAATGATCAAAATGATAAGTCATGGTGATGAATGATCACGATGTAATATGGATAGACTTGGATTTATGCATTTATGTATTTTGTAAGATTTTATATAGAGTTACGAAGAATAGGTGAGTTGTTTGTAAAATGTGAATCATTTTATTAGACAATGCTAATTAAAAAAATTGAGCATGTGGAAAATAATGTAATGGTGGTATTATGTCAATGCTATATGATATTGGCTATGTCTTTTGACATTGACTTGAAAGTGGTGAACTAAAATGTCAATACGAAAAAAAAAAAATTGTTTGAGAGTTCAATTAAATTTAAGTGCATATTAATTTTTTTAATGATGATATTAGTGATTTTAAACATTTCAAATATCCCAAAGTTTGAAGGTATCTGAAAGCTTAAACGGTAAGAATGTAAGATAACCATCGTACCTTGGGCTTAGATTTAAATTAATATTGAGTCAATGGAGTTTACATTTTAAATTAATTGGGTCAAGTTAAGTGCACTCAAAATTTAGACTTGTACTATTGTACACCTTCAGTACAGGGCTCATGAATTTTATATTTATCAAAGGCGGGGAGGAGGGGGAGTGAATTTTGAACTTTCTAGTGGGTAAAACTTAAATCAATGTTTAGATGAGTTTAAAAACAAAAATCAACTAAAAAAGTTTAAAATAATACAATAATTATTAATATTTTACTCAATCATCTTGTAAAAATAAAATATTACTTTCTCTCTCTCAAATTAGTTGTCCTATACGGATTTTAGAATTGTCCCAAAATACTTGTCTCATTTGTATTTGAATAATATAAAATGTGTTGAAAATAAATGAAATCACATGAGTGCTAGTATTATATAAAGAGTTCATTAAAAAATATAAATATTTCAAATGAGAATTAAAATGGGATGGAGGGAGTATTTATTCATCTAATAATATTTAGTGAGTATCTAATATTATTTACTCAGAGAGAGAGAGCTGTAAAATCCCAAATTCCACAAATAATAGACAATAACTTAGCTATTTTAAGGTATAATAAGAAATGTTTAAAAACTTTATAAATTAAATTAATACGTACTTTAAAATGCCTCTTTCCCCCTCTCCTCCTTACCTAAAAAAAAAACTGATTCCGCTTAGACAAATTCTTTATAACATAAAGCAAAATATCTAATATTTTATAGATTTATTTAATATATTTTCTAAATTCTCTGTCCAAACTCATTTATTTAGGTTGGAATCGAAGAAATAAACACCCCTTAATTTTTTTCATTTTTGAAAAAATAAAAAAATAGTTCCAATTATAAAATAAGAGAAAAAGCTATCATTGACATGAATTGAACTCAAGTTCTGACGTGAGAAACAAATATTTGTATCCCTAAATTATAATGACTTTAAAATTTTATTAGACTATAAAATAATACTCCCTCCATCCCATTTTAGTTGACATGAATTTGTATTTTTTAATGAACTCTTTATAAAAGGTTAGTACTCCATGTAATTTCATCTATTTTTAACACATTTTATACTATTTTTATATAAATGAGACAACTATTTTGAAACAATTTCAAAATCCATATAAGACAATTAACATGAGACAGAGAGAGTATATAAGAGAAATAAAATCTGCACTAGTGTGAGTTGATGAACAAATCAATGGATACGTGCTAGTCATGTATTAGCGTATGAGATTCTTCGATTCAAATATAATTTCAAAGGCAAAATCACAAAAATCACTATTTTTGAACTATTTTTACAAGAAAGGGCCCTTAATTTTAAGTAACATTATGATTCTACAAATCTTCTATGAGTTAACAGAGTGTACCTTGCCAAAATTTGAAATTTTAATTCAATTGATGAACAATTTAGATTGACAAATATTACTACCGTTGTCAAAATTATTTTTATTTATGTAAAATTAATAATTATAATTATGTTTAATAAATTCCTTGATATTTGATCACCAATCAAAAAATACATGGCTCAATTTTTTAACAACGAATCCTTCGACATAATCTACACCAACAAACTCGACAGTCATCTGCTATTTGGGCCATGGATTTTATCATACATCTTCCGTGGACTTTACTCTCTCCTTTCCGCATCCGTCGTTCTCGTTTTCTGAACTTTTCCAATCCGATCTTGCCCGTTCGACGCGTCGCACGTATCACAGTCCTCTCACTTTTAGAGAGAGAAAAGTCAGGAAAGTGAAAGTCACCCCCAACGTCCCCGAAGTTTCACCCTCAAATGCGGCAATTTCACCTGCATTTCATCTACTTTCCCCGTTCCTCTCAGATATCTCTTACATTTTTTTTCCTTTCTATAAATACCCAAACCACCCTCTCACTTCAGAAGCGTTTTCTTCTGTACGCGTCTGGAGTGGGAGGGACGGTTTATATTTTTCTCATATTTTTTTGTTTGCTTAATAAATTTAAGGGTCGTCTCTCTCTCTGATTTCAGATTCCACGTTTTCTTTGGGAACATGTGAGTTATCTTCTCCTTCATTCTTTCTCTTTCTGTTATTTTTTTCCGCTTGGGACAGTTCTAGGGTTAGGTTAACTGGCTGTTTAATCATCGGCCTTGTGAACTTTTGGGCATATTTGGTAGCTTTGAATGAGGAATTCTGCAGTTATTTTAAATCTGTCTTCCGCCCAGAATTCCACGTAATTCTGATTCTTCAAGCTAAAAAATATGACCTTTTAAGCCACGCAGTGAATCGCAGTGCTCCAGCTCTTAGTCATGTAATGATCTCTCTCTGTGTTAAAAAAAGTACTATATATTGTAATGGTCAAAGGTGCGATTGTGTCTTGGCTTCAGCCTTCAGACCCCTTTGCATCTAGCTCTGAGGCGCTAGTGAAACGCTCACATTTTGGCTGGTGTTTATTTCTATCTTTGATTCATTTAGTTATTTTCGAAATATTTCGTTAATCACACACCTAATGAAGAATGTACATGTTTATCTTGAAATATCTTGAGAATTGTGGCTAGCAAAGGTAGGCTCATGCTTAGGTGACCTTATGCACCAGGACCCATTTGCACTGGAGTGTATCTTGCACCATAGACTGGTATTTTTTTGTGCTTTGAGTAGTACTAATGCTTAAGAGATTGGGTTGGTGAAATGAAAGAGAACGGATATCTGTCATACAATTTGTTATTTGAATGTGATGGTCGTTAGATTGTACCTTGTAATATTTTTCTTCCCCTGCCATATTTGGCAGATCCTTGTTATAATACCTTTGCAATTAACATGAGAAAGGTTGGAATGAAATCCTTTGTCCCAGGTGTGGGGATTTTATTGCCTTTTTTTTTTTCTGATTGGATATATCTGTACTAAATATCTATCTGTGCTATCCTGCTATTGCATTTAAAGTAACCATAATCTGTTTAAATATATCTGGTTTTGTTTGTTTGTAATAACGCTGGCAATGTGATTTATGCGCTTTCTTCTGGTCGTATAGAAAAAATTAGGCCTTCTTTTTGCAGAAGTCCCTCTTCTATTCATAAGCCAGCAACAGTCTTTTGAACTTCCACTCCTCTATATTTACCCAAGAGCCTTTTGCCATCATTTGACTCATCTCTCATCCTTTTTTTACTGCAGAAAAGAGGTGTTCTTGTGTAGAACTCGGTACAAACATTGACGCTGCTGATCAATAGATGCAATGGAGGTATATGGCAACTCTGTGATTGCCGAACCAACGAATGTTATTTTTTTGTCCAGTATTCTGAACCGGGATGGAGTGGTCCCCAGTCACAAATGTGACAAAAGATGCGAGAATGAACATGTGTGCGCTAACATATATCGCTGCAAATTAACAGGAATCACACATATATGTGATAAAAACTGTGACCAGAGGATTTTGTATGATAACCATAGCTCTCTTTGCAGAGTTAGTGGGCAGGTTTTCCCCCTTACACCGGTGGAAGAGCAAGCGGTGAGAGGCATTCGGAGGAAGCTCGAAGGGGAGAGCCCAGACAGCTGTGCTTCTAAGCGCAGGCGTGATGCTCAGCTGCATCCATCTCCTTTCGAGAGGTCTTTCTGTGCGGTCGCAGTCGCTCCAATCTGCAGCCAAGTTGGAGATGGGATGGATATGAGTTAATGTTTATTGGGTTCCTTTTTGTCCTTTTCTTTGAGAACTTTTGTCCTGGAGACAGTGAGAAGTAGAGTACTATGGAGATTAAGGGAACCAAATGTGATCTGGGCTGTAGGAAAACCTTTTAAGACTCTTATATTCAGTCTTGCTTATTTGAATGAAACTCCTGTAACTTGACTCTCTCTTAGAGACTTCAACATGCTCTAATTTACAATATGAAAAGGAACCCTTCTTGAGAAAGATTTCTCAGGGATCCACGCTATGAGTAAAATTATTTTTTCTCTATGACTTGTTTGAATTGTTTTATGATGGTAAGGGCCTCGTTTTGGCCTTTGAACACTGCTTCTAGCCTTGATCATGTTTTTTAGCTTCAATTCTTATATTTTTAAGCCTCTACTGATTCTCCATAATGTATCTCTTCTGTGCCTTCCCCATTTATTGCATTTGTTTATGTGTAAGGTAACAAGGAATGTCTTCTAAACTTCATTAGATTATGTAGTTTAAATTATAGGGAGTTAGCAGATGAATTATCTTCTTGATCTCTTCTTATTATTGGCTACTATTGCAGCATATTGGTCTTGTCTCCTATAATTGTGAGTTTTGCCTAGATTACTGCATTTGTTTATTTGAAGATTTTTGTAAGGAATGAGTTGTAAACTTCGTTAGATGATGATTATTCAAGTTACAGGGAGTTGGAAGAAGAATTTTCTTCTTGATCTCTTCATATTATTGGCTATTATTGTAATATGTTGATCGTGTCTCCAATAACTTCGAGTTTTGCCTAGATTATTAGCACTGTGTGCTACCATTGACATGAATAATGAATTGCAGGTTTTAGTCCATCCAAATGAAGGCTATAATAATATATAGGGGTAGTTCTGGTAGATCTTTTTTCATGTTTTCATTTGTTTATTTTTCTTTTATGATCAACTTGCAAACGGGGCAGCGGATTTCCTTGTAAAAAACGGTATCGACGGGGCTTTGCGCGGTACCTTTGTTGTCCCGGGTGGTTAGCGGCTTCTTCCTCTTGGGTTTTTGTTGGGTAGTTGGCTATGGCTGGATTTATTATATTGTCTTATTTTTTTTGTCCCTTTTGTATTTGGTTTCTTTGTTGGGTTGGGGGCCTAATCCTCTTAGGCCACCACTCCTTTTCTCTTTGTGTACTGTCTTTTTTCATTAATGATTATCTATTCTCAACTGTTTAAAAAAAAAAACTTACAGCTCTCCTGGCCTCTTCTTTGAATTCCCATTATGTTGACATGAGTTGCTGAAATTCATGTTATTTTGCAGGAACTGTGGCGTGTTCAATTCAGGAGAGCTTAAAAAATGTTACAGTGGATTATTTATATTCACATTACAATATGATTTCTACCACTGGAAGGCTCTGATTGTCTATGTTTTGCCATCTTGTAGGGAGGGTTGATAGCTTTCATTGAACAAGCATGGGAAACTGGAAATGATGCTGCAGGAGCAGTGAATGGCATCGGGCAATTATATGAAAATGATGCAGTTCCCATTTGATCTACGTTGGTAAGCTGAAAGAATTAAATATTTACTCACACTCGCTGATGTTACCAGGTTTGCAAGATTATTTTTCCCAAAAAAAGAAAGGTTTGCAAGAATATGATGTAGTGCGACTTCAGCTTCCTCAGTGGACATGTAAAGTATCCCATCAAAGTGTGCATTTAGTGATTAAATTTCACTACTTGATTCTACGTACCTATTCTCGTGTAAATTGTGTGTAGTATACATGTATTTATATTTAAAGTGTTGAAGTTTGTAAAGAACTGAAATCTACTATCATTGTGATGTAAGTGGTCTTGTAAAGTTTTTTCTCCTCATCAATGATGAAGAAAAATTCCAACCCTATCTTTCATGGATTATTTTTGCCCACGTGTAAAATGCTGAATGGTTGCGTCGAAGTGCTCTGTAGGGCATTGGTAGATCATACTCTTCAGTTTTTAGTCTTGATTTGATGATTGTAATTAGTCAAGGATAACGATCCACGGACCATAAAAATTAGACATGGGATACCACTTTTTTTTTGTTTTACGATTTTACCCTCTCACGTCTCTCCTTTCAGCCATAGGAGGACAGGTACCCACTAGCCTTCAACGTTTTCACTTTTGATCGTAATACCCTCCAAGTTCTTTTTACTATTTTTTTTTTCTTGTTTTACTATTTTTGGGTTGGGTCCAATATAATGAATGGCTCACCTGCATAGATTCACTAACATTTAGCTTTATAATGCTCCTGTATTTGTGTTTTTGAATGGATGGAAATTATAGAATTATGTAATATAGCATCCAAGATATGGGACTGAAGACACCCTACCATAGTCAAAACAAGTCTAATAAAATCGAACATTGCAAACTACTTGTCGAAGCTTCAAAAGGAGAGTCCACTTGGACATCATCATTGAAAGGACATTTACAAATAAATGTATAAAAGACTCCAATTTAAAACTATTAGATTTTTTTTGAAACAGAGTTATTAGACTTGCATTTGAAGAAGGCCTCATTGGTTATTATATTTAAAACAAACTCAACCAACGTAAGCATTGGATACACCATTCCAAACAGGGATACTCACAGCAAAATAGTTTGCATATGCAATATCACAAAAAATATGCAGTTTGGATTTTGGAAAGTCTTCTTAGACTCGCAGTTTGGAAGGTGCGTAGAATGGTGCAGCGTGCTGCGGAGCATAAGGGTGAAAATATTTTCGAAAAGTATATTAATTACATTATTGGGGTCGCGGGAGGGGTGGACATAGTGAGCAACTGCATCTGACGCATGGCGCAACTTTTACCAAATCGACGAAAGACAACTCCAATGATTAAGGGACTGAAAATGTGATCAATCCTTGATCTAAGAACAACCTCTGCATCAAGTGATTTTCTTGTATTTCATGCGTTGTGGAAAAATGATTTGTTCTTGAGATTATTTTGCCGTATGAAATAGCACCACCAAACTAACCCAGGCAAGCTGCGTGGACTTGGCGATGCGAGACTTGTGGGATTAGTCTTATTGGGTATAATACTTCAGAGATATCCATAGTAAAAAAAAACCTTAAATAGTTGTTTTTTACGGTTCGAGTTGAAAAGCTTGTTTTGTATTCAGTTCTGTTCTTTAAGATTGGCATACATTCACAACCCAACCTCATATTTGGTGGGAACCTGGGACTGGCAGGCCTACTGAATGCCGTGTATTGGCTTCTGTTTCCATCTCTTGCTGGCTTAATTAAGTGCTGTGTCTAATTTTATTTATTTCTTGGCAATCTATTTATGTTGTGGGTGTAATTGTTCTTTTTTTTTTTCTTTTCCTTTTACAATTTCTTCTATTTAGTCTTTGCTGAACATCATTCTGGTTGTTCCTCATCTATTTCTGTAAATTTTCTGCGTGAATAGAAGTGAGTCCCGAAGTTGAATAACTAGATTTTGCGTGTCTTCCCAAAGTTGCTTATGAACAAATAACAAGGATTTCAGGATCTAGATTTCTAGAGATTGAAATCTCCGTTTATTGTCATCACTGAGGATTGAAAAAAAAACTCTTGATTTGCTAATTAGGAATATGGTATAATTGTAGGCTCTTGATTTGAGACACTTAATAGCATATGCTATTTTTAACCACTTGATTTTAATTTTAATTATTAATTCTAAGGTCTTAGATTAGATGATTAAAATTTTCACATGTCGTTGAATTTTGATATTTTAAGTAATTGAAAGGTCTGCCTTTACTTTCTACAGTTGAATGTGGCAAAAATGTGTTTGATTTCAAATTAAAAAATGCTAAATGGAATCCATAATTTAAGTAGTTTACTCTCAGGAAAGAAGTTAAAAGATTTGTAGATGAATGAATGTATTGGCGTATAGCTCATCCACCAGGTGTGTCACCAATATAAGCCTTGAACGGTATCAACCAAAGACCCACTACGCATTTGATATCTTTATCTTGAAATTGAAATCTTTCAAAAACATATTTGGTGTAGGCATAAAATATTCAAATCACTGATGTCAGTGGCTAATGGTTGACCTTCTCCACTCTATTTAAGTGGAGAGACCTTCCTCCTAGCTCCCTCCACTCTGCAGTTCCTCTCCTCTTCTGCTTCAGTCACCTGAGCGCCTGTTCTTCTTCTTCTTCTGCTTCCTGTCCTTCCTCTTCTGCAAGTGCCCTGTTTTCAAGCTTAATCGAAAGAATTTTTGAAGGAAGCTTTCGGATCACCAAAACTCATCCTCAAGGTACCTAAACTCTTCTTATGACTTAATTAGATAGCCTAGAAAAGACCCAAGTTTAAAGAATTGGAGGAGAAAATGAAGTCTAAAGAAAACTGAAAAACCAACTTTTCTACGTATCTAGTATGTTGTACCTTTAAAATCAATGTGTTTCGTTAATCAAAACTAAAGAATTGGATTTCGAAAATATACTAGACTAAATTTCGAACTTATCTGACTTGGGAACTTTTGAAATGAGACCGAAAAACCAGCCCTTTGTGGGATCCGTTTTTCTGCAAGTTCCGCCCGCAACTGCAATTTTCTCCTTCTTGTTGGACGACCGATAGTTAGTATCGGAAGTCCGATAGTCCCGAGAGTCGGAGGTCCGATACTTCTTCGCTGGACGTCTGACCCGAGAAGGAAAATTATGTAATTTCTTTAAATTTGTATTTCGCCGCTCTTGCCGGATGACCGATAGTTTTTAGTCGGACGTCTGATAGTCTCGAGTGTTGGAAGTCGGATACTTCATTGTCAGACGTCCGACCCAAGATCAATCTGTTTGATTATTTTGTTTGAATTTCATTTACTTGTGGTTACTTGAATTTCTTTTCTTTTCAACTATTCTCGTACTTAACTCAGTTGAATTCATTAGAGGCTAAGCCTATACCTAAATCTGAGGAATTTACCAGATACTTTTTACATTATTTAATTATCTGTTATTTTATTTTTGGTGTTAGATCCTCTTGCGGTCTTTTTTCCTTTATACTAACCAATATTTTAAAATCCAGCCCCTGGATAAAGATTAAATAAGGTTCAATTGAATTGGCCTATAATTAAACTCAGTCAAACTCATGCTATTAACATAATATTAAATTATTAAAATATTAATTCTAGAAGTGTCTGAAAATAGTCAGACCTGTGTTTCAACTAGGTCACAGTTGACCCATGGGGTCAGGTCAAATTTGATAACATTGATACTAAAAATATTTATCGGACTCTCTCAACACTAATGATTTGGACGTGGAGACCATCTTCTGAATAGTTAACAAACTCCGAATATAAAGCAATGGGAACTTTTTTCTGTTTATTGTGCTATCACACTTCAGAGCTAATCGGGATAACATGTCTGACTCACTAACTTATTCAGAAGTCGCGGCCTTCTGTAGTTTCTATTTTTGTGTTTCATTGTACAGTCTTTCATATTCTCCCCATTTTGTTAACAATTTGATTTTGAATACACACTTTTTAGAGCGATTTATTTACACAATGTTTTATTATTAGTTTATTTTACAGAAAAACCACCAGCTTTCAATGAGGAGATTCTACCACATCATTTTTCAAAAAAATGTATTGCATACTGCATTCCTTTACTAAAATTTGAATAATTGACTCTAAAGGTAAGATTGAGATCGATGGATATCAAATACTGGAAAAGATGTAATTAGGATCAGAATGTGACACTGGACATTACTTAAATTATTATTTTGAAATTCTACTAATTTTTTCTAATTATTTAATTTCTAACTTAAGATTGACCACCTAATGTTCATGAAGTTGATTTCAGTAAATGAGAATACTATACATATTTTAAAGTTATAATTTTTATATTCTCGAGCTTATATGATTTGATTTTTCAAGAGCTAATTAAGATACGAATTTGATTTATTATATTGATAAAAAAGTAAAACTTGAAGATATGCTTAGTATTTTTCAGCTAATTAAGATACAAATTAAATGATTTATTATATTAGTAAAAAGTAAAACTTGAACATATGCTCAGTATTTTTCAAAAATTTAATTTATGTACTCTTCTTCTTGAACGTTGATGGTATACAAGTGGATTCAATTATTACATATTAAAGAAATAGTTTTTGAATATTTTTATCTTTATAGGTAAAATTTGAGTGATTTTACTCTTTTAAATAAAGATTAAAAATAGCCCTATCACTACTTAATAATAAAAGTAATTTGTTATAAAATTAATGTTTTAAAACTATATCACTGATCAATAATAAATTAAAATTTTTATTTTTATATTTAAAAAGCAAGGTCCCAATAATATTTAATTTTGGGAGTCTAAAGGGTTTAATGGCCTACTAAGAATGAGAGTCAGAGTCCTGCTACAAATAATAAATAGTAGGATAAACTGCTAGCGTTGAGAGAGGAAGGGAGACTAGAGGAAGGGAGGGTAGTCTAATTGCAAATAAAACAAAATACTCTCGGCGGCATGGCGTCGGCATTTTCACCTTCTCCATTTCCAATCCGAACACTCTGCGATGACTATAACCGGCCAAAAGCAAATCACTTTCTCTTGAGAAAACAATCATGCCAAAGATCCTTTCGTTGTTTCGCACAAACAGCAACTTCAACAAATCAAGTAATTTTTCTCTCTCCTTCCCTCTCTCATTATCAAAATTCAAAAATCATCTCTTGTTTTTTCCTTTATTGTTAATAGAAGAGATAGATGGTGATTAATTGCAGGAGTTGGAAATAGAATTGGAGAGAAACAAGCAAAATCTCTTGCGGGCCGCACAAGATACGACACGTGGCCTCACTGCAACCCCTGATCAACGAGCAGCCATTGAAGAAGCCCTGGTTTTTTCTTCTACTACTACTACTTCTTCAGTTCTTCATCTGGTAAATTAGGAGGAAATTAAGGGGCATTCCTGAAAAAAAAAAAAACTAAAATTGGGCAGGTCCGCGTGGAAAGCTACGATGCGAGTTTTCCTATCGACTTGGCTAAATTGGATGGAACGTGGCGTCTGCATTACACTTCTGCTTCTGACGTCCTCATCCTGTTCGAGTCCGCAGCCAGGCTTCCCTTTTTCTTTGAGGTCTCTATCTTCCGACCACTTTTAAGGGTGCCTTTTACCCATTGGTGCCAACGCCTTTTTGTTGAAAAAAATATTTTGTATGTAAATAAGTATTTACTGTGGAAAATTACCCAAATGAAATCGTTTACTTGGAAATTTCGACATTACTATATCTCTTGTTTTATTGGAAATGCCCTTGTGTAAGTCTCCCTTTTTAAGTTTACTCAAACATAGTTGCTACTGCCGAACTACTTGGCTTCTAGGTTGATGATTTTCTTTGTCTATGAATGTGTTTTCCTGTTTCTGGGAAATGGGTTTGAGAATACATAAGTTGCACAGTTATGTTTGCCTAGGTGGGACAGATCTATCAAAAGTTTGAATGCCGGGATCGTTTGGATGGGGGTGTCGTGCGTAATGTAGTGCGGTGGAGCATTCCATCTGTCTTAGAGGTAAAATTGCTTACCCTCTGAACTGTTATGTTGCCCCTCTATATTTCTTGAGTAACTGATGATCAATCTAAATGGGCTTGCTATTGAGATGATTGAATTGAATGAACTAGCATGCTTGAGATGAAGTCATATCTAGGTTGTGGATTGTCTTATCCGGTGAGGAAGTCCTTAGTTATTGCAAAGAAAATTGAATTAATATTTCACAAAACTCTTTGGCAATTGTTTGGGTTGAGATCATGTTTATAGTGATCTTGATGGGTCACGTCCAAGTTAACTATGAATGATCTCATACTGACCTTCCTGCAATTTGGTGCTTGCCTTATTGGAACATTTGAATGTTGGAGGATGGATGATTATAGAAAATTGGTTGCTTGGGGGACCAGTGGATTATGCCATTCAGGTGTTTAGTTGCATGTTGACTCCTTGTCCTTGGTAAGCAGCTAAAGAATAATGAATTATTCTTCCTCAATGAGATATTCCCGTCTCTCTGTCCTTGGATGATGTAATTCTTTTCATATCCCATGTCTAAATTTGATCTTCTTTTCTCTAAGAATCTTTGTTGTGTCGGTTACTGCAGTTTCAGTCTTTGTCAACATATGGTCCTTTATTGGAAACAAATGCGGATTGTACTTTTTAGAGTGAATCTCATGCTAATGACAAATGAAGAGCAAAGAAAATGAACCCTTCTCTCCATAGAATAAGAGCTTTTTGTCAAGGGAACCGAAAATGAGACCCTTCTCTGTTCTTCCAAGGAATCCATTTCCCATGGGGTGAGATCAGAAATTTTAACGTTAGGGAAAGATAGAGGTTTTCCATTCTTGATAAGAGAGTGTCATTCATTTTTAATGAAGATAAAGAGTTTGGCATAAATGAGAGTAACATTAGGTTTCTACAGCCCGACATGGCACCTGTCATATGACGTGGATCACACTCAACCATAATTTTTTCTAGAGTGGTGATTTCCTTAAGGAAATTGGCAAACAGCCTCTAGCTAACTAAAAATGAATGCATATAACTTGAAAGACATTCATATTTTATATATATTATTACATTTGTCCACTTCAACCTCTGCTGTGAGTGCTGCCAAAATAAAGTGAAGTCATATTGGTGAGAAGCCAGTTTAACTAGTTGGAGATAGAAGTTTAGGGCTGTAGGCTGACAAATAATGATGGCCTTCTATACTTTCTCCTTGTCTTAAGCTTAATGAAAAGGTAGTAATGGCATGTTGGCATTCAATAGCTAGAATTGATTCTCCATTACTATCAGATTAAAAAATTAATGTATTGAAAAAGAAAAAAAGTTTGTTCATATATGCCTTGCTTAAGAAGGTTTCTCTCCAAGGTTATCACTATTCGTTATTTTTTTTTTTCCTAAATATCCAAGGAGGCATCCTTCATTGCTATGTCAGTATTTTGTTAACAATGTTTACTCTAGTCTCTGCATAAAAAACTCCCCTTTTACCAGTGCCTGAATTCCTATTATAGAGTTCATTTTTGAAAATGAATACTACTATCTAGTTTGGATACTGCTGTTTATTCTTTTATGTTAAACCCTTGCAATTTCTGCACTACAGGAACAGGAAGGTGCAACCTTGCTTGTTTCTGCAAACTTTTCTGTTGTTTCTAAGCGAAATATATACCTCCGGTTTGAAGAGGTTAGTTTTTCTTTGAAAATACACTTCAAGACATTCATTCAAATCTAAGTATCATTGATGTCATATGGAAATTCTACATATCGAGATCTCATTTTGTCATTCTGGTGGTCACGTTGACATGAACATGAGCTACAGATCTGAGGGTGCTTTACATTGAGGCTTCTCGTATTGGATTAATGGGCCATGTTTGGTGCTGGATATTATATTATTGATTTCTTGACTATATGAAGGGTTAATATCCCCGAAGTTGAGTGGGATTTTGGTTGTGTTTTATTTCAGAAAAAAGGAAATAAAAGGGGGTGCTAGAAGGGAAGAAGAGGTAGGGAGGGGTGGTGGTGGGGGTGGGGTGTTAATGATTGGGCTCCTGGAAGGTGCACTCGATGGTGATCATTACAACTGGCCAGCTACATTTCTCTCTCTCTCAGTTACATGCACATTTTCATAATATTATTTGAAAATACAACCTACAAATCTTCCAGTATTGATTTGTTTGCACAAAAGGTGAACAGCAGACATGTATCACTGGGTAGAGAGAAAACAAAGACGCCTTAAGGTGTTATTTACCAATTCCATCTCTAAATGGTTTTCCATGGAAAATGACGACAAAAGAACCTTTAATGTCTCTTCAGGAATTAGAAATGATGTCCGCACTTTTTTTTTTTAACCAGAATTTTCCATTCTTTGTTGTTTCCCTACTGCGAAATATAGACTTCAAAAGGTGTCTTGGAAGGGAAAAGATGCCCAAATCTCCTCTGAATTTTCCACCTCTCATTGGGAAGTGTTTACCATGAATTATAGGGGAGGGACTTCTGAACTCAAATGGAATCTGTGAGTTGGAAATTTCCAAAAGACCTCTAAAGCAAACAGATCAGGAAATAAAAGAGGCAAATTACAATATGCATTCGTTCTTGTTCAAAAGTAGAAGGAGATACATGGTCTAGTTAGGGTAGCTTAGTAGAAGGAGATACATCTATGTGATTGATGCATTGTGTTCTTTCCTGTTATCGCCATCAGTTGTGGGGCGAAAGAGAGATGCTGAATTGAATTTAATCCTTGTATTATATGTTGAATGATCTGAATGTTTTTTAATGTTATGTCTGTAGAACCCTTGTACTTGGGTTGCATTGAGCTTGATATCGGAAGATATGGTTGTTAACTTATCATTCCTAGAATTGCTCATTGCTTTTCATGTTTCTGTCTTCCTTTCTTTAATGGGCATTATTGTGATAGTTGTCTTTATTGCATCATATAAATGGGCCTTGATTTCTGTGATTCTCTAAAGTGATGCAATGCTCAGTATCTAACATCCTTCTTCTGAGTCGGACATTTTTTGGATTCTTATGAATGTTTGTCCTTGATTTAGGTTTAAGGAAACTATACTCTTCCTTTACAAATTTTCTTTGGTTATTGAGATTCAATCTCAGGACCCCTTATACAAGGTTGCTTTTGCCACTTAAGCAGGTAAGGTCTTGATATGTTCTATTAAGGCTGTCCCTTAGGGAACATTTGATGAAACTAGGCATTTTTCTGTGAAAAATCAAAGTCTTCTTGTGATAAAAGTGGTGCAAGGTCAGGGCTGAAGACCATCAAGTAGCTTCTTCAGCAATTTGCTTAGATCCATTTTCCCTGAGTGGGTTGGACATCCATATTTATAGGACCATCCACTTGCAAATTTGATGGCAATCATAGATTTTCATGCTTGACCTTTCACATTTTACCCCTTGTTATCATGAGAACTTTTCTTTCTATGGAAAATGCCAAATGTTGCAATTTGTGCCCTTGGAGACAACAAGAATATGTGCAAACATGAAGATTGAAACAATATTCTATATATTTGGGAATCAATTAAAAATGTAGGAAATTTGCCTCACCAATATTTAATATTATTGTCTAAAAGTATTATAGTCTCATTGTAGTGTTCAAAATTTGAGATATAGGGAAAAGGACAATTGTTAACCCAAGAATATTTCAGGGTGCTCTTTTGGTTGGTACAGGAGGGGTCGACCATGGATGGAACTTGCAAATGATCTCTTAGATTGTAGATCCTACCCATCCAACCTTTGACTGTCTACCACTGTTTCTGTTGATTGTGAAGTGGCTCTGTATTATTATTATTATTGTTTTACTTAATGGTAATTTGCTGGCCTGCCTCCAGCCGATTAGAATTTTTCCATCCAATGACACCTGGGCATCCAACTTTGGGCCTATCATGTCAATGATTTAGATCACCTCTACCAAACTGAAAATCCAATTATACATATTTTAGACAACATCATATTTATAATTTCTCTGCACCCGTGATGAAGATTCTCTGACACCATTCATGTCTTTCTTCTACATACTTCCATCACTATGAAATTTCAATTTGATTTTTTTCTGGTAGGTCGCTGTTGAAAATATCAAGATTGGTGAAGGGCTGCAGGCCTTGATAGCTCCAGCAATACTGCCTAGAACATTTCTAAGTCTGCAGGTAAGCTGACAACCCTCTCTATGTTCCTGTAAGACATCATTATAATTTATACTATTAGTTTAAACGATGACAGCATAAACGACCAATTCATACTAGTTGTGTACCTTTCCCTTAAGATATTGGTTTACTTAGTTTAGCTTCCTGTGCCAGCCTATTTGGTTAATTAGTATAAACTTTTCTTTGGCTGGAGTTCTATCACCGATTTCCAAGTTTCCTAGTCTTGGAGGCATCCATCCTTCATTGTTTCTTCTTTTTCGTACTTGGCAAAATTGGATGGAGCTTTCAACCACACCATATTGTTGTAAGGTGAGTTTTCCTCTTTATTATTGTTATTATTATTATTATTATTATTATTATTTTGGCAGATCTTGCAGTTCATCCGGTCCTTCAAAGCACAAGTTCCTCTGACAAGCCCAGAGAGGTATATTTTTCTTTTATCTACATATATGGGCATTTTGTTTCATGACTGAAAAGCATTGAAATCAATTGCATTATCAGGCGCTCGCCAGGGGGCTTGTATTACCTTTCATACTTGGATAATGATATGCTTCTGGGCCGTGCTGTTGGAGGTGGAGGCGTATTTGTATTCACCAGAGCACAACCTCTCACATGACAGAGAACTAGCTTTTGAGCAGTATGCAAAGTGGAAGTGCTTACTGTACATGGAAACTTAGGTATTGCTTGATCCATACTCACATATAGGAAGGTTGTTATACAACCAGTTCAATGAACGATGTCTCCATCTTCATGCTCGTACTGCTGGCAAGATCATCGTACCTTTTCCTGCAAGCTGGTTTGTTGACAAAGGACGGAATTCTTTTATTTAGTTCTGTTAAGTTTCACCTTCTGCATGGTTTTCCTTTCACTAAACGTTTTGGAGAGTTCTATACCAAATTCAGTGAAGAGTTACTATACAATGCTTAGCCTGTATTATGGCATTTTCATTTAGCTCAAACATTCATTGCAAAGTCATTTATTTCCACCTTCCATATTGGTTCTAATGGACCATATGATTGATGGACATAGTTTTGATGAGAAAAAAAAATGAATTAACATATAACCATTGTGGTAAAGAAATCAATATTTTGACATATGCAAGAGGGTTTTGAAATGTACAACTAGATTTTCAGAGTCTTCACAAAGTTGCTTTTGAACGAATGACAATGTTTTCAGGGTCTAGATCTCTAGAGATTGAAATCTCCATTTATTATGATTACTGAGGATTGGGAAAAGAACTCTTAATTTGCTAATTAGGACTATGGTATAATTGTAGGCTCTTGATCTACAACCATATAATAGCATATGCTATTTTAACCACTTGATTTTAATTTTAATTATTAATTTGAAGGTCTTTGATTAGATTATTAAAGATTTCATATGTTGTTGAATTTTGATATTTTAAATAATTCAAAGGTCCCCTTTTACTTCTACATTTGAATTTGGCAACTAATGTGCTTGATTTCAAATTTAAAAATGCTACATGAAATCCATAACTTATGTAATTACTCTTGGTGAAGAAGTTAAAAGATTTCTAGATGAATGAGTCTATTGACGCATGGCTCATCCATCAGGATTCAGGTGTGTCACCAATATAAGCCTTGAACGGTATGAACCCATGAGCCACTGCGCATTGATATCCATATCATTAAATTAAAGTCTTTCAAAAACATATTTGGTGTAGGCATAAAATATAAATGTCACTGATGTCAATGGCTAATGGTTAGCATGATTGGATGAGATTTGGCCGTTCAAATGTTCACCAAAATTTGATTTTGATATGGGACCCTTCTTATTTACTTGATATTCTTTTAAAGAATTATCATCATCAATTTGGATTTAGATTTGATAAATTTCTTTTCTTTCTACGAGGTTCTGACAAGAATAAGACTATGCTATTGATAATTGATAGGGAAGAGTTAAAGGATCGTTTAAAAAATTATGAGAAATGATCTTATGTTATCATTTTAAAGGTAAAGATTGACATCAAATAGTAGAATTTGAGATAAGTAGTGTTAATTTATTAAAAACCTAAGACCATTCACTAATTTTTAAATGTATGCAATGCATACATGTATCATTTTAAGTTTGTGAGACTATTGGACTCAGAGTTGAGTGGATTAAATGAGAGAAATACGATAAACTTTATAGATTTTCTAATCAAGTATTTTTCATTTAATCTATTTGTCTGTGTGTTGAAGAGTTTTACAACATCTAAAAAAAGACATGTATATATTTTTGCATTTGAATTAATTAGCAATTCATATTATGAATTAATGAATCTCACTTATCTCAATTACAGTCATTTGGTGTCATCCTTACTATTAGATTATCACATAAGTTAATATAGATTTTTATGAAAATAAGCCTATAATACGATGATTTAATGAGCTATATTATTATTACTTGATCTTTAAAAAGGATAATGATCCTTCCATGGGTATTTTGTGTAATCTGACACATGTTATAGTGTATTTTCAATTTTACCCTTCTCATGAACAATAAAATTTCACTGAGTTGATTTACTATTCATTCAAATTTTGGTGAGCCGATTTATTGTTTATGCGAATTTCAGCGAGCCAATTTACTGTTCATACGAATTTTGCCAAGCTGATTTTACTATTCATGCGAAGGGTAAACTTGGCGAGCTGGTAAGGATAAAATTGCAGGGAGCCGATTTTATTCTTCATACGAAGAGTTTGTGAGCCAATTTTACTGTTACGAAGAGTAAAATTGACAATACATTAAAACCTGTGCCTAATTATACAAACCTCCCATCGGAGGATCACTGCTCCTTGAAAAAATTTAATATGCGTTGACTGATATCGACTGATTTTTGGGATTGCACTGTAAAATTTAATAGTAAAATAATCTTTTATTAAGATTTATGATGCTTGCTGGGTATGGGTCCAGGTTCGGGTTTAACCCGTTTGTATCCAGTCTGACCCCTGCGGCGCGTTACACACGTGCGAGACTCTTGTGACCGTTAATTTCTCTCTCCCCCAACAAAATCCATTCCCAAGGACGTTAATAATAATAGTAATAATAATAATGATAAAATCCATTCTAAGAAACTCCTTTCTCCCACCTCACAAAAAACTGGCGCGAATGCCTTACCGGTTAACCAACCAACAAAACCCTTCCAAAATCCTCTCACAAACCCAATTAGTTTTTGAATTTCTTCCACTGCTCTTGCTTTTTGGAATTGAATTCCTCATGTTGTCTTCCCAAATTCTTTCACATTCCTTCAACACCTTCTCCATTTCTGATCGCTCTCTTTTCTCTTACCGCTCCATTTCTCCCCCAATCCCTCGCTCTCTCCGTTTTCAGCAGCCCTTCGAATCTCTCTCCAAGATCGATGAATCTTCCCAATTACCCCTCCATCCCCTAGAATCTCCTGCCACGAGTGGTGAATCTTCTCCCTCCGATGGTGAGGACTGTGTCGGAGCGGAGGAAGATGTTGGTGAAAGTGACGGAGATGGGAATGCGTTTAATAAAGAGAAGCAGATATCTGGAATTCACGTTCCGAGGCAGAGGCATATCTCTGCTCCCAAGGCGGCACTTTTTGAAAGCTTACTATCAACGTTCGATTCCAAGGAAAGTGCTGATGAATTTCTCCGCGTTTCACTGTAAGTTTTAAATGCCTTTTTTTTTACTCTTTAATTTGCTGGTGAGAGGAATTTCTGGATTTAATTATTCCTTTTGTTTCCTTCTGTCTGTGTTTGCTTTTCGTTGGGAGGACATTTCTCTTGACTGGAAAAACCTGATTCCCCCACGTTCTTGAATGTGAATTATTCTTGTCCATCTACGTGTTTTTTTATAGTTTTTCACTGGAACTATTTTTTTCTGCAAATGATGAAAATACCGTCCCATGTGTCATTAGAGGATTCACATTGACCATAATATCATTTCATGTTGCGATAATAACAGATTATCCCGACTCCCTTGTTTTCTATGATATTTTGTGAAGATGTGATTTACTGGTTTGTTTCTCAGCAATACATGCTGGTCAGTTGGTGGACTACACTTTGTGGGCTCAATACTCTGTACATTTCTCACTTGATTAGATAATCCTGGCAATCTGGTTGTCATCTGCAAATAGACGGTTAAAACAATTGGAGAAATGAATAGATGGTTTTGGCTGTCACTATGCATGCAACAGGAAGGGTCTAACCATTTGATGGCTGGGATTGTTTGATGAAGGAGAATTTCTGGACCTTGCCCATGTTGGACGTGTAGATCAATGATCTGGGTTGCTGAAAGATGGGTCACTCCAGCATGAAGCACAGCCTCTAATAAAAATGCCAGTGATTCACGCCAATGCAACGCATAAATGGTTGGGAGTTCACGTTCTCATCACACTTGATTTGTTATCTCATGTCTACTTTTTGTGAAAAAAGACCAATTGAAGTGGAGGTTTTCTCCATAAATAGAAGTTGTTTTCAATCGTAGCTTGAAATTTTCTGTTCATTCGTTCACACGGAAATGGATGTCTAGTTGTAATGTTTAATAGTTACCAGACAAGCTCTTCTGATGTTTACCCTTTGCAACTTTCGAGGATCATTTGTGTTTCAATTTCATTATCTATCTCTAGCTTAAGGGTCTATGTGACTGGACTGGGAATGTCAAGGAAGACACCTGGGTATCAATGTGCCATTTGTGATATGACATTTGATAAAAATGGCTATTTATTATTTTCCTTATTTTCACCTCAAAATTCAAATTGAAAGCTGAATATGCTCAGACTTGGGTGGATATGTCTTTGATAGTATTGATAGTAAGCATTAGGAAATTCTTCTGTTTGTGACATTTCCAAATGCCATGCTGACATGTTGTAGATTTTACTCATGTTTTAAAATGCTAGCTGTTAAATAACGCGTTGGATGTAAAAGTCTCACCTACCACCTTCACCATTTCTATCAGAAGGGTACAGAGCCCTACACTTTACTAAACTATATCAAGGGCTCAATTTTTTATTTTTACATAATTTATTTATATTTAAAATTTTAAAATTCTGTTAGCAATGGTTTCATTTTTTCTAAATATTTTAATCCCTTGAGAAGAAAATACAAAACTGACTCTTAGAAAGTAGTTGCGTTATGGTTTGAGTCCTGGCTGTTATGGGGCTAAAAATTGTGTCTAAGCCCCAATTTTACTGGTCAGAAATTTCTTTCAGAGAATGAGGCACCACTTCTTTTGCATTCATATAATATATAACAGTATCATTATGTTTGTTCCTGGGGAAAGACTTGCAGAGAACGTGTTTTATTTAAATTGCAGGTGCTTGGACTCCATCATTCATGCTGAACACAAAGTCATTCTTGAGGAGATGCGAAGTGACTATTCTCTCAATCAGTTGCCAGAATCCAAGAGTAACACTGATTCACATTCTGCAACATGTGAAGAAGCCATCAAATCTGACTGGCAGCCTTTATCCCAAGTTAATTCCGTTGGAAGTGGGAATAAGGAATACAATGAACAGAATAAGGAAACAGATGACAAACCATTATCATTCCACTATGACTTGGACTTGAGGCGTATTTTGGGTTTAAATGTTGGAAATTCTAAAAGAAAATCTGCTGGAGAGGAAAGGTTTGTTGTGATTGCTGTAATGGATGTTGATTTTACCTTTTCTTTACCTTTTTATATTGATTAAGGATACCTATGTGAATAGAGCATAGCTATTTTTTTCTTGTTTAATCAAATGTGACCAGTTGCACTATTTTAATCCTGAAGTGTATTCCCTCTTGAAGAGATTTTGATGAACTGCTAATCAACTTAAGCCACCAACCCAGCAAAACCAATCAAAACTTAAAGGAGAATCTGATGAAAGTAAGACGGTGGAAAAAAAGTCAATTATCTTACGAATACGGGGCTCTCTCAAGTACAGAAAACACCCTGAGGTGTCAAATATGCAGCACGAGAAGATAATTAATATTTATTCAACCTATCAGTGTAATTATTCCAAAAAACATACATAAAACATTGCATAAGAATGCTAGAAATAACTCCGCATTTCGATAACTTATTCTGTTAAACTTTCTGACTTTGCAATGCTGACCAGTAACTATTTGTCCTTATAACTCTTAAAACCCAAAGTTGCTACTTTTGGGGAGCCTGAAATGATGAGATCTCATTATTGTGTCAATCATCATTATAGGCCATTGGAAACTTTAGACTTGTAGAAGCAAAAAAACTAAGTGATCGCTGTAAGTAAATTTGGCTGAAGCAGTCTCTCGGAAAGTGACAGACTTGTGCCTGTATGAGTATGAGGTTGCAAGATGTCGACTGTCATCCACTTTTTCAGGGATTTGGATGGCTTTCTGATTTCTGCAATTTCCAATTCTCATATGGTTGTTTTGAAGTTGATTTGGATCTTAGTTTCCCAACAAGGTCGAGGACTAAAACTCGAGTTATTGAGTTGGCTTGACAAGATGACTTATGGAATTCTTTTGATATTTCAATATTTTGAATGTGACTTTTGTGGTTTCTGGGCTGGTTGACTAGTTTTAATTATAGCAATAAAATTGTATAATATAAATTATTATTTTTTTAAAAGGCAGATGTCTTTTCAAGACAATCTAAATGAATTGAAGCAAATAAGAAATATTTTAGTACTAACAATTAAAATCAAAATATCAAATGTTGGGTCTGTATGTCTCACATGCACATGTATGCAAGTGCACTTGCCTATTTGCATGGCATGTCCATACATGCATGCATCCATAGATGTATACATGCGTTTGCGTGAATGGCAGTGTTAACATGGCTTGAACCCAAAATTTATGTGGCTGTGATGTGAGCACCTTCCAGTTGTGCTATAGGCTTTTATCACACAAAAACATAAAAAGAAATGATGCTGCAATTGTGAAACATTATTTACCAGACATCGAATGTCAATAACCATTCAACAAGAATAAATTAATAAAAAAACATAAATGGAGAAATTGTTTTAGGTCAAGTTGGGCTTGACTCAGTTGACTTTGCCTGACCAAATGGATCATTGGATCAACCAGATGCCAACTGAATAAGGTCCAAACTAGGTTCAAAAATAAAACAAACGAAGTTAAACCCTACCTGGAGACTAGGTAGCTGACTGGGTTAGATTGGTTAAGTGAGTCAACCAAGAAGTCAACTGACTTAAAAAAACTATTATTGGAATTACCAAGCCAACCTGGAACTTAAACTCTTGACTTGTAAAAACGTGATTGAGATGATCCATTACTTTGGATGCCATTAGATTGTGTTGGATGGGTGGGTGGGTTTGGGGGTTGCACTTGTGCATGTGTTGAAATGTTAGCATGACTTGATCTTGCAACCTACATTGTTGCCATAGGCAAAACTTGTCAGCTCTGCTATGGGATCTTGTCAGTTTCGTATATGTGTTTTTTTTAAAAAAAATTGTTATTGCTTTAGTGCATCAACTTTTTTACATTTTATATCTTTGTTATTTATCTAATATCTATTATTAACATATGCTTAGTTATTGCATGTAGAGTTGCTGCTGCAACTCGTTTCCAACGTTCTTTCATGAAACTTCTGCATGATGCTCAGTTTGAAGAACTATCTGCTCAAGATCTGCTACTAACATCTGCTTTGAACACTGATTATATCTTAACACTGCCAATATATGTTGACTGGAAAAAAGCATTTGAATCCAATGCAATTATATTCAGGTGAGCCAGTTTCCTCAACTTTATCTCTCTAGACTGATATTGTGAGTCTTCTCTTTTTCTACTCCAGTTCTCGATAGTTTATTGTGATTCAAACATACTATGCTGGTGCTTTGTCTTTGTTCAAGCTGTCATGATTGAGAATATGGTTAATAGCTAAAAGAAAGTGTGCGGGAGTATTCATTACTTGGGACATCAATAACAGTTAGAAAAAGGGCCTATGACTTGTCCTTCAAGCTCATTATTTACAAATTATTTCGTTTCTGGTATTACCAGTGGCAGAAATTATTTCATTTAAGTAAAAGAAGGGATTTTAAGACAGCAGACATGGTACTAATCTCTTATACCAGTATATTGTACTATCTTGGAGATAGTGGATGCTATCCAGGAAATGAGAGGCCTCATCTCCAAGGGCGGCCATGATCCCTGGTATATTCTAAGTTCTCAAGTACACAAGCCGACTCCTTAGCCATGAAGATCTTGAAGGAGATGGAATTCCTTGAGAAGTTCAGCAGCCTAAGTTGCATCGATATGGGTATGTGTGTAGGAATCTGACATAGATGTTAGGTGTTTGATTCAACAAATTCCAACACATATTATTTATGGATTTGGTATAATATTTAAAAAAACTTAAATACAAGTATACCTTTCAAAAAGAAAAACTTAAATATAAGGTATCTAGTTTAAAATAGAAATAACATGTAATAATAACATGATTAAAAATTAAGATATAAACTTCATTCAAGGTAACAAGTAATGGATTAGTTAGATAGTAAAAGAAGCAAGGTGTGATAATATTGTCCCCATGCATAATATTGTTATTCCAGTATCAAAATAATCCATAAAGAATCTTACTCGTGTACTACGAGGATCCATTACGAATCCAACTGACATGGGTATGTTGCCTATTTGAAAGATACCTTACCCGGCTGCAGATGGAATTTTTATTTTCTCTTTATTGGTCCATGGGTTGTCTTTCAAGTTTTTTTAGTTGTGTGTAGTCTGTAACTGCTGCTTCTTTTCTCCAGAAGTCTCATCTTGAGACTCACACAGTTTTGGATTTTTTTCTAAATAAAATCTCGATTAATATATCAAAAAAAGACGGAAGATCTTGATCTTAAATAAGCTTATTTGCCTACGGTCTGAGTGATCTTGTTTGCTTTACTCATATTACAAATTAAGATGCTTATTCTGGATATTGAATTTTGTACTTATTGAATGACAGGTATTCTCCATTCTTCTGTAACATTCAAGTTTGCTCATCTGAACATTTTTCAAGGGTCTTGCATTATATGTTCAAAATCTTAAGAACAACTATTAACATGAAGTGTGAGATGGACAAAGAAAAAGCTCAGCATGGCATGTATTGAAATGACTTGGATATGGGGGAGAATCCAAGAAGATAGGGAACCCCATAAACCATTGTGAAGCTATTCATCTACCTATTACATTTATAGGGCTGTTGCCATTGATTTCATGCTGCAACAAACATGAGGCATTTGTCTGTATACTAAATTAGTAAATTCTATGTAGCCATGTAGGAAGAAGTCAACTTTCATTTCCAGCACTAATTACATTTAGTTGCATTTAGCCAAGCTTAAATGCATCAGCGTAGAACTTATGAGGAAGAGACGACATGGCTATCAATTATCAAGATCTGCTGTTTCTAATGGAAGCCTCTAGAATCAAGATCTGTTGTTAACGTCCTTGTCTTTATGGATAACCCATTCATATGGATGAAATTAAGACCTTTTGGACATGATCCAGCCCCACCTTATATTGTTGCAATGCGCAATTATAGGTCTTCCATTTTGAGTATATTGAATATACTATTTGCACAGAAAGGTTAACAACAATATAAAACATCATCTTTCAAAAAAAAAACAATAGATCTAAAACATTCATTTTATTTCAGTCACTTAAAATATTTATTGAGGTTACTGATTATGGTTGAATATAGTGTATGGCACTATGAACAGGAGCAAGTTTGTGAAATCCTATCAATAAGAGTGCATGTCATGTATAGGTTCATATGATGTGTTGTGCAATTTTTCTTATATGTGAAAGTTCAACTCATGTGTGGCGTGGCGTGTATTTGTGACAAAATTCTGCTTTCACTTTTTTTTTTTTTTTGAATAGGTAAATACTTTTTTTTACTTGAATTAGATTTTTACATTGCTCAGCAATTATCTTCACCATCATTTAGATATTTCTGTGTCGACTATTATCTTTCCGTTCATTATTCACTTGTGATTTCTCTTATTTTGACAGACGTGGATATGCTACAGAGAGGCAGAAAGGGTTATTAATTGCTGAAAAATTGGATTATTTACAGTCTAGACTTCTTCAACAGATCTTCTTTCTTCTGTCAAGACCAGTAAAAAAAGTTGGCATGTGGATAAATGAGGTTGATTGAATTTATTGAACATATTTAACCTCCCCATTGGAATTTGTGTCTTGTTATATGCATGTGATACTCATTTTACTTCCACACGTGCACATGCACACAATAATGTCCTTTTTGTTTTGTGATATTCTACAACATTTCTCCTTAGGTGGTAATGTTCCATTATTGAGCAATGATTCTTGTCACTGACCATCAATCATCTAAATCACATAGATTTTTCCAGTCTAGGCTTTGTTAGATCCTCGCCCTTGCTTGGAGAATGATAAACATGTGAAACTGCTTGTCTCATCTTCACCCCCACCTCACCCCCCCACCCACCCACCCACCCCAGTAGTGTGTTATCATCATGTTTCTATTCTTTCTAACCTTCTTGTGACAGCTTGGTCCAATTTCAAGTTCTTGGAACTGGAATTCCACAGTAGGACTAATGAAACATGGTTTGAGATTTGTGTTCTTATACTTTGTTCCAGTTGCCATCTTCATTCATTCTTTAAATTTCTTTTATGGTGTTTATATTTTGTTTTCATTTGCACTGGAACTGTTTTCCCCTTGTATCCACAGATGTTTGACATGAATTAAATGTTCACCATTTGATTAGATGATCGTTTTTCCCTTTGGAACCTCTTGAAAAATTTGTGTTCACTCAACTCCTAGTTTTATTCTATGACGAAATACTTGACCCTGCAGGTATTATGTTTGTCTCGACATGTAAATGATGAAAATTTGACCTAAGCTCATGGCCATGACTATGCAATTCAATTACTGTGCATGAGAATCTTTGAAATTTAACCTGAACCATTGAAGTAATTAGACCTGAAATTCAATCCTCCAAATTTATCAGGAAACATCTGATTTTGAAATACTATGCCAGGTGTTGGATAATTATAAACGATTATAATGTAGGAAATCAGGTTTAAGGTCATCTAAAATCATTTACTACTGATTACTGTAAATTTATCAGTCACTGGTGCAGGTAAGATCCAGTAGAAAATGGCTGGATGGAACCAAGAGGGACAGGTATCAAGACAGTCAGACAGTCAATTCAGATGTATCAGCAAGTGCCCAATAAATCCTAATTGCAATGTTCGTTTGCATGAGGAGATCAACTAGGGGTAGTTTATGTTGGTTTTACCTATATCTAACAACCATTTCAATTTGTATATATATTTGACATGCTCTGATGATTATAGAGAACATAAAAGAAGGATATGAAAGAATAGGATGGAGGAGAGAGAAGAGATGATAGAAAGAAAAAGTGGAGAAACTCCAAATAATTCCCATCTGTATCCCTGTTTGCTCTATGAGAAATTAAGAGAAAGTAGTCTATTCTTTCTTTAGTGCCATCATATCCCAGTGACATTTATGCATCTATTTAACATCCAAAGTTGCCATATTTGTCATACTCATAATATGAAATATACTGTTCAACTTGCTGCACTTCATAAACTCTAATAGCAATCTCTGTATATATCTTCATTTTGCCTAGAAGGTTACCATGCAACTGGTCAATGAGGAAATAACTAGGAGAAACAAATCATTTCATGCTGATGACCCTTGAATTAGTTGTGTTGTAACTGTGTTAAATAGGTTCAAGTTTCCCAGATTTGTATATCAGTTTTCTTACATAATGTCTTGTTTTATGCATTTGACGTTTTAATATGTACCTTTGGAATCATTATAAATGTAGTACTGTATGGAATGGTGGACATTGTTTTATCCTATTAGGTTGAACACTCTTTTAATGTCTCAACAGACAATGAAGAGAACGAGTCAGTTCCAAGAAGTGGAAAATTGGATAGAGAGAGTTGGGCTTTGGCTTAAAGAAGTATCTATACCAGAGAGGATACGTTCTTACAATGAAAGTGCACTCAGTGATCAACTGGCAGTTGACCAATTATCAGATAATGACCTTCCCATCTGGCTTGCAGCACAAAAGGCAGTCCCACGCTATGAAGGTCTTTTATCATCAGTATCTGGGCCACGCGAGAGGCTTTTTAAGAGGTTGCTCATGTGGATTGGATTTATTCCTTCCAAGCCTGAAACAACATTCAATATTGACAATGATAATAAAGTTGCAGAACCTTATTTGAGGTAGGTTAGTGCAAGTTGAGTTTCCTATTTACTTGGGCATGATCTTGCATAAAGGGCTGGGTCTGTAGTTTATTTTTCTTGCTCGTCTTGCATTGGGTGTCACACATGCACATGTAAAATGATACATCTTTGCTAGCATAAACATATATGCAAATTCTCTTGACTTGCACTGAGTCAGTGAGCCCTATATGTCCATCTGATATACACATGATGGCAGACTTACAATATCTCCCATATGGACTGCATACATTATATCTATGATGCATACAAACGATTTTGGTTGTGTATAATTATTTTCTCCAGATTTTTTTAAAGTGACAACTAGCTGGGTGAATTATTAAATTAATGTGCAAGAACAAATTGTGCAGCGTTTGACAAAGAAATTCATGAAAAATCATCAACCATTCTAGAATAGAGTTTCTTTTTTGAGATGATAATGAAAAGTTAGAAAAAAGAAGTTCGTTTTCAACTTGCATACTCCTTACAATGAAAACTGATTGCCACCCAAAACTATAGATTAAAACCCCAAAACAGAGAGAGGCAAGCTTCAACCCCCAAAAATTCAAAGATGGGATGGATGATTGGTTGGTTGTTCTTGTGTAAAGAATTTTAGGGTTTAGCTCCAGAGGATTTTTATTTGTCTTTGGATGGATGTATGAAAGGGGTTGGTAGAGGTAGCAAGCGTTCAGTTAAGTGGGTTGCACCTCCCATGGGGTTTTGTAAATTCAATGTTGATGGCGCCAGAGGCAAGCCAGGGCCGGTGGGAATTGGGGGTGTGCTTCACGACGATAGGGATAGAATGTTGACAGCTTTTTCCGAATCAGTAAGGTCAATGGAGTCAAATAAGGCTGAATTGAGAGCAATTAGGAGAGCACTTTAGATCTGGTCAAGCTTTAGGGGCGGTAATCTCATTATCGAAAGTGACTCAACTAATGCTATCTTCTAGGCTACTAATAGGAAATTCCCCCGTGGAGGTTGGTCTATATTGCTAGGGACATTTGGAGCTCGTGCAATATGGGTAACATCACTTTCACTCATACACCTCGTTCAGCAAATTGCATCGCAGACTTCTTGGCAAAAGCTGGCGTTCATCTACAAACACCGGCTTTGGAATTTTTTCCTATTGTTTTACTACTTGTATTTTTCTTTCTTTTCTTGCTTTATTTTGTTTCTTATTTTCTTTGTTGTTCTTCGTCGATCTGAGTATATACCTCCTATACCCAGTTCCTTTATTTGTACCCTCCCCTTATTTTAATGGAATTTAGCAATTAATATTTCAAAAAAAAAAAAACCCAAAAATTCAACACATCTGTGCATTAATAAAAGAAGGAAAGCTCAAATAAAGAACAAACTCATTTGAGAATCATTCAAATCAAGTGTGACCAATCCTCATGACACACTCAAACCTAGCTTGATGCAAATTGATTTCAAATCCTCTTGAATTCCTTTAGGTTTGACACTCAGGAGATAGATGTGCTTTGCACTAGATGAGCTACTTGTTGGAAATAAAGAAACCACAATGCAGTGAAAACACATGGAAACACATAAACATAGCAAGATTTACATGGTTCAGCAATGGTCCTACATCCATTGTGAGATGGGAACAATTTCACCATCTTTGAGAATAGGGTTACAAAGTGCTCTTTTTATGACATCTTGGATATAGAATGAATCTTGTAACCTATAAATTCCTCAAAGATAA
Organism: Chimonanthus salicifolius; assembly: GCA_013350335.1. NCBI lineage: Eukaryota > Viridiplantae > Streptophyta > Magnoliopsida > Laurales > Calycanthaceae > Chimonanthus > Chimonanthus salicifolius. The sequence goes on from CM023539.1 coordinate 55,838,734, forward strand.
TTAATAGGCAATACTACTGCAAAATTTTGAAAATACCCACCCCCATAGAGGTCGTGGGTGAATTTCATTTAATGCAATCTATGGTAGAGGATGAGCTCACCCTTTGGCATGGCTGAATTGTAGTAATACAAGTTGGAGGTAGTATTTAAGTTTCCATTTAACCTGTGCTCCTGAGTTGAACTTGGCAATTTATTAATTGATATGTTGTGGTGTCAGGCCGAACTGCTTGTCAAGGATATCTTTAAGTGACATCTGGGAACCTGCTAGAAGAGAATCTTGTGAAGATAACCTTTGGAAAATGTTTAAAGTTGCTATATCTATTCTTTTCACTCAATCAATTCTCCAGGTATTCCCAACTAAACTGTAATATATTATCCTTACCTTCATAGACATTAGATTTGTTGGTCTTCTCCCAACCATATTGTTCCGATAGCTGAGTTATGTCGCTTCCGAGATCTCTAATAGATCCAATATCCATCATGAACGTCCTTGTCATTAACTGCACATATACCTGTATCCAAGTAACATTGATTACTTTTTGCATTTCATTTAGGGACAGTACAAGTTCAGTTGAACAAATTTTGCTGTATTTTTCTGATTTTCAAGTTTAGTTCTGGATTAGGAGCCAGCTTTTGAAGAATTAATCTTGCTGTACACCGAGAAAACGGATCAAAGGGAAACAGAAGATGAAGCTGAGGTTCCTTCCTTGCAGTTGAAGATCTATGAGAGAATCCCCATTCCAGATCTTCCAGTGAGCATCTTTGATATTTGACTATTTATTGATAGAAAAATTTAGTTATCATAAATTGCTTGCCCTTGTAATGTGATTAAATAAAAAATCATTGTGTGCTTCTGCATAAATTTTTTCACATGCAGTTAATTTTCTGCAGGTTATTTTTCCACATAAAAAGCTCTCCTTCCGAATCCTAGACACGGTAATGACTTTGACACTATGGTAGTTTATGTTTTGCCTCTCCATTTAATTGATTAAGAACCACAAGTTTCTATATGAATTACATTTATAATGTTTTATCACAGTCAACATAAGAAAGTGATCTTTTTCTAGGAGCTGCATGACTTATTGTATATAATGGGAAAGCTTATGTTGTACAATCAAACACTGGTACAGGCACAAATATTGGGATTTGAAACTGGTATGAGATATTAGATTTAACTCTGAAAATATAGGATTTTTGGATTTGGCGTAATATTTGATTAAATCCAATATATATATATATATATATATATATATATATATATATATATATATATATATATATATATATATATATATATATATTTATTTATTTATTTATTTATTTATTTAAACGAAAATAAGATATAAAATAATAGCAGTAAAATAATATATCAGTTTCAGTATGAGCAATCAACCAACATACATTTCATTGTTTTTGTTTAAGTTTTAAACAAGAAAGGGTTGCAATACTATTTTGTTATCTTGAAAATCTATTTTAGGAGGTCCTAGCAGGGGTATAAATCTCGGCCGATATGCATTGTATAGGCCGAACTAGCGAATATTGGCCGATATGGCTGAGAACTTGTCGATATCGGCCGATACACACCGATTTTAAAAAAAAAATTAGGAGAGAGAGAGACACCGATATCTCAGTAAATCCGAATTTTTTACCCCTGAGTCCTACTAGGATCCTTGAAGAATTCAATAAGGATGTGTCTGACACGGGCATGCCATAAGTTTCAAATAATCTGTACAAACATGGTGGAAAGTGACTTCCTCCATCAATTGCTCCAAAGTCTAGCTCATGTTCCCCAACTATTCTTATAATTGCATTTAGATGCATTCTATTACAATGTAACTCTGAATAAAGAAAATTATGTTCTTCATTTATTCTTTTCATGCATGGTTAACATTAATAAATATGCCAATAATGAACTTCATTTTACATTATAGGGTATTGTAGTCCTTTTATTTGGTCAGCCTTGGATCAAAGTGTGACAATAGTTTGTGGATCAGCCAAAAACCCAATAACAATCATGAAATGGTGTAGTGGAGCCAGGCTAGGTTTTGGCACAAGCCCAAGTTGTATTTACAAGGCTCAGGTCCAACATGGCCTAATTTGGTTAGGCCTAGGCTTGGGTTGATTTATATTTATAGGGCACGAGCCTAGTTGGTATTCTATCATACTTGAATTTTTTTGGCTGATACGTTATATTTTGTTATGTATTAGTAATATGTATTACCTTTCAAAAAAAAAGAAGTATGTATTAGGTCGGACTTTTGACCTTACTAAGTGGTGGTTAAGCTCAAAATCAGAGCTCCAAATGGGTTGGGCCTAATGTAGTTCCTGGGCTCAACCTCATTTGAAATTAGACCACAATTCTTTACCCAAAATTGTGCCCATGCTTGAGCCCAAGTTGGAATGAGTTTGGATTCTTTTACTCAGTTTTGGCTTGGCTTAGGCTGGGCCTTACCCAAGTTCCACTCCTATCAAGAACTAGGTTTGTAAAGAGTCCAATGGTTAAATATGGCTTTTAGTAACTCCAAGTAGACTAATTTTTGCTTCCACATTACCACTAAAAGAAGTACATCAATTTTTGTTGCCTCCCCATGATTATTGAAGTAACTTTCCCATCCTTGGTTGGCCTTTTCAACGTAGACTTTTCCATACAATCCTATAAAAGTTGTGGTTTCTATCATTTCACAATCTATCAAGTACTTTCTGATTGTAGTGATCCAAGTCTTCAAAAGATCCCATTTTCGTTAGAGACCTCCCATATGAACTTCCTATTGCAATTTTGACTGGCAGGTGCGCTTGGACATTGCAGGCATAGTGGGGCTTTTGGCATTCTTTCTAAATTATAAATTTGAGGACATTCGTTCATCTCCGTAAGTATGAGCACTTGATCTCCATAAATTTGACTTCATGTTATATAATGCATGGTTATGTTTCTCTGTGGCCTTTTCTTTAAGACCCTTGTGGCTATTTCATTCATTCATTCAGAAGCTTCTTAATATCATGTTTACCTGCCTGTGTATTATGAATTGATGTTGCTTTGAGAACCTTAATTGATATTAAGGATGGCAATGGTTGTCCAATTTGCAAGATATAACTTATTGTTTGTTCATTCACTATGCATGAGCTGATTGCAACATATGACATACAGGTCAGCAATTTTGCTTGATGTAATTGCTGTTAGTGCACTTATCATATATGTTAGCCGTGTAGCCCTGGGTTATAAACAAACATGGGACCGCTATCAGGTGAGTAACAAATACTTCTTGCTTTGCTAAAGGGGTAACTCCTAGTCTTCTTGTCTCTCCTACAGTCTAGTGACTGATTTTTGCATCATATAATTTCATAATTGAGGACCAATGCCCATTTCACAAAAAAAAAAAAGACCATTTCAAAAAATAATTGAGGACCCATGTCCTTTTTCTAGCTTCTGAATTCTCCAAAACTTTACATGTATTCTTTATTCTTTCTTCAACTACTGTCATACTTGACCTTGAAAGATGTTTAAAATTGAGCTTTCTTCTGTTATTGGTCTTCATGGGGGCATTCATTTTTTGCTTCCTCGTCAATTTAGTGATGCAGATAAGGAGATAAGATCTTTCAAGGTTAAAAGGCATCAATATATCATAAAAATAGAAACTTATTACCAGAATCATAATATACTGATAGGAAGTAAAAGAAAGTGTGAGGAGGACATGGCAGAAAACTAACCAGCAGAATTACAACCTTCTTCCATGCCTTAGCATGTTGAGAGTGAGAAGCTTCTTGTGGAAAACTATCCAGCAGAAAACTATATATTTTGAAGGGGTAGGAGAGCTCCATAAACTTTTTGAGGGGACTGAAGTCGTCCCAAGATTAGCCAGGGAAATGTAAAAGGATTTGATAGAGAATTCACCCTTATTGTCCAAACACCACAATCTTCTATTAGGCCTCTGAGGATTCAAATAACAGCTGTTTATTAATTGCAATAAAGACAGAAATTGATCCTCCTCCAAATCACTAAGGTTTCTGCAGAAAACAAGGCACCATCAACAAACTCTGACAGTAATAAAACCAATCACTCACGCAAGCATTACGATCAACAGAAATTTAGTGTCAGATGTTGATTCCAATTTCCAACTGACAAGAGATTGAAGCGACTTTCACACGTTTCTTCTAGCCTACTGCCAAATACTCATTGGATGGTTTAGGCACTAGCACGAGCATCTTCATGGTTGCGCTCTGTTGGTTCTATCAACTTCTCTAGACAATGTTTATACCACTTAAACCAATTTGACAATGTTTTTTTCTTTTTGAAAAGGTACCAATTTCACAAAAGCAGAATATGGTTTGTTTTGAAATGGTAACTATGATGAATATGTTAAAGAGCAAAAGATGTGCAACAAAAGATGGAGTAGGGAATGGAGGCACAAGAACAACCAAAAAGGGTGAACCTCCTGAGAACCTCACAAGACAAACTGGAGCCTGGAGGTGTAGAAAGTAATGAGGAATAATCTTTCTTGTGTTAATTCACTAAATGGAAGCCAATATATAGAGTGCAAAGAATATTTAAAGATCCTAATTTCCTAATTAAGAGATTACACAATCAAGCTAGTCTAATCTATATCAACCATAAACGGAAATACATATCATAATATATTTGAATAGGAGGAACAAGACGTCATAATATTTGTTTATATTTTATTCCATTCACACCAATATGATATTTTTTTTGTTACAATTAGCTGGATTGAGAGAAACAGGGTTTATTTGTTTGTCAGAAGCAGTATAGATAGAACCCACCTTTCTGTATGCCATTCATTTAGTGTGCCATCATGGGATGGACTGCCCAATATCTCTTCTGATGTTGGTGGTTTGAAATTATAATTTTCAACTAATTTTCTCATCTGATAGGATGTATTCTGGGGGCCATCACATGAATCATGGATGGGAAGCCCCCTGTGTACAGTTTGTAGTGCCTACCAACTGTCAAATCAAAGATTATATATTCTCCCAATGTTACCAAATACATTAAATAATAATGTGCTCATCTTGAACCTGTATTGAGGTAAATGTGTCTTGTCAGTATCTTTATGAAATCAGAAACATCCATGCTATTTAATATCTTGTGGCCTCAGCTGCCACTCCTATCAAAATCTTATATTTCATTATAGGTTTTATAGAAAATAAATACAATATTGTCAGATTTTCATGCACCAAATTTTAAGGAGGGATTCAGTTGTAACATCTCACTTAACAACCATTGCTGTAGCTGCTGGTCAACAAGACGCTGTATGAGAAAACTTTGGCGAGTGGTTTTGGTTCTGTCCACTTTCTGCTGGATGCCTCAGAACAGCAACAAGTGAGCATATTCTGAAATTCATTCCTTGAAATTTTTATAGAAGCTGTAAACATTTCTTGGTTACATTTTTCTGGTGTCCTTTATGATGATACTAATATTCCATGCAGTACAAGGAAGCAATTTTAGCATATGCACTCGTACTGCAAGCAGAGAATCACCAGGTAAGCGTTGCCCCATTTTTGTTCCAAGTGCTTTGAGTGTATAGAAATGGTAATGTACTTGAAATTTTCTATACTATTGCTATCAATTGTCAAGGCTTGGTATTTATATGTTAATCTTTCTTTGTTATCTCTTTTTTTTTGAAAAGATGACAACCTTTTATTCAAAACCACCACTTACAAGAACTCTTAGGACCACCAAGAAGATGGCCCCAAGAGAGGGTATTACAAAAACAAAATGCAAATCCAGAAAAGTATGCAATCTAAGAGATTGCACCCCAGCTAGCATGAAAATGCTCTATCTGAAACCTACTGAAAGCATTAGAAGCTAAATCCCATTGAACAATGTTAGATTTGATCTTTCACATTATGTCTTCCTCAGACATTGCTTTGTCTTAGAAAATACTTCTTTTTGCACACCCAACCATACAAATTGTTTCAAGAACCATTTTCTAAGTTCTTGACCTTTCTTTGGAAAGAGAGCCAAATCCCATTCCCATTAGAGAGAAGTAGAGGAGAATGGAAGAACCCACTTAATGGAAAATAGAGATAATAAATGAGACCAAATAGGACTAATAAAGGGATAATGAAAGAACAAATGATTAACTGATTGCTCACCTTTCCAACATAGGCTACATTCAGGTTAGAGAAATTTCTAGCTTTTAATTTGTTTACAGTCGAGATTCTATTAAAAAAAAGTGTTCCAACGAAAACTTGACTTTTGACTGAGGGAGCCAAGATCCTATAGGATTCCTTTTTTCCAAACTCTGTTGTCCTCACTCACAATGAGGGGAATTCTCCCCATCGTAAGAGTTTCTCAAGAGTGGGGATTTTATGATCCATAAGATTCCTTTGGAAAGTTAGAGCCCTCACAACACTCCCACCTAACACTTATATAAAGTTTTTATAAGCATTGTTTAGTCGATAAAGAATATAACCCCAAGTAGGAAATCATGAAGTTTCATTATCCTTACAGAAAATTATCGTAAGGCCATTCCTTGCCTTCAACTCTGTACCCTCTCTTGGCACTCTTCCCACTTGGTGGTCAATAGCCCCAAATTTTGAAATTTCTTTCCAAATCAAGGAACCACCTTTATATGACACTCCTCTAGGAACGCACCCCATTTCAAATTCCCCATATTTTAATTTAATAGCTTCTCTCCATAAGCTTCTCTCTCTTTACCGTATCTCCACCAAAATTTTGCTAACAAAGAACAATTCCTCTTAATAATATTCCTCAATCCGAATCCACTTTTTTCCATCAAATGACTAACTTCATTCCAATTCACAAGATGTATTTGTTTTTATCCCTGATCCTATCCGAAGGAAATCCTATTGGATCTTTCAAGAATCTTTGCAACTTCAATTGGAATATTAAGAAGGGATAAAAAGTAAATGGAAAATTATTTAAAGTGAATTTGATAAAAAAAACAATGCGACACTGAAAGATGAGTGTGACTTTTTTCAAGAGATCTGTTGTTTGTACAAAACTATTGAATTTCTTCTTTCCTTTTTCTATATTTTTAAAAGAACACTCTTCATAAACATGACTTTTGCATGATTTGGAGAGGGTAAGCTCTCATAGGGTTCGTGAAAGGAGCAAAATATCTTGCAGACTACTTGTGCATTAGTCTTAAACGTGAATATCTGGTGCCAAGCAACTTCGAGCTAGATTCAATACATAAACACAAATGTTGCCAAATATGGGACATTGTATCAAAACAAGGTATTTTGATATAAATGTAAATGATGTAAAATAAGTATTATTACTGTAAGTACTAGTAGTATATATCAAATGGCATTTGTTTCTTAATAAAAATATATTGCCAAAACTGGCTCTCTCTCTCTCTCTCTCTCTTTCAGATTAGAAATACTTTTTTTGAGAGAGAGAACATAACTTCTACTACTAAAACAAACAGTACATAGATATTGGGCCCACCGAGAGGTTGGGCCAAAGAAAATGAAAAGAACCAATCACACAACAAAACAAAGTAGAAATAGTAAAAGAGGAATGAAAGCACAGAAGCAGCCCTTCCTAATAAAATTGATTATAATAATGCTGCTCAACTGCCAAGAAAATGAGGAGGAGAGCATGAAGGCATCCGAAGCCAATTCCCAATAAATGATGTTTGACCTAAACCAACGATTTACCAGTTTCAAAGGCGAAGCTTATCTTCAAAAATTCTTTGGTTATGCTCTAGCCAAATAAACTATGATATGGCTAAAGGTACCATTTTCCAAATAAGACAGCCTCTCTTTGTAAAGGGACCCGCACCCATCCCAAGATAAGGTCACTAAAGGACTTGGGTAGAACCAGAGAAATAGAGAAAAAGGAAATGATGCCAAATGGGGACAGTGGAAGGACAGCAAAGTAATATATAATCCACAAATTCCTCAACTTTCCAACATAGGAAGCAAACGTTTCTTTACAAGCTAAAATTTGCTTTCTCTACCCACAATGCTGGAAGCATATTTTTATGTCACCTACAAAATGACATACTTATTATACAGGTGCCTACTCCCTTATAATCTTTGATTTTTATGGTTGGATTCGTTGTTGTTAAAATCTTACGATACACGATTTGTATCTTACGATTCATATAATATGATAAGAGGAGCGATATCATATCTATTAACAAATCTTATGATTCTTAAAATTAATAGATTATGGGGTTATTAGAGATGTAAAAGTATGAAACTTTTTATTTTGATGGTTTTTAAGGCTTAAGTTGTTGGGCATTTAAGATATTTTGAATTTTTTGAATTTTCACAGTATACTTAGATTATATATTGTTCTTATACTTTTTGGAGTTGGAGCATTGAAACCTAAGCTCCAATGAACTAATTATATAATATTCACTTAAAATTAAAAGAAAGTTGGAGAATTACTCATATTATTGCCTTTTAGATATATTTTACATAATTTTATATATTAAATATTGTAGAGGGAAAACACTTGTTAATCTTACAATTCTACAGTAGTAATATACGATTTGCGGTTCAAAGTGTATAACGATTTTATGATACAATTCAATTTTTATAATATTGGTTGGATTACATTATTAAAGTCAATATCCTACTAATTAAGGTTTCACAAGGTGATGAGATATCCCACTAATTTAGGTTTCACAAGGCGATGAGATGCATGACACAAGGTCATAATGATCTCTTATCTATCTTGGAATTGTGCAAGGCAGCTTACTTCTTATTTTCTGTCTATTAGTTTGACTATTTCATCTGGGGCTTGTTTTATTCAGACTGCTATTTTTATAACGCAGATTGGTTGCCGAAGAAGCATTGGCGATGCATGTGAGAGGTTCATGTATGACAACTTCATGGAAAAGGTAGAGAAGAAAGCATTTCTATGATACTGCAGAGAATGTGGACTGATAGCTTTTTGGCTTGATTTCTTGCAGGTTGAAATGCCAATTGACAAAGCTTTGGAGACATTGCTGAGGTTGGGTCTCATAATTGAGGTGCCTTCAGAAGGAAACTTAAGACTTCAAGCTCTTCCATGCTCCAAGGCATATGAAGCCCTTAAACAACGCTGGGATGACTTTCTAGAGTGAAGCAGCCAACAATTTTCTCCTCTTTCTGGGCACAGGTAGGTACCATCAATTTTATAGATTAACTCACGGGTGCAAAATTCGGTATCGACCTATATATCGGCCGATATTATTCTCTCTCCTCATTTTAAAAAAATGGCCGATACGTATCGTATCGGCCGATATTTGCACCCCTGGATTAACTTGTTCCTTGTCATGGTTTTGAAACCAAATGTGCATCTTGTATATTCATTTAACTGGAACTTTATGGATGACTTGATTGCCTATTCTTTTCTGTTGTGTGATCTGAACCAGGTAGACCTCTGCTCCAACATGGAAGCATCTCAAGAGCTGAGGACATCATATCTCTCTCTCTCTCTCTCTCTCTCTCTCACACACACACACACACAAGAAACTTTTTTTTTCGACAGAGTTTTGCACATTGCTGTTTGACGGACAAAAGTTTTCGAGTTCAACTTTTGCAAGTCGGTATATTTCACAAATTCTTTAATCTATTAGTGTAGATTCATTTAGTTTATTAAATTCTTAGTTCATAGTCATCAATTTAAATGAAATAATTTAACTCTTATAGTTAAATGTAGTTTCTTTGTTTTAGATGGTTCATAGGGCCAAACGAATGTATTGATTAATCACTAATACGTCACTACCAGTATATATCAAATCTCAGTGTGATTAATTAAAGCTTAGGATGAATTTAAAGTAATATACCAAGTAATCCAGAGTTCAATGCTGGTTAAAACGAATCAAGTAACCATAATTTTTCTTTTGCACAATGACAATTCTAAGAATATTTTTTATAATATTTTCTTAAAAAATTCTACCCCCCTCCCCAAGTGCTTGTAATATTTAAAAAAATTAGTTAGGCAGTTTGTAATTTCCGGCAAGGAAAGGATTTTGAAATTGAATAGTTTTTCTTTACCACTAACATGTAGTCCATGATCCAAATTCTTAGTACTCATCTCTGCCACGAACTAGACAAGACTAATAGCTAAAGTGCAACGTGCTTACTACAATCACTCAAATGGGTTACCAAATATTTAATAGGACTGGACTTGGATAAGCTGATTTCAATGCCACCGGAGGTATCAATAATTTTAGGCAAGAAATCCACAAGATCTGCTGACTTTCCTCTCTAACACTGACTTCCATCTTCACTAATAAAATTTAAAATTTAAAATAAATGATGAAAATGTAAGGTTTATCATATTAAGGTGAGGTCTTCTTCGTGCGGTCATTTCTCAGTAGTCTCACTCAAACCCACCGAAAATTTTAAGGGGTCCCATTTGCTAGTCTTCACTTGGAAGTCGTATTTATGTTGCATATGCTATATAAAATGAGTGAAGAGAGTGTTGATTTTTATTTTTTTTTAACCGAGCCAAAACTATTTTTTTAAATGGCAAATAAACTCACTCAACTTTAAGATTTTCATCCAGATTGGAACAAGAGAGAAGAAGCTTGCCCTCGAGCATTGAGAATGAAACACGTTTAGGAGACTATGCAACCACAAGAATTCTAAAAATTATGATTGGAAAGAGTGTTGACTATTCAAAGAAGTGTCATCCTTTTGAATTATGAAGACGAGGGGGATGTATTGATTGCCTTCTTGAATCAACTGCTCCACCCCAAACCCTGTCAGCCCCTTTTTTTCTCGAATGACAACGTGGTAACAACCTCGAGCCACTCCTCTTTCTTCCTCTTCCGCCTTCCCCTGCTCCCCAATGACTCGATCAATTATAAGAGTGAAATGTGTATAAATTCTGAGGGAGATGAATGAATGAGAAACTTGGGTTTTTGCTACCAGTTTGAAGTTTACTCATAACCATTCAGTGAGAGAGAGTAATGAAGTTGCTATGAACATGAGGAAATGGTACAGCCGTCACCTTCTTGGATGCAATGGGTTTTTTTTATTTGGGTAGTCTTCCTATTTGATTGTAGAGATGGAATGCAAGCAGGGACAGTGGTGTAAATGAATTTCTTGATGCATTGGGCTATAGGATGCAATTGGAAGAAAAAAAAGGATCATTCAATGCAAGAGAGGATCACAGTGGATAATTACAGAATTAAAAGAGAAAATCTTTAAATCCAATACACCCTCCAGAAATATAGACTTAAATCACTCTCAACCTGTCGGTATGAAAAGCCATCCCTCTTCTCTCAATTGCGAAGGTCGTTTTCTTATATACTATGGGGCTTCTTAGCTTGCTCTGTAGTGAAAAGTGTAGCGCCCCTCCCTTTTCTCCTTAATTTTCAGAGTATTTTTTTATTTATTTTAACAACTTGAAGAAAGGGGAGAGTGCCACGACGCGAGTCAAGTCCGAATCCGAAGATTCGACCCTAAACTGGCCCAACCATTCTTAATTAAATCTTATATGTTAATTTTAATTTCTGACCGTGACATCCAACAATTAATTTATAGATTAATTTTATAAATTAATCTTTCTCTTATTTTATCTAATTAATTGATTAATTTACATTAATTAATAAAATTTCCACCTCTTTAATAATTTTTAAAATTTGGGGCGTCACAAAAAGAGAGTTTGATGCTTGGACACCTATCTCTTTTATGATTACACAGTACAAGAAAATATTCTTGTCCTTTTTTTCAGATAAATATTTGTTAACAATTTTCTAATAGTGAAATCCTTTGTAAATGTACACGTATTTATGCTCCAGAAGCTTTAGTAGAGAATATTCATTTTTCAAGGAAAAGGATGACTTCCTATAAATTTCTTTGGAAAATATCCCCAAGAGTTTCTGAAGCAAACTTCCTGCGCAGATTTCTCTAAACAAACTTAGCATATTTCTTAAGACAGACATTTATAAGGATTTCCTTAATTCCTCGAGGAGAAAAATGTTAGGCGGTGGCTTAAATCCACAATGGCGTGTGGGGTCCATATGTTCTACCTATACGTGTAAGTGTGTACACGGTATCTTGAGAGAAAATCTCTCTCTGAGGAAACACGTCAAGAGGAGAAAAAGCAAGGACACGGCAATTCACCCACGTGGAAATAGCAGTTAGGGAGACGATGTTAAGGATTCTAATCTTATTAGAATCCTATAGCCTCGTGACTTTTATCGAGAGAAACATACAGCTGTAGCCAGGGATTTAAAAAATGCCCGGGCCGATATATAGGATGATATGCAAATATCGGCCGATTTTTTTATCTCTCCTCTTGATATCGACATTTTCTCTCTCCTCCGATATCGGAACCGTGAAAAAACCTCAAAAAACCGTGACGAACCGCAAAAAACCGTGAAAGCCGTATCCTGACGAACCGTGATGAACAGCAAAAAACCGTGTAAAAACCGTATCGGTATTTATTTAAAAAAAAAAAATTAAATACCGATATTTATGAATATCGGCCGATAATACTACTGTACGGCCGATACATATCGTATCGGCCAATATTGTTCGGTTTGAAAAAACCGATATATAGTGGCCGATACGATATGTATCGGCCGATATTTGAACCTTTGGCTGTAACTAAAATAGAAGGGGCCCATATTTTCTTATAGAAGTGCAAGGCTCACCAACATGAGATGGTGTGTGAAATCCCAGTTAGGCATTGACAGAGGGATGTCCTTGAGGAAGGCCTTTTGGCCATGGGCCTCCACCATAGGCAGAGAAGGCAACTAATATGTAGTTCTTAGCCTTGTGCTGCATGTAAAGAGGGCCATATGTGGCCGCATTCAAAACGGTGTGGAATTTCAACGGTACGCAGATCTGATACTGTCTGGAGGACAGCTCGACTGCCGGAGAGGGATAGAAGCAACAGTGCAGTACTACTGTAGATCTGGGTTTTCAGATCTATGAGTGGTAGCCAGCAGAAGTGCGGCTGGAAAGACGAAGCCCCATCGCCAAAGCAGAAGTGCAGATCTGTGTGTGTGAGGACACACCATTATCGGATACGCTCGTGTTTGAGAAGCATATCGGAAGTTGCTCGTAGGACGCAGGAAGCGTAGAGGGATGAACACAGAAGTTGGGTTCCTATTCTGGGTATGAGAGAGATTCACATCAACTAAGAGGTGACGTTGATGTGTTGTATACATGGGTGTACAAGGGGCTCGGGACTTCGAGTTTGGGCTCATGACTCAAGGGAGTCATTAATATTGTACATATATTTCTCTCTTTTATAGTGAACATTATGTCGCTCCGTGGACGTAGGCCAGGTGGGCCAAACCACGTTAAAATATTGTGTTGTGCTTTGTTTTTATTTTCGTTCGATTTTTCTTGTTTCTGCGCGTAACGCCAACAAAAAATCTCCTCTCCAAGGAATTTTGCATTTTTTTCTTACCCGTCATTTTTACGCTTCACACATTTGTTCAAGCGTAGAATTTATCAATGAATCTGTTACCATCAACATCGGTGGGTGACTATTCTATATATATAACGGATTAAAAAGTTGTTAAATTTTAAAAGTTCAAAAAAATGAGCTGATTAATTTAATTAAAATAATTTTTATACAATATTATTTAAATATAAAACTGTTTTGTGAATCTATCCTATCTAAGTGAGGTAGGTGAACATTTGTCTTAAAGAAAAAAAATCTCCCCTACCTGGGTATTTACTGCGTTAATATAAGTCGTTTCTTGCACTTCATATATAATTCTATATAAAAGAATTATTATTTAACAAAAATCATTTTCACTGGTCATACCATTTCTTTCCATGTTGACCAGTCCACATGTGTAGCTCAAGAAACGAGTGCGTTGGACGTCAGTTGGAAGCTCTTTTCAAAGACGAGAGAGCGTGGCTAAAATGACAAAGCGCGGTGAGGTCTCCAACTGAAATCCAAAAATCGGTTCCTTATTAGATAGTTGTTGTTTTATCCAAAGTTGAGTGTAATTTCCAAATCAGGTATGTGAGGGTCGGCTCACAATCGGGGTTATTGGTGTTTTGTTTTTCTCTATTTAAAGCATTGTATTCAGCAAAATTTGGCAGCCCTTATTAGTGAAATAAAATTTAATATTTCCTGCAAGTTTCGTTGAAGGAAGAACATCCATAACTGCAGCCGACTCTGCTGTGTGCTCGTTGAGGGAATTGTGATTACTCGCCATCTCAGGTAGCACCTTTCTCAATTACGTTTAGGTTTTAATTGAATCAACTTGTTGCATTAAACAAACCCCTTAAACCAGCGGAAGTTCTGTTGGTTTAAATCACTGGAAAAGATCCCAGGCGTTTTTTAGTGGAGCCGTTGTGTGTGGGGTTTTCAATCTGCTGTCTGGATTGGGTTTTAAGGGATTACAACATGTTTTAAAACTTATTGGATGTTGATTTCGGCCCCTAAAATCTACCCTGTTTGATGTTCTTTACATCCCTGTTTGGTCGTTTGGGAACAGATTGTGTATACCCAACCCAACAGCATTGCAGAGACCTGTCCCGTTCCCTGCCTACAGGCTTGATTTTGCAGCCCCGTTCAAGGGACCGGGTGTCCAACCTTCCAGAGTTCCAGGCCGGTTCCAATACTGGACCGTCTGAGGCCTGAGCCGAAAACTGGCTGAGCCCAGACCTGTTTGAAACCAAGTTGAACAGGTACAGGTCTAGGCCTGTGCTCCAAATCAGACCAGGGGTAATTTGGCCGAATATCGGCTCATTTTTATTTTTTATTTAAAAAAAAAAATAGTGTGGACCCATTCGATATCTCGGCTGATATTTATATTTTTTAATTTTTTTAAAAAAAAAACCACCAATATTTTCAAAAAAAAAAAAAAGAGAGAAAAATCTCGGCCAAGATCTGAGCCGAGACCTGCCGAATTTTTGGGCCCTGAATCAGACCCACTTGTTTTGCAACTTATCAGACCCGAATCAATTTCTCTGTCCCTTGTTTGAGCGAAAGTTCCACTGGTTTGCTGAAAAGGAAGCCACCCAATTGTTTATACGCATAATTGATTTGGCCTAGTTTGGGGTTGGTTCTATTAGATCCAGGGGCCGAAAATTTAGATCTCAGTCAAAGTTTTTTCTCTCTCTTCAAAATACTTTTTTCCGGAAATCTCCAGTGACTTTTTTTTAAAAAAAAATTCATTTAAAAAAAAAGAGTAAAAAAGCTGTTTTAAAAATAAATAAAAAATAAATACCGACTGATATTTGATATTGGCCGATATTCGTACATATTGGACGAATATCAGCCGAGATATCGATCGGGTCCAGAACTTATATTTTTTAAAAAAACAAAAATTTGATTAATATTCGATCAAATTTTTTTTCCTCTGACGGATACATGTACTCCTTATTAGATCAATCTTAGGCAGATCCATTTGAGATTGGTAAAGTTATTTTAGTCTCTGTCTATTTTGACAAAATTCCACGGGTGTCTTTCAAAACAGATTGACTGTTTTCAATCTAGAAATTGAGTACAAGTCGGGTGACATTCATCAAAGGTTTTGTTAAAATTCTCCGGGACTTGTTTGAAACTCACTGCATAACCTTTCTCCAATTAGTTCCACCGATTATTTAAGTTGGATTTATCATATAAAGTATGCATGTCATGTTAAACCTATTTGATTTTTAACTTCCACAACCAGGGTATTCAAGGTGTATCAAAGCTTCCACTAAACAATTGAGTTGGGTATTCTAGTCTTTCCAATTTGTATTGGTCATTCTCCATCCAAATAAATTGTATAAATCTTTCATCACAACTTGTATCAAATATATAAATATCTATTCAAAATATAAATTTAAAGCTTTAAAATTAAAAGTCAAACAATCTAATAAGACCCACTTTAGACAATATAATAGCCAATGTAATTCATTATCTTTGTCCATCTCATAGTGTAGGATCTACTATTTGAAAAAAAGAAAAAATAACTCAAACTTCTATACTTTTCGGTAGAGGTGGCAATTACTTTAGCCAATGAAATAATAAAAAGTTAAACAAATGTTTTTCTTAACTCAATTCAATGTGATTTGATTTTTTTTCATGATGGACATCATTGAAATTTTATTTTATTCAATTAATTCAACTTATCTTTTTGTTTTTTCTAATCTTACTCAACTTAAGTTTTATATCCATAAAAATAAAAAATAATTTTCTATAAATGATAAAAGATAAATCAGCCTTTGGGTAGTTGTACTGTTGTGGTGATGGGTTGGGACCACTAGGCTTGGAGGTGAGATGCATGTTGGAGTGCATGGATAAAAGAACTTTGGCAATATTGAGATATTATTAGTAGTACTTAATTTAGATGGGGTTGGATGAGGGTAGAAAAATCGGCCGGGCCAAGATCTCGGCTGATTTTTCATATCGGTCGAACTTTTTCTCTCCAACCCTTTTTTTTAAAAAAAAAAATCCAAAAAAATTAAGTGCAGATAATTATGAGCTTATTGAATACGTAATTTTTTCATAAAATATCAGACATTTACATCTTCTAATATATTTTTAAAGTTACGATATCGGGAAATTATATAATTAGTAATAAAATGGTGAAAATTACAAGGGAAAGCAGATAAATGAGGAAAAATTGTAAAAAAAAATTCATAATTTATTTTCTTAGTTAATGAGTGTTATTTTAAGTTATGAATTATAGAAATAAAATAAATAAATAATAAAATGATTGAAAATTACATAATAATGTAGAAAAAAATTAGAAAATGAAACTAATGGAGTCTTAATCACTTGAACTGATAACCATACAGATGTCATACATTTTTAATTATAACAAATTCCATTTAAATCATTAACAGGAGAGTTTTTAAAAATTAACTAAATGAATAAACTTTCAAGATCTAAACTCAAAAGATAATTTTTTCCCATATATTTCAGCTACATTTAAAGATGAACATCAATGTGGAGAATATTCTTCAAACTCATAACCGGGGACGTTAACATTAAATATAAACCTCGCATATTGATCATCTGGATAATATTCATCTGTTGACATGTTCTCGGATGGAGACGAAGATGTATACGGATATTGCCAACGGGCAAAGCTTTGGCGTGATTGCTCATCAGAAATGGACATGGAATGCATGTTACTTGCAAGAGACTCAACATCCATGTATCCATAAGCCGAACCACCCCAATTGTTTGTGGGTATATATTCGGGTCATGCTAACCCAGCACCATGTTCAGACATATTTGGATCGCCATAAGGAGGTGTACATTGTGATTCCTCCCGTGTCGGATGGATCTGACTGATATCGGGGTAATATCCCTGTGAAATCCCTTGGTACTCATCCTCTACAGCACCAGCCATGGCCAAATAACAATCTCTCCAAAGAAGTCCATCATTTGAACGTCCATTATCATTGGTAGAATTATCAAACGCGGCGGATCCGTGGTCCCGACGACTTAGATAGATTAGAACCTCATCCAACCCGAAAAAGATTTGGGTCGAGTCCAAATTTTTTTAAATGAAAATACCTGATCCGATCCCGAATTTTCTGGGTCGGAGATTTTCACCTCAATTTCCTCAATGTGTATTTTATTTACATTTACATTTCATTTGCGACGGGTTTGTATATAAATTCGAATCCAGCTCCCCCTTCTCACTCGCTCTGCCCTTTTCTCTCATCTCGCAACTGTTCTCCTCCGCCTAAGGAGCTCATCTGCTCCTCCAGAAAGGTATTCTTTTCCTCACCTGCTTCCATCCTCCCCTATAAATCTCCATAATTTCAGTGCATTAATGATTTTTCCTTTCTTTCTGCAATTTCACCCCCTTTGGTCTTGTTTCTCGACGTCTCAGCTCCTTTGCTTCTCTGTAATTCTTTTCCGATTCGTTTGCACGATAGATCGGTCATAGATCGACCAATCTCTCTGGAAGAATTAGTTTTATCATGGATCTGGATTCTCTGACCTATCTCTTTCTGTTCTTATAAAAAAGATCTTTTTTTCTAGGACTTAAACGATGATCGGTTGAGAATTATTGATTTCTTATTGGAATTTATTTTGTGCTGTGTTTTAATGACCAAATTGAACCTGTTAGCGTTTTTCTTTTCTACTGATTGCGTCTGTAATGACACAATCAGATATATGATTCTTATACAAGTGATCGAGATCTATTTTTCCTCTTTTATGCTGCTGTTTAGTGTTTTAACTTTTCTTTAAAAAAAAAATGCGTGTTGATGATTTGTGGTGGTCTGGATTGTGTTGGTCGTTTGTCCTTGTAGATCTATAAAATATGTCACTGTCTTAGGTTTTTTTCTTTAAAAAAAGTTTTGGTTTATGTCATATCTGATTAGTAAATTGGTTTTGTTTTGGAATCACTAAAATTTGAGAAAGATGTTTTGTTAAAAATAAATCTAATTTTGGTAGTTAGGCTCTTTGATAGATCAATGGCTGGATTTGGGTCTCTTATAGATCAATTATGATTTTAACCACTATCTAGATTAGCATTGGTATGATTGCTCTCCTATCTTAATTTGTCTCTTTTTTGGAGGTGGTAACATGACTCAAATACATTGCAACAACAAGCACATATGTGCGGACTGTGCTACGGTATCTTGCATCCTATTTTCACTTGCATTGGATTTTGGTTTTGTGACTGCAAAATCACATGGCATCTATATTGTTGAATGTAGATATCACAGTGGATTGTTGTGTAGATAGATACATGGTTTTGTGGTAGATTTGGTCATATGCCTTAAGTTTGATGTATACTTATATTGTTGTGATGTGATTCTAATGGTAGGCATCTGTAACACATATAATACTTACAGAAGTGATTTAAATCGAAGTTGTGATGCAGAAGTTATTAATGATGTGATTCAATGATCTGATCATCCGAGTCTTTTCCCCATGATGCTTCTTATCTGTTACAATTTTTTTTTTTGAAAGATTATCCGTTACAAATTCATACATTATAGTGTCCTGAGTGCAAAAGGTTAAGCGAGAGAAGCTTCATTAATGATGCTTTCTTGATTCCTTGAATGGTAAATCTCAGTGAAAATAGATTTTTTGCTCTCTTGCTCATAATTTAAATACCTAATTGTAAGTCTTTGCCAAGTTTGACGAAAGCTGAATTGCCATGCATTCTTTGGATAGAACTGTGTGTTTCTTGTAACTGTTATTCTATGTTGGGTTGGGTAAAACAAAAAGGGGAGAAAATTTAGAACTGTATGACAGAATTGGATTTCATAATTTAAAATTTAAAGCTAGGATATTTTCTTAGTACTGTTCAAACAAGTGGAAAAAGAAATGGTGATGATGATAACAGTCTATTCTTGTTCAAGGCTTGAATGCAATTATGACATAATTTTTCTTGGCTTGACATTCCTTTCTTTCCTCCATTCATCTTGTGTAAACCCCATTTAACTTCAGCTGAAGTTCTTTTACATAATTTGATCCTTTGTAACAGAAAATCTACTGTGAGAGAGATAGAGAGTTCCATCTGAATCTTGATTTTTTATTTTTGAAATGGTTCATATATATATGATAAAAGATAGAGAGCACCAGAGGTGCAAAACAACATACAAAAGAAGAAAAAGAATAGACTGTTATCAGCATCATCATCATAAGCCATAATCCTATATAATTTGGGTTGGCTTTACAAAAGAATGGGAAGCACCCATTGCCACCCCACCCACCCCCCAAAAATAAATAAATAAATAAAATAGGCAGTGTGAGTGTGTATTCTTTTCATCAGCATCGTCATAAGCCATAATCCTATATATCTGGAGTTGGCTTTATAAGTTCTTCTTCAGTTGACCCTATCATAAACATTACTATTAGTCACTCTGTAATGTAACATGTCTTTTATCCCTTCCTTCTAACTTTTTACTTGTCAGCCTCTCCTCCTAGTGCTCCTGATCAATAGCCTATCAATTCTACGTACTAGAGTTATGTCTGGTCTTCTACTAACATATCCAAACCATTTCAAACAAGTTTCCCTCAATTTGTCATCTATTGGATCTATTCTTTTATCTAGAGATAATGCTAGATTTGTGGGTTATTTGCTTGAGATTTCGATATCTATATCGGGTTTTGTTTGGGAGTGGAGTGGGCATAAGTCAATTCTTTCGTTTGGTTTGATTTATTTGTACTGGGACTGGAGTTTGGCTCTTGGGCTAATCCATCATGTTGGATCTCTCATGCCTCGTAGATGAATGCAGTTCCCCAAGTTGATCAAGCCCTTTGACTTCCCTTTACAAATGCAGCTTGTATATTATGTAGAGGAATGAACAAGGAGGACTAAACATTTGCATGTAAGTTTCAACATCCAATCATGCTAGGAAAGAAAAAATGAAATAAAAACAAGAAAGAACAACCAATGTCTGTGGAAGATAGGTAAGAAGGAGAAGAAGAATATGAAGAAAAGATGGGGAAAAAAGACAGAAAAAGATTGAACATGGAGATTGGAGAAGAACATGCAAAATGGTAAAAAGGGGAAATTGTACCCGTGAATGCCAAACACCCTTGGTAAGGAGACCTTACCATAAAGTTGGTCTCATCATTCAGGCCTCATCAAGTGTAGTATCAAATCAGTCATTTTGAAAATTATGATCATAACTTCTCTTTTAGTTTTCTTTTTTGGTCTAGGCAGTTATTACATGAATCTGATGGTGATAAATAATTTATCCCAGCTTTAAATTCACTTTGTAAAAGTTTTTAGTGCAGGTTCATTGGTTTTGCTCAATATAAAATATGGCTGATACTGAGGACATTCAGCCTCTTGTTTGTGACAATGGAACTGGAATGGTCAAGGTGAGGATGATTGTATCATGACAAGCATATCTCATTTTCAATCACATATGCACCAGTTAGTCATTAGGACATTATGGTTTCTGACTTTCTGTTAATAGGCTGGATTTGCTGGAGATGATGCTCCAAGGGCCGTATTTCCAAGCATCGTTGGTCGGCCTCGGCACACTGGTGTTATGGTTGGGATGGGACAGAAAGATGCATATGTTGGGGATGAGGCCCAGTCCAAGAGAGGAATTCTCACATTGAAATACCCCATTGAACATGGAATTGTCAGTAACTGGGATGACATGGAGAAGATATGGCATCATACCTTCTACAATGAGCTCCGAGTTGCTCCCGAGGAACATCCTGTTCTCCTTACTGAAGCCCCTCTGAACCCAAAGGCCAACAGGGAGAAGATGACACAAATCATGTTTGAAACCTTTAATGTCCCAGCCATGTATGTTGCTATTCAAGCTGTCCTCTCTCTATATGCTAGTGGCCGTACCACAGGTTAGTAAAATAAGTATTGTTGGCATATATTATTTCAGATGCAATCATGTCTGAGGGTCCCATGTTTGTGTTTCTTTGTTCCAGTGGTACATCTCCATTAGTTATTTGTTTGCATGTTTTGTATCTTAGGCATTAGCATAATGTTGTATGGATGTTGCTGCAGCCATGACTTGTTGCCTTTACTTGCATGTCTGCATGTAAACTTGCTTGTCTTCCTTGGCACAAATGTTTATAGTTGTCTATAGGGGTGTTCATGGGTTGAGTTTGGGCCGGGTTATGTTCGAGGGCAGCTTGAACCCGTTTATATTTATATAAGCCCCAGCCTGCCTGAAGTCTATAGGACTCTCTAATGTTAAAGCTGTGTCCTTACGTTTTGAAAATTGCTAAGCCTGAGCCCACCTGTTTGATGTCATTAAAAATCCAATTGTTAAGATTTTTCTCTAATGTTTGTCTTATAGTTGCACCTTTGGTGCTTCTTGTTTCTTATTAATATAGTAAACATTTCAAAAATATATAGTAACAATTTCAAAAAAATATATATATAGACCATTTCTTTGTACTTAAACTTTTAGTTTTTCTTTTTTTCTCTTGACTACTCAAAAAATAAAAAAAAACAATTTCAAAAAAAAATTGAAAGTAGACATAATGAGCTAAAAGTGGATCAAAATTGAGTTTAATACTCAATTTCTAACCACTTGATCTGAGTGGTCAAAATTACAAGGGCTCCTTGTCTTGGTATTTTTAAGGACGATTGGTGACTTTGACCACTAAGATGAAGTGATTAAAAATTGAATTTTGAACTCTAGTATTCCACATATAAAGGCTAAACAAACTAAAAAAACCGATGGACTTTTATGGGCTCTTTGCAAAAGCCCGAGCCCAGCCATTTACACAAACGGGCTCAAGAATTAGCCTGACCTGTCAGGCTGATATATGTGTTCGAACGCATGTATTTTATGACAGATTTGGATGGGTTTCAGGACATGTTTGAGATTAGGAAGAGCTCTAGTTGTCTACTTATAGTTGGGTAGATGTATACTAACTTGCCTACAACAAGCAGTTTCTCGTAGCACCTTTGACAGTTAATGTTCTTGAGATGGTGAGAGTAGGAACAATGGTTTGTTTACAACACACTATTTTGTTTTCTTGTTCTGTTATAGCTACTTGTCCCATATTTGATCCAAGAATCATTTTATACTACATATACTGATAATTACTTGATGGCCTAAATAGTTTATTATTCTTAAGATTTCTTTTTTGAATAATACTGGAATTTTTCCTTGTGTGTGTGTGTTATTACATATCACCAGATGTGATAAAGATCACTCGTACATCAGCCTCTTATCATTTTCTCTGAATTTGATGGAATTTGTCCTACAGGTATTGTGCTGGATTCAGGTGATGGTGTGAGTCACACTGTCCCGATCTATGAAGGTTATGCACTTCCACATGCCATTCTCAGGCTTGACCTTGCTGGACGAGATCTTACAGATGCTCTAATGAAGATCCTAACGGAGAGAGGATACTCATTCACCACGACTGCTGAGCGGGAAATTGTGCGTGACATGAAAGAGAAACTCGCCTATGTGGCCCTTGACTATGAGCAGGAACTTGAAACTGCAAAGAGCAGTTCGTCGATTGAAAAGAGCTATGAACTTCCAGATGGACAGGTGATCACAATTGGGGCAGAGCGATTCCGTTGCCCAGAGGTGCTCTTCCAGCCATCCCTCATTGGAATGGAAGCTGCTGGGATCCATGAGACTACATACAACTCGATCATGAAGTGTGATGTTGACATCAGGAAGGACTTGTATGGCAATATTGTGCTTAGTGGTGGGTCCACTATGTTCCCAGGCATTGCTGATCGAATGAGCAAGGAGATCACTGCACTTGCCCCAAGCAGCATGAAGATCAAGGTGGTTGCACCTCCTGAGAGAAAATACAGTGTCTGGATTGGAGGGTCTATTCTGGCTTCTCTAAGCACCTTCCAACAGGTACTAATCTCTCAATGCTTATCATTAGTAGCATTTATTCTGTTTCTTAGTAGAAGTCATGGTATGCTTTTCGTTTTTTATTTTTTTTTTCTGTTAAGGTAATATGTTTTTATATTTTGTTTCTTTTAAAGTTTAAACATATACCTAATGAGGATGTCATGGAATATAAGGTGGATACTTGGGTTTATCTTGCAGATGCAGTGCTGCATTTGGAAACATGCATATTGATTCATACTTCAAAATTATGTGCCCAACATTTCCTGGCTCATTCTGATTTAATCTATCAGCACATATTATTTGCATGTTCAAAATTGGCAGTTGCTATTGGTCACATTGAATTTTTGTGTTTTTTGAAAGAGGATGAGGTTCTTCACTATTTTATTAATAGAGTTAGAAGGCAATGTTATAAAAGGAGAAACTACTGTCATCCTTGATACCCTCTAATCTCATGAAATTTGCGATTTAATTTTGAGATATGATCGTATAGAAGAGACTTCAATTCACGGTAGCCTTTGGTTGATAATGGCGTTTGTGTTTGGAATATTGCAGATGTGGATATCCAAGGGGGAGTACGACGAGTCTGGACCATCCATTGTCCACAGGAAGTGCTTCTAGATTTGCAGGTTTTTGTTTGCTTGTGCTTTTTATGTGGTCTGATGTTGCCTGGTTGAGGAACAATCTGGTTTGCTTGTTATATTTTGTTTTTAAATTTTCATTTTATTGTTATTATGATTCATAAACTATTATAGATATTTAAAAATGCTAGGTATGTGTACTTTTATATATATATGTAGGATAAACGAAATTTGGAAATATTGTGTCACTCTCTAAAGTTCCTTGAAGGTGAGATTCTTTATTTGGCGATGATGTTATATGACGGGTACTCTTTTCTTTTCTTTTTTTATCTTTTTTCTGTTCTCTTTTTGTTTTCTCCACAAACACACTCTCTCTCGACCCATCATCTTCCCTTTCAATACCTTGTAATATTATGCACCTTCACATTATTCTTTCTGTAGAAACTGCTGCCTCAGTGCCTCGTCCTTTCTCACACCAAGAATTTTGCCGCTCCAATCTCCAACCAAGGGCATGCTCGTGACTCAATGAGTCCTTTTAGTGGAGGACCCATTTTCTTCGTCTCAACTTATAATGGCAGTGATGGGTTTCATTTGATCCCCGTCAAGATAAAACAAAGGTTTTGGGTATGTTAAATAAATAAAGGCTTATTAAGATATTTGATCAATATGGACAAATATCGGGCAGAAAAATCTCCATTTTGATACTGATTTTAATAATATCGGCCGACATCTAGCCAATATATATTGTTGATATATTGGCCATCATATCAGCCGATATCATGATTGTACCGTCGATATTTATCATGTTGGCTGATATTTCTTTTCATAGGTCTAATACTCTATTAAAAAAATAACAAAAATATACTCGATTCTAATTTTCCAAACTTAGATCAAAACTATGAAAAAAATCACTAATATCTATTTTAATCCCATTTCTGGAGGACGAACGATAGAAATATTCTTATGTCTCCCCGCTGTATTTTAATCCCATTTGAACTCGTAACCAGGTGGTTAGGTTATGTTTGAGAATAGATTTCATTTTATCATTAAAATATTAAAAGATCGGTTTTTTTAACATGGGTATTACATCTCACATAAGAGGTGAGAGTAATCTTATTGGTATTGGTTTAGTTGATGAGAAGTAACTCTATGGGAAAAAAATTAAAAATAAGTAAATTACTGTTTAAAATGAAACTCATTGAATGACTTTAGACTTTGATTTTTAAGACAACTATTGAATACATAATTAATCATCGTGATCAATCCAAAAGCAGAGATGCAGCAAATGGTATAGAAAACAGTTCTGAACTGATTTGAAAAGAAGAAAAAAATAATTTTAGTGCTTTGAATTTGCTGTGAAGTAGGTTCCACGCGAGATTTGCGTGACTAGACATAAAAAATAAAACAGCTCGAAATTTAAAGCGATAATGTCGGATTTAGAAAGTCTAATATTAGGTCCATCCATAAATTTCTCTCTTAAAATTTCATTTTGTATCCATGTTCGTGAAATTGTATCCCTTTTTATACTAAGGTGAAAGAAGCCAAACATAATTTTTTTTTAAAAATAATTTTAAATATCATCCAACATCAATGCAGAAGAGGGTGCATCAGCCTTATTGGCCACATTGCCAACTGATTCTACATAATACAGCCGATATTAATTTTTTTAATTAAAAAAATAATTTCAATCGTTTTTCAATTTCAATCTTGCATTGGCTGTGATTTTAAAAAGGTTAAAAATTAAATTATTTCAATTTTTAGTTATTTTAAATTATTCTTTTAATTTTTTTAAATTTTGGCTCCAAAACAAATCAAATGAAAAGGTGTTTATGTAATTCACATGATTTATAAGGTATGTGTGTGATTTTCAAATATTTTTCATAAAAATTGATCAACCTGGATTTTCAAATATTTTTCTTAAAAATTGATCAAGCTGAATTTTCTAATATACTTTCCATTTTCTAATTTCTTATAGAAAATAAATGAAATAAATACAATACTTTTTATAAATAAATAAAAAGCCTTAATGTGATTAATATAATTTTTAAAGTATTTGTGTAATTATTTTATTATTCCAACATTTTTATGAAACTTATACTCATGTTATTTTTATGAAAATAACGTTAATTTCATATTAGATATTTCCTCATCTTTATTTCCTACTCTATAAAAAAATTAGACATTTTTCAAAATTTTAGAATATTTTCATCCTATCAAATTTTCAACTTTTAAAAATCCAAAATTCAATAAAAATAACCATTATTTAAAAAAATACTCTCTAAATTTCCTATTTTTATTATTTTCCTACATGTATTTTTTTAAATAGAAAAGAGAAACTGTATCAATAATATAGAGAAGTAATTAGTGCACCAACACTTTTACCTTAGGTGCACCAAAAAGAAATGAATAACCTATTTTGCCCAATTATTTTTCAATCCCTCATTTGTTTTGACAAAATTGATATTTCACCTAATTTTGGTGCACCAATCAATATATATATATATATATATATATATATATATATATATATATATATATATATATATATATATATATATATATAAGTACTAAAGAGGGGTGTTGTTTCATCTTACCGTAAATCTCAACAATATCCACCTTCCCCACACCAGTGCAAGTGCTGAATAGTGAAGACTGACCAACACTTCTCAGTAGCAAAATTTTGATTGGACACTCAATTCTAAGGTTACTTTGTACCTTTCCACCCATTGCAAGATAAACAGTGCCAAAACCACTGCCGAGCTAGAAAACCTGTAATAAGAAAATACTGAAAAAATTCTCAAACCCTTTTAGCACTGTAGAAACTCTTCACAAAATTTCAATTCAAATGCTTGATAAGTTTGATATTTTCAATCTTTCTACAAATTTAAAAATAATTATGAAAGAAGGAACTATGTGTGTTGAAACAAAAGTAAACCCTGACATAGTCCAGTATATCGTCCCCATGAAAACACAGCTATGGTACATTGAAAGCAGCAGTCTATATTTGAATTGACCATCCGCCTCTTACAACTCCCATTCACTTGGCAAAATATTTGCTTGCAGCCTTGCACGCACACGGTTTGCTTGCCACAGCATTAAATCTTCAAATCAAAGAAATGCTATCGTGTCCCAATCCTCATCATGCCAGCAGCTTCTACAACTACTACTGAGTCTTCAGCTTTCGGATCTTTACATAGGGAAAGAAGCCCAAGAAATGAACCACCTGTGGGTGCCACCCCCGCTGCTCGGCACGGCAGTACATCAAGAATGTATTTGCAAAGTAGGAATTAAATCCCATAAGCACATGCCACAATGCATGGCCCTGAGGGTTAACAGGCCATGAAGTTACTTTGTTGCAGAAGACACGATCGAACAGCCAACATAGACTTGCCAGACATAAAGTAACAACATAGAGCTTGGCAAGCCACTTCACAGATGTGTCTTTTGTGTATATATAATACTTGTACATTCGAGGAATGCATAAGAGACACAGGATGATGTAATGTACCTTAAAGCCAATGCCAAAACGAACCCATGAGTGAGCAATGGCAAAGGCTGCACCATAGAGAAACAAGAAAGTTGGCATGGTACTTCTGTAGTGCCAATCAGGTGAATAAAGGACATAAATGTACAGAAGCATCTCCCAGACCATAGGTGTTTCATCACTTTGCTGTTGTCTGAAAATTGGATTGGTAGGTCACATCAGAAAAATCTAAAAAGCAGTATGCCACTGAAAACCCCATGCATTTTTTTTTTTGAGGACTGGAGGTGTCCAGGTGTCGCACCTGACTAGTCTCCACGGGGTAAATCTGCGGAGAGTAGCCCTTCATTGGAGTCACTAGGGATTGAACTCAAGACCTCAATCCTGAAGTCTTGTGTCTCAACCACACAGGCCAACCCTTTGGGGTTCTGAAACCACCATGCATTAGGATCCAGCAGTTTCCTTGTTGGCATGTAACGACAACCAAAACACAAATACTAGGACAACTACTCTGTTTTTTATGTCATGGATTGAATAGTCCCAGTATCAAATTTTACTAGCACTAGAATATCTTCAAGAGACAGAAAAGGCAGCAGTAAGATGGGGAAATATGTGTGCACACACATGCAGACTTCGTAACCATAGCAATACCAAAGACAGATAAGGTATGATCATTTGAACTTCTTAACCAAAACAACATAAAAATATGCATAAAAGCCATCAGCATCATCACTCAGATGCCATACTATCACATGCAAGATAAGAAAAATTAGGAAAGTAACCATTCCAATAGTGAGAATTTTATTATTCTAATAATGACTTGACTGACTCATAAGCACTCATGATTTGGTTTTCATTTGCATGACATGTGGAAGCAGATGGGTTCCCCGGCCCCACAACCAAAGGAAGGGTTGTAGATATGGCGAATACAAAAACTAGTCTCATGATACATTTCTGGCCATCAATTTTAAGGCAAATGAAATAAAAAGGTTGAAATTGCAGGTGAATCAGTTTTGTCATGCCCCTGCCGGTTGGTGATGAATGACCTCTCATATCATAACTATGGAAGCTGAAAATTTTATCAAATCTCAATGACCATCAATCAATCAATCAGGTCACCAGAAGGACTTCAGTTTGATAATATGTGAAACAGGCAATCCCAGTATGGGTGGTAATCTATGAAGCACGGATACTCCGAAACCATCGGAGTATCCGTATCGGATACGTTTCCGACACGGATACGGCCGGATACGGCTCGGATACGTGTCGGATACGTATCCAATTAAATATTATATATTTTAAATACCGATACGGCTCAGATACGCCATCCGATACGTGCAGATACGGCGGGATACGGCTAAACACGGGATACGGCACTCGGACACGGCAAATGACGGGATACGGCCAAAAACGGAAGAAAAGAGGGGAAAAAAAAAGAAAAAAATAAAAACTTACTCTTTCCTCTCCTCTGCTTCCACGACTTCTTTCCTCTCCTCTCTGCTTCTCACGAAAACCCCTCGGAAACCCTCTTCTGCGGCGACAACCCTGTGCGAAACTTCCTCTGCTCTCGATTCGCTGCCTCTGCTCTTGATTCGCTGCTCTCTCCTCTCTGCTGCTCGTTTTTTTCTGCATCTTCCGATTCGCGGCTTCTCTAGGTATGCCTTTCTTCTTCCTCTTCTCTCCTTCTTCTTCGTCTTCTCTTCTTCTACTTCTGTTTTCCGTCTTCTTTTTCTTCTTCCAGATTTTCGTTTTTCCCTCTTCTTCTTCTTCTTCTTCCAGATTTTCGTTTCCCTCTTCTTCTTCTTCTTCCAGATTTTCGTTTTTCCCTCTTCTTCTTCTTCTAGATTTTCGTTTCCCTCTTCTTCTTCTTCTTCCAGATTTCGTTTTTCCCTCTTGTTCTTCTCCTTCTTCCTCTGTTCTTCTCTTCTTCGTCTTCTTCTCTCAGTCGTCTTCTTCTTCTACTTCGTCTTGCACTGTTTTTTTCTCTTCTTCTTCTTCGTCTCTTCGGGTTCTTCTTCTTTCTTCTTCTTCTTATTCGTCTTCTTCTTCTTCTTTCTTCTTCTTCTTATTCGTCTCTTCTTGGCCTCCTTTCCACCCTAATATACTGTGGAGGTTTTGCTTATTACAATTAGCCTTTAAAATAATTTATATTTGTTATTGTAATTTGTCGGCTGTACATATTTTCGGCTGAACATTTTTAAGCAAATTTTTATTTTAAGATTTTTATCTGTAATGGTAAAGCATAAATACCTTCATTTTATATCGTTTCTGGTATTTGATGGAGATATTAATATTTGAATACATCATCAACTTTTAGAAGTATTTGTTGGGTTACTGAGAAATCTACCTCAAAAAATAAAATTCTGTATGTAAATCTTATTCTAAAGCACTGATATTTGATTCTTGTCCTTTTACACGAAATAGTAAAATACAATGATTTATTTCATTTACTGTAGATTATTGGTGTTCTGATAATATGGGTCTATCTGATTGTATATTTTAGTTAATTAATTTTTTTTTTTTATCTATGTTTGCCGTTCAGCCTCTTTGTCAATTGAAATGGCTACTGGTGGTGAGGGCAGTGGTAGTAGGTGTGGTTCATCTAGTAGTACAGCTACAAGTAGATTTTGTTCCTCCGAGGCTCTAGATGACCATTGTCCTCTTTGGTCATATGTTACAATATATCAAAGTAGAGATCTAAATATTGGAGGTGGAAATAGAAAGTGGAAGTGCAATTTTTGTAATAAGGATTTCAACGGTTCATACTCTAGGGTTAAGGGTCATCTATTGAGGCAATCTGGTAAAGGGATTCAAATATGTGCTTCTGTGACTGAAGAATATTTAAGGGAACTCTTAAGAATTGTTTCTGAGGCTGAAGAGAGGTGTAGACCAAAAAATGTTCCCTTACCCAATCGTTCCATTGCAACTCTTATGGGCCCAGCATCAACTAGTGAGGGGAAAAAAAGACGAGTTGGAGGTACAAGTGCTTTAGAAAAAGCATTTAAAAATGATGCTAGAGATCGGCTTACAAGTGAAATTGCTAGAATGTTTTATTCAGGTGGTTTGCCATTTAACTTTGCTAGAAATCCCTATTATCTTAGTTCATATACTTTTTCTGCCAACAATCAGATCGCTGGGTATGTTCCTCCTGGTTATAATGCTTTAAGAACTACACTATTACAAAAGGAGAGAGCAAACATTGAAAGGTTGCTCCAACCAATCAAAAATACTTGGCATGAGAAGGGGATGAGCCTAGTTAGTGATGGGTGGAGTGATGCACAAAGGAGGCCGTTAATCAATTTCATGGCTGCATCTGAGGGAGGCCCCATTTTCTTGAAAGCTGTTGATGGGTCAAAAGAATATAAAGATAAGCACTACATTGCCAAATTGATGATAGACACAATTCGTGAGGTTGGGTCAGAGAATGTGGTGCAAGTTGTGACCGATAATGCTCCTGTATGTAAGGCAGCGGGGCTACTTGTTGAAGGTCATTACCCTCACATATTTTGGACTCCTTGTGTGGTGCACACATTAAATCTTGCACTAAAAAATATATGTGCATCAAAAAATACAGAGAGGAATGAGAATGTTTTTGCTGAATGCCATTGGATTACTGAAGTTTCAGATGATGCATGTTTTATTCGCAATTTCATTATGAATCATTCTATGAGATTGGCTATTTTTAATTCCATTGTACCATTGAAATTGCTTGCTGTGGCCGAGACACGATTTGCTTCCACCATTGTGATGTTGAAGAGATTGAAGCTTATCAAGCGTGGCCTTCAGGAGATGGTTATTTGTGAGGAATGGAGTGCCTACCGAGAGGATGACGTTGGAAAGGCTCAAGCTGTGAAAGAGATGATTTTAAATGATGTATGGTGGGACAAGGTTGATTATATTCTTTCTTTTACACGCCCAATCTATGAGATGCTCCGGTTGTGCGACACGGATAAGCCGACCCTTCATTTGGTTTATGATATGTGGGATACAATGATAGAGCAAGTGAAGGCGGCGATATATGGCCATGAGTTGAAGGAGCTAGACGAGCAATCTACTTTTTATGGTGTGGTGTATGATGTACTCATTGATCGATGGACTAAAAGTTGTACACCACTACATTGCATGGCTCATTCTTTGAATCCAAGGTAATTTATCTATTTCGATTATTTTTTTAGATTTTGAACTTCATGTTTTACAAACTAATGTTATGCTTTTCTAACCTATAGGTATTATAGTAGTGAATGGCTTGCTCAAGCTCCGAATAGGGTTGTACCACATAAGGATCCAGAGATATCTGATGAGAGAAACAAATGTTTGAGAAGGTATTTCCCTGATGTGAATGAGAGGAAAGCTGTTCTGACGGAATATGCAAGATTTTCAGGAGCTACTGATGTATTTGGGTCCTTTGATTGTTTACAAGATAGATGGGACTTGGATCCAAAAACATGGTGGGTGACCTATGGATCTTCTATACCAAGACTGCAAACGATGGCTCTTAAGCTTCTTGTACAACCATGTTCATCATCGTGTTGTGAGAGGAATTGGAGCACCTACTCATTCATCCACTCCATGAAAAGAAACAAGATACATCCTAAGAGAGCTGAAGATTTGGTGTTCATACATACAAATCTTCGTCTTTTGTCAAGGAAGAATGAAGGCTATGTCAAAGGACCAACTAGGATGTGGGACATTGGAGGAGATCAGTGGGATCCATTTGACGGAGCTGGAGTTCTAGAGGTTGCAAGTTTGTCTCTTGATGAACCAGATATGGAGGCAGTTGTTTTTACTGATGCGGGTGAAAGAAATGAAGAGATTGAAACTTTCCATCAGATTTTGTAATAAGTTTAAACATGTATTTTGTGAGTGACTTATATTTTGTTGAAATGTTGACTCTTTTTATCTAAAAGTAGAATTTATGATGTTTTTTTGTAAATGCTTGAATTTATTATTATTATATATATATTATATAATTTTTTAATTTGGCGTATCCTGCCGTACCCGTATCCTAGTTTTTAAAAATTTGCCGTGTCCCCGTATCGGATACGTATCGTATCGGATACGCGTACCCGTATCGGTGCTTCATTGGTGGTAATTAATCCATTCAAGCCCTTTTCCCCATTGAAATGAGACATCCTATGCATGATTTCTGAACAACGGATGGAGGATATGGGGGAGGATATAGGGGTGAAGTGAGTGCAGGCCAATAAACATATGAAGAATAATCCCACTCCATAGTAGGGTGCCTACTCTTGGTGATTTCTAAAAACCACCTTCCTAACCTTTTTTTTCTTTTCCTTTTTTCTTTTTTAGACAACGAAGAACCCCAAAACCCCCCAACTCTCCCCAAGTACGAAGGCGGCCTAACCCTTTTTTTATTGGCCAGTTTTTGTATTGGTTTCCAACAGCATAAAAGCTCAGGCAATTATAGTCATCTAGACAGTGCTAAACTATTCCATAAGAAACCATTTTTCAATTTCTTTTGATGTAACATGACTTGGAACTCGCAACTTGCATGGATGCATCAATGAGCACATGCCAAATGTGCTTGATTGGGACCCAATTAATGAATAGTACCTGAAAAACAAACATCTAGGTTCTGCTTGATTTTTATATTATCTTCTAACCCTAATTGTAGTAATAAGAGAATCATTTAACCCCTTTAAAGGAAGTACAGTTTGTAGGCTTTTCTTTTAAGTAACACACTCAAACCTGCAACCTTCATGGTTGTGACCAGAAGAACCTACCTTTCTAACAACTAAAAATAAACTTCTCACAGTTTCTTACCTTCTCTAATCAATAAAAGCTATCTTGACACCATTCAAAAAAATAATAATAGTCTATCTTGACATGATTAAATGACAGTGGATACTTAAGAACTACAACCTCCAACCTATTTGTATACAATATCCAGGAAGAAAATTGGAAGCTCCATTTAAAAATAAAAATATAAATAAATAGCATAAAGCAACAGGCCTGTTTGTAGCCAGTAGTTCCTAATGCATCTAAATTCCATAACAAAGAAGAATATGGAAGCCCCATTTTAAAATTAAATAATAATAATAATGATAATAACATGAATCAATGGACATTTTTTCATCATATAGCCAATTATCCTATCAGTCCAATGTTGGCCTTTATATTTGGATTTGGCAAATTGAAGCGATGGGCATGTTGTGGCCTAGAATTCCATAATGCATCTGAATTCTGTAGAGTTCCAATGGATTTTCATAACAGTGTCATCATCATCGTAGCCATTAATCCCATATATCTGGGATCAGCCTTCTAAGCTCTGCATAATTCCAATTCTATCCAAGAATTCGTGGCTACAAACAAGGGCCTAAGTAATGACACCATTAATTCCCACTTCCATATCTCCAACAAATAAATAAACAACTAAAAGAATGTCAAGAATAAATGGCAACATTAAAAACAAGAAGTAGATAACAGCGGAATGAGAAAAAATGACTATACAAGTTGTAGTGTGGCATATATAAGAGGATACTTACACATGTTGTAGTGTTGCATGGAATAACATGCTTCCAATGGCAAGGATCATATTGGATATATGGAGAACAGTAAATCTTTTCTCAAACCTCTGTCTCAAGGCATTTATAAGACCAACCAATGCCAAAAGAATGCTCGGAATATTGGATATAGTGTTATAAAACTCTGCAATATAAGAAGAGTGGGTATAATTTTTCTCACACCACTCAGTGGTAGACGTGACAGGCCCCCAGAAGCTTGATACAATTGTATCGGCCATTTCCTCAGCACTAATCTACTGCCCAAAGTTCAAAATATGGATATGCTGTTTCTGATACAATACGATACTGAAACCAAGCAACTCCAAATTATGTGCCTGCAATATGTGCCATTTTAACATTATTAAATCAAGACAAGCAATCTCACAAAAACTCTTGCTGATGTGACAACAAGCAAAACTCAAATTAATGTGGAAACTAAGGAAAAGGACAAACAGTGGATTTGACAACATATAGCACCATATATTTCGTACATGCACTCGCACACACACCTACTCTCCCACCCATAAATGAACCAAAAAGTACTTTTCCTAATTTGTACTAGATGCTGTCTATATAAATATTTGATGGATTTCTAGAGTTATGGGATTTATCTATATGAAAGGCATGAGTAAGAGAGCATTGTAACCCCATTCATTAAGATTGGACATGGTTATGTCAGCTCTCCCTTTTTCCTTCTTTTTGTGGAATTATTTTAGTGCATGCTTGTGTCAGAATTTAGAAATTGCAGGTTCAAGTCACATTATTATTAATTAAAAAAAATGGACAATTCAAACATGCAACCCACTGGGCTACCCATGAAGCCCAAGACCTGTAAATTCAGCCCCAAAAAAGTTTGAACAATCCAAAAGCACATTTCTGCTCCAAAATCAACATCCAGTTACTCAATCAGTCACAGTGACTCCAGCAATGTCCGTCCAAAGACATGATTACTGCAGCCATCAAATCTGAAAAGCAGGAAATGACATGTCACCACAAATTTAAACAGGTAGGCAGGAATGACTCCTATTTATATCAGATTTCAATGTGGACCTGACTTGGAAACATGATATTAGCTCTGAGGAGAGCAACTTCCATGACAAAATAAATAGATGCTTACATAAATAGGTGTTCATTAAGACAGTGAACAACTTTGCCTGTCCTATTTCCTTCTTCTTCAGCCATAGCCTCATCTCCCCATTCCCTCAGTCCCTCCCTATTTTGTCAAGTTTCAACCCAAAAAATAAAACAAAAATCACATCTAACATAATATTTTTCACAAATGAAGAAATCCACTCAAGAAGCTGCAGCGAAAGGGGAACAATTTGATCCTCGGGTTGCGGAAACTTCATTAAAACAAAACTCTGGGTTGAATTAATGGACGGAACCAGGAATTTAACTATGTATATATAGAAGAAAGAATTTAAAGTTCACAGTCATTAAGGCCCATTGGCGGTTCATTCATAATAAAGACAGAAACCAAGCGCAATCTGGGTGAATGGAGATCAGAACACAAAGTTCTTTCATAATTCATATCATGGATAATCCACGAAAAAGAGGAATGGAATTAAACAATTAGCTGAAGGAGGCAAAAATTCAAAGAGGCCCAAAGAGATAAAGGTAGAAAGAATGTTTCAAGCCCACTGTCGTCCTTTCTTTCTCTCTCATCTTTCTATTGAATAGAGTAGAAATTTGACCTACCTGAGAAAGCTAAAGTTTTCAAGTTCATATCCTCACACAAGAATATCTGACATAGAATGTCATGATAAAATGAGTCTATCTCTGAGGATCCTCTTCAAGCTCACCAATCTCATATTGAACATCAGGATGACAATGAACCTTTTAATGGATTCCCAATTTTGTTTTGGTGTAAACAAAGAAGACAAATCGTTGACCTTCCACTTCAGGCCTAAATTCAAGAATCTTCAGCAGACAAAAGGGGAAAAAAAAAAACAAATGCTTGAAATCTACAACATTCAATAAGAAACTCACTTTTGTTCTATTTTTGAGGCAAGGAAAACGCAAATCAAGAGATTTAACAGATTTTACATCTCAGAACTCAAACAACTGATTCCTCTCATGTATATGCTGCCACTTGTTGATAGAAAAAGAAAAAGAGGATAATGCACTAAATTTTCAACAAGTTCTCAATATTCTCTACGCCACTGTATTGTACCCATCCTAACAAATTAAATTTTTAATTACTATTCAATGAGCATCAAAGAAAATAGTAAGAAAAAGAAGGAAAATCCATCTATACAAGCAACTGAAGCCTGAACTCTGGCAAGTCAATTGGTTGATTATTACTAACACGTGTTTAAGTCATCAATGATATTGAAAAGGTGCACTGAACTACCACTTTACATAGAGAGACCACCTATGATGGATACAGAACCCCACATGAATGGTCAGGCATTCCAATCTGGCCAACATCCATCCAGTGCCAATAATTAGATTGTAATACCAAAAAAAAAAATGTACTTTATGAGCCCCTTTAAAACTCTGAAGCTGTAAAATCAATGGATCAGATGATCCAATCAGAGCGATTTGGCAAACCTTCTACTCTCAAGGTCCTTCAGAGAACCCACTCAAACCCATGTAGGTTCCTGCAGAACCGGCTGATACAAATGCCGTTTCAAAGTCCAATATGCATGCGTTGTGGTAGAGCTGCAATTGCGTTGTGGTAGAAATGTACAATGATATCGAGAAACAGATCAAAATCAAACAGCCAAGATACCTAATGAAGCCCAATGACAGAATCCAACATTTTAATTTTACTATAACGAATGCAAACATCAATCCAACAAACAAAACTTTAGAAGCAAAAGCCTCACGTACAAGGAAAAATGAATTCAAACCAGCTCTAGAGATCCATAAATAACATTAAAACAAACAAAAAGCAGCACCCATAAAATAAAGAACAAAAACGAATTCCCATAGAATGGACTCGGATTTGGGGTAGAAAAGAGTTTCAACCTCGATACAAATGCGATAGACAGAAAGACAGAGAATCCAGATGAGAAAACGAAAGAGAAAACTCACCCTAAGTATCTAAACAGGTAGATTTGGAGGGTTGGCCCGTCGGAGTTGGATCATCTCTCTCTGTGAAAATGGAAGGGGGAAACCCTAAAACCGAACCGGGAACTTTCCTTTCCGAGTCCCATTAATGGTTTTATCCATTACTTAAAATATTTTCTTTCGTGATTGCACAGCTTAAAAGTTGAAAAGTGTTGGGTTCCTTTAAGTAGTTGGATGATTGGTTGGCAACACATTATAAAGAAACAATTCAGATTCCAAAAGCAGTGATAATTTTTACATGAATTTGATCTGAATTCATTTAAAATTAAAATTTTAAATCTGAGATATTTAGTAAATAGATTAATATAATTAAAATTTATTTAAATTAAATATCTTGATTAGATTTCAAGCTTTACAAAAGTTTACTATAAAATTAATTTAAGGTCAATGTAATTTCAGTGTCTTAAAAATCCACCCTTCACATGGGTTCATTTCCAGTTCAATTATATGATTTAATTATTTTTAACTTTTCTAAAATTTAAATTTTCAAAAGTCTTTAGTGACCCACAGTTTGAAAGAGTTGAGGTGCTTGACCGTCAATAGCAATCAAATTATTTAAAACTAATGTTATTTTTTTTTTTTTTTTGTGATGTATAATTATAATTAGTGTGAACAACATATTTCATGAAAAATGTGATTATTAATTTTTTATATTTAGCATTTTAAATTTTATATAGAAATTAAATATCATTCTATTTTAATTTTATTTATTATTAAATAATTGATTAATTGATAAATTAATATTTTATTCGATATCATATTAATGTCTACAAGTTTGACCACAGTTGAATTTCTATTCAATCTTATATAACCCAACATTTTCCTAAGATGATTTGATCCATAAATCAATTTCTAAATAGTATAATACAGCCAATTATAAATGAATTCAATAAATTAACTTAATGATGAATAAATTGTTTTTACTCATTTAACCTTTCTCACCTCTGTCTACTAATGCCATGTGAATTATAGATGATGCTTAAACTTCACAATTCAAATGGCATTTAAATTCTTTAGTGAAAATTATCATATTTCACAAAAGGGTGGTAAAGTGAGAAAAGAGTTGAGCAGGAAAGAACTTAAAGATAAATAGATAAATAAATAAGATGTTAAATCTGTGAGGATTTTAGTAAGACTGTATCTAAATTTTTCACATGTTAATAAAAAAAATTGTAAATTGAAACAACGTAACTCAAAAATAAAATAAAGATTGCAAATGAGCAAAAGTCATATTGCAAAATAATAACTCAAAACAAAAGAAATAACTATCACATGTAAGTTGGAACATAGACAAGTAACTTAGACTGCGTTTGAATAAGGGATTAATTTTGTAGGGGTTACGCTTGGTAATATGAAAATCCCTTAAAAGAAAAGGGTTTTCAAAAGTGAGAAATGAGGAGTAAAATTTTAAATTTTTACCTTTATCATTTAGTTAAAAAAAGGATAATGAGGGCTAACTCCCCTTACCCTTACCCTTACACTCCTCTCATCCAAATACAGTGTTAATATTTATTTGTTTGTGTTCTTATATACACATTAATAGTTATCTCTAAGTACAATATGAAATGAATGAGTTCGACTAAAGCATATTAGCATGCAAATAAAAATAAGAGATTGACAAAGAACACATAAACAAAAGGCAAGAAAAAGTTAAATTCCATTCATTACTGATTACACAAATAATATTATAGGTGACACTAGGAATGTAGAAGAACTTGGATCCAGCCTGTTGGCTATTCAACCGGATTGATTATTAAGGAAGTGGCCGGATCTTAGAGTCCGTCTGTCGCAGGCAGATCGGATCCTTAAAGTCCACTGATAAACGAATGGGCTTGAACTTATATATTTTTAAGTTTTAGTTTTCTTTTTAAATTTACGTGTGGAAAACTCAAATATAATATTATTAAAAACCCCTTTAAATTCTATTTTTTTCAGTCTCTCTCTCGCAGGCATGACTCTTACTGTCTCTCTTACGCTACTTTCTTGCACCTCTCCGTCCTCTCAGAGTGGAGCTCAGCCCTTCATCTCCTTAAAACCCTAAACCACTCGATATTCCAATCTTTTAATTTTTCGTTCTCCAAAATCTGTCAATTTTGAAGATCTATAACATGTCATGTATTATTTATTTATTTACTACTATTATCATATATTTTTCTTCCAAATATCTTTTAAGCTTTTCCTTTTTCCTTTTTTGAATTTTGATAATTTTTTTCTTCAGATGTAACTATTTGAAGGAAATAAAGGGCCTAATCATTCAGATCCTTGGCCTTTGGAGGGGGTTTGATCCAAAACTTTTTGGGGTAAGTCTTATATTTCTCCTTTTATTTTAAACGGGGTTATTGTATTTGTTTTTAATGATTTTTGGAAATCATGCATGATGGTGGTGTTGTATCACATCTTTCAAGCACTCTTGGTACTTATTCATGACCCAAGTGTGCATATCCATACTGTTCATCAGTTGTTTGGGAGATGACCTATTTTAAGTCGATTTTGCAAAATTTATTTTTTTGTTAAGAGTCTATATATTTATTTTTCTTTTTTTTTATACTTCATGCAGAGCGGCGTGTTATCAGTTCATTTGTATTTGATGAGCTGTACATCGGTAGAGATAAAATGGGAATTTCACTCCATCTCATGTTTCCTAAAAGATTTTTACCCGTGTAGGATGCGGCCTAATATTTATGATATGGATTTTTTTTTCCTTTTATTTGTTTCTTTATGTTGGTTTGTATTTAGGGTGGTAAGCCCAATTTAAAAGTTTATAATTTTAGGTCCAACTGGTCTGGTTTAGAATTTTTGCCCTTTTTTATACTTCATGTTGTAATGTATTGAACTATTTGTGTAAGTATTGGTCAAATATTGAATTTCGAAGCGAAAATGGTAAATATTGAGCTTATGCTAGGTGTAAGGGATTTTATTTTTGTTATTTGTAAGTGAATTTTGGTTAATATTGATATTGGGCCTCAGGAACATCAGGACCCGATGTATGGTCAAATTGTAAATATTTGATCAAATTGTAT
Organism: Chimonanthus salicifolius; assembly: GCA_013350335.1. Lineage (NCBI taxonomy): Eukaryota > Viridiplantae > Streptophyta > Magnoliopsida > Laurales > Calycanthaceae > Chimonanthus > Chimonanthus salicifolius. Next base: position 55,878,592 of record CM023539.1, read on the forward strand.
GTAAATTTTGGTTAAAATTTTGATATTGGGCATAGTGGCATCAAACTGGGCCTTTTGCATGGTTATATGGACAATTGGACCTTTAATGGGCTTAGGGATTAAAGAACCCATATTAAAGGATAGACCTCTTGGAGTTTTCGATTTTTTTTTTGTTTTTATATATGTTTTAAAAGTAACAAAAGTCAAAGATTAAGAATAAGTCAAAGTGATCAAAATTTGAGAAATCAAAAAATATAGTTTGTTTGATCTAATCGAATTATTTTTATATGACTTGTATTTAAATATAATTTTTTTTAGTTAAAATGATGTTTTTATTAGCTAATAATTAATTAGATGAAGGCAACTCTTCCAAAAGATTTATATTTAAATACATTTTTTATTTTAAAAATTATTTTATAAACCCATATATTGCGTTGTATGAAAGATAAGAGTTTCTCAAACTCTCAATTCATATTTTTCTCTCCTTTAGAAATGGAAAAAACTCTTGATTTTTCTAAAGTGTTGTTTTGACTTTTGACATTATATACAACGGTGAAAAAGATTTAATCCATAGTGATTTTTTAAATTATATTAATTAGATTAATTAAATTATATTTCAATTAAATGTTTAAATAATAAAAAATAATCTAAAATGATGGACAAAAATAGATAGTACATAACAATGCATAAATAATATCTTAATTCTCATTTACCAATGGACTTTTCATATTTTATATTATTTATATATTTAAGTATTTGTTCTCAAGAGAATATGATTTAGTTAGTCTATATATGTTTTAACAACCTCAATTAAACATGTCTTCTTTAATACAAATTGATACAATCTATATAGAACTCCTTGATAGAGACCACGTCTTCGTTTTCATCCATAGGTTACTATTCAAAAGATAATAACTAAGTTCATCCTTATGATCAGATTAGAAAATCGATCCTTTGAATATATTTTTTTAAATTTACGTATGGAAAACTGTAGAAAATCCAGTATAAAATCCCTACGAGTGATACCCAATGTCCTTAGAGCACATCAAGTGCGATCATGAGGACTCGAACCTGACACCTCCTATTTTTTAACACAGGAGATTATCAGTTGAACTTGTGCTAAAATATTGTTATAATTGGAGCATATATTTGATAAGATATAGGGAGCACTTACACACACCCGGTTTTTCTGCCTCTACACACCCGAATTCGAAAATTCGGGTGAAATTACGATTCTGCCCCCGCGTTTCCATTCATTCGAATGAATTCCCAGTTCATTTTGTCATTCATTCGAATGAATGGATTCATTCGAATGAATCACCAGTTCATTTTCGATTCATTCGAATGAATCCATTCATTCGAATGAATCACCGGTTCATTTTGGATTCATTCGAATGAATGGGCTGAACAGTAACATGGAGTACTGTTCAGCCCGATCATTCGAATGCCCAGTCGTTCGAATCCGCCGAATGGATTCATTCGAATGAATGCCCAGTTCATCTTGGCATTCATTCGAATGAATCAATTCATTCGAATGACTGGACATTCATTCGAATGATCGGGCTGAACAGTACTCCGTGTTACTGTTCAGCCCGATCATTCGAATCATTCGCACACGATTCCGCTGAATACATTCATTCGAATGAATGACCAGTCATTCGAATGAATGGGATGAACAGTAACACGGAGTACTGTTCAGCGCGATCATTCGATTCATTCGCATACACAGAATTCATTCGAATGAATCAACTGATTCATTCGAATGAATGCCTTCAAACGTGCATTCATTCGAATGAATCAGATGATTCATTCGAATGAATGTATCAGAGGCTGCCACGGAATGACAGTCCCTCTGGTTCAGCTGATTCATTCGAATGAATCAGCCCATTCATTCGAATGAATCCTCTGTTATCGGGCATTCATTCGAATGAATGGGATGATTCATTCGAATGAATGCATCAGAGGCTGTCTGGGAATGACAGTCCACGCATTCATTCGAATGAATCAGCCCATTCATTCAAATGAATGCCTGAAAATGTGCATTCATTCGAATGAATGGCATGATTCATTCGAATGAATGCCCTGGACTGCCACTCTCAGGCAGCCTCTGATGCATTCATTCGAATGAATGGGCTGATTCATTCGAATGAATGCCCTGAACTGCCATTCTCAGGCAGCCTCTGATGCATTCATTCGAATGAATCAGCCCATTCATTCGAATGAATGCCTGAAAATGTGCATTCATTCGAATGAATCAGCTCATTCATTCGAATGAATCAGACCATTCATTCGAATGAATGCACGTTTTCAAGGCATTCATTCGAATGAATGGGCTGATTCATTCGAATGAATGAAACTTATATATAAATCGATCCACTAAATTTCACTCGTCTCATTCCATTCAAAACCCTAAACCCTCGTTTCCCTCTCCCTCTCCCTTCTCCCTTGAACCCCTTTCTCAATCCCTTCTCCCTTAAAACTTAAACCCCATTTTCAACACCCACTTTTCACCCTTAAACCCCTTTTGCAAACACTTCTCCCTACAACCTCATTTTCAACCCCCTTTTCAACTCTCTTTTCAATCTCAAACCCTTGAACCCCATTTCAATCCCAAACCCTTATACTCCATTTTGAACCACGTTTTTCAAATAATTAACCCTAAAACCCCATTTTCAACCCCCCTTTTTAATCCCAAAACAATGAACCCCTTTTAAATCCCAAACCCTTAAAAAAAAATCATTCCCATTTTCAACACACTCACTCTCTCAATCTGTTACCTCGGGTCGAAGTTATCTCTCTCAAGCTAATGTCTGGATCTCGTATCTCGAATCGAAGGTAAGTCCTATCTCAGTTTTTTTCTAGAAATCATTATTATTAGTGTTTTAGAGGTAGGTTTAAATCCTCAAGTGGCATGGAGTTTGTTGAGGGATGTTTTGAAAGTCGTGAAGACCTTATAAATTATGTTAAGAATATAGTTCTTAAACAAGGATTTGTATGTACGATAAAGAGGTCATGTAAAAAGGAAAATAAATTAGTCCTCGGCTGCGATAGAGGAGGTAAATACCGCAGCACGGTTAGCTTGGATGACGATGACAGAAAGAGGAAAGCATACCCTCGCCAATGTAATTGTCCTTTTGAAGTTAAAGGAAAACAGATTGTTGATGGGTCATGGAAGTTGACCATAAAGAGTTTGGAGCACAATCATGATATATCGGATGTATTATTAGGTCATCCAAGTACAAGATGTTTTTCAGATTCTGAGAAAAGAATGATCATTGAAATGAGGAGTAGCAATATACCACCACGACAAATTTTGACGACCCTTAGAAATCAAAATCCAGATATTGGAATATCAGCGGCTGATTTGTACAACTTTTGTTCTGCGCTTCGGAAAGAGCAACTAAGGGGTCGAACTACAATTGAAGCTTTGATAGAAGATCTTCAACAAGGTGGTTATCAATACTTTCTTGACTATGACAGTGATGGTCATCTATCCCATCTCTTTTTCGCACATCCGAAGTCAATTTTTCTTACCGACAGATATCATAATGTGTTTCTGATGGATTGCACGTACAAAACCAACAGATATCATATGACATTGCTTCATGTCGTTGGTGTGACAAGTTTCAATAAGAATTTCTGCTCATGCTTTGCATTTCTAAGAAATGAGAAATTTGAAGATTATGTATGGGCATTACAGATGTTTAAAAAGGTCTTCGGAGTGCACCATGATCGACAAGTTCTTTTGACTGATAGGGAATTGGCGTTAAAGAATGCCATTGATTTGGAGTTCCCTAATGCTGTACATATTTTGTGTTCCTGGCATATCAACAAGAATATTGTCGCTCGTTGTAAACCTTTGTTTAAGAGAATGGAAGACTGGAATGCATTTTTTACCGAATGGAATGGCCTGATTGAGTCCCCAACCGAAGAAGCATTCAATACAGCGTTTGAGGCATTCAAACAAAATTTTAGAGCTGATTCGCAGGCAGTGAATTACTTAACAAGGACATGGATCCCACTTAGAAAACAATTCGTCAAGGCATGGATCGGATGGAGTTTACATTTTAAAAAGCAGGAGGTGCATCACGAGGCGCATCAAGAGGTGCAGCAGGAGGTGCAGCAGATGGTGCAGCAGGAGGTGCAGCAGGTCGGGCAGCAGCTGGTGCAGCAGGAGGTGCAGCAGGTGGTGTATGAACTGGAGGTGCAGCAGGTGGTGCAGGAGGTGGTGCAGCAGGAGGTGCACCAGCTGGTGCATGAACTGGAGGTACATATGGAATAAGTGCAATATGACGAGAACGGGGGCGAGAAACTGCTGGTGCTCGACTATGAACAGAACGAGAGCCAGTAGCAGCTACAACACCAGTCGGACCAATACGGGGGCCAGAAGCTGCTGCTAATCCAGTCGGACGAACAGAGTGGCCAAAAGCTACTAATCCAATCGGTCGGACCTGGGGGCCTGAAACTGCTCCAAATGGACGAGCAGGGGTGCTAGATCCTGCTGTTGCTGCTGAAGCTGAAGCACCTGCTCCAGATGTAGGAGCATGGGTGCCAGCACCTGCTCCAGATGTAGGAGTATGGGTGCCAGATCCTGCTCCTGAAGGTGGAGCAGATGATCGAGATGGCCGAGCAGGAATGTCAGATGCTGAAGCTGCTGATCGAAATGGTCTAGCAGGGCTGCCAGATGTTGCTCCTAAAGCTGAAGCTGCTGATCCAAATGGACGAATAGGGACAAAAGCTGCTCCTGCATATTCTTTAGATACCCTTGCTCGTAAACTCCCATCTGCTTCTGCTCCTAATGCTGCTGTTATCCCCCTCTCTTGTGCTATAAGTACAGCCAATCTCAAAGTATCGATAATCTGATTCTGCATCACATCCAACCTTGCAGAAACCTGATCATATCTCTGATCCATCTTCTCCTCCAAAGAAGAAATGCTATCAAGAATCTGTTGTGTGTTGATTCCAGTTGATCCTTCTTGAGGAGGAGTCCCTGCCTCGCGTGCCTCACGCGCCTCAGATGCCTCAGATGGCTCAGGTGGTGGTGGTACCTGAAGTTGAAGTGCCTCGACAACTTTGGGTACCCATTTCTTACTCACTGTGTCGAGTTGGAATCCCATCTTCTTCAAAGTTGAATCATTGAAATAATCAAATCGGTCTAAAGAAACTTTATCATCGGGGAGAAGAGGGATTCCGCGTTCTTCAAAAAATGAACATAGAAATAGACCGTACGGAAGACTGCATCTTCTGGTCTTCCGGCAGGCGCGCATGTGACTAATGATGATATGGGAGAGGGAGATTTTTTTCCCATTCATGATGCACCAAATCAAGAAGACATCGAACCATGTCACAGTAGTATGCCCTTTTCTAGGGCACACACAGTTGACAACTATGTGGTGGATGATTCGTGCCTCTAATGTCAAATTCGTCAGAGGGGGGGTCTTCTTCTCAGTAATATCTGTCCTCCCACAGATTTCGTTAAGGGCTACCAAAACGTCAAAGCCCTCAACATCAGTGGGCCATGTACGACTGTCGTACTTTCTAATCGCATCTTTGGGCAAATTGTATAGGAGATCTAACCTATCCCGTGTAATGACAATTTCTTGCCCTCGGACAGATGTTTTAACCGACTCATCGTCAATTCTTTCCACATTGGCATAAAATTCTTTAACGACCGTCGGATACATATCACTTTTTAATGCCAAAAATGACCCCCAACCTATTTTTTCAAATAAATCTTCAACTTTAAAACCAAATTGTGTGAAATATAAGAGGTCCACGATTTTACCGAATATGAAGGACCGTGTGGAGAAATCCTCTCTGTACATGGTCGCCGCTTCCGAAGATACGAAATAGGTGGGGTCGAATGCGGTATCCTTCTTTTGTTTTTTCCCTCCCCTTGTTGAGGTCGCTTTCCTTTTCAAGGACGATGCCATGGGTTAAAGGGTGGGTTTTTCAAAATAAAGGAAGAAGTAGGGAGAATAGGGTGGGGTTTGGGATTGAAATGGGGGTGATTTGAATGAAAGGGGGGTGTGATTCGAATGAATGGGGTGTGATTCGAATGAATGGGTGTGTGATTCGAATGAATGGGTGTGTGATTCGAATGAATGAGGGAAGGGCTCGGGAAAGGGACTTCGGAATGAGGGAAGGCCGAGCTTAGATTGAGGAAAGGGAGAGCTAAGGATGAGAGAGACACGGCCGGAACCGGCGCCGGAGCAGGAGAGTGAAAGGGGGAGGGAGAGATTCGATCTAGGGTTTTGAAATGGACTCACGGCGAAGGAGGGAAGGGGTTAGGGTTCGGTGTCGATCGAATGAATCGACGGTTCTTATATATTAAGTTTGCATTCATTCGAATGAATCATGCCATTCATTCGAATGAATGCACATTTTCAGGCATTCATTCGAATGAATGGGCTGATTCATTCGAATGAATGCATCAGAGGCTGCCTGAGAGTGGCAGTCCAGGGCATTCATTCGAATGAATCATGCCATTATTCGAATGAATGCACATTTTCAGGCATTCATTCGAATGAATGGGCTGATTCATTCGAATGAATGCATCAGAGGCTGCCTGAGAATGGCAGTCCAGGGCATTCATTCGAATGAATCATGCCATTCATTCGAATGAATGCACATTTTCAGGCATTCATTCGAATGAATGGGCTGATTCATTCGAATGAATCAGCTGAACCAGAGGGACTGTCATTCCGTGGCAGCCTCTGATACATTCATTCGAATGAATCATCTGATTCATTCGAATGAATGCACGTTTGAAGGCATTCATTCGAATGAATCAGTTGATTCATTCGAATGAATTCTGTGTATGCGAATGAATCGAATGATCGCGCTGAACAGTACTCCGTGTTACTGTTCATCCCATTCATTCGAATGACTGGTCATTCATTCGAATGAATGTATTCAGCGGAATCGTGTGCGAATGATTCGAATGATCGGGCTGAACAGTAACACGGAGTACTGTTCAGCCCGATCATTCGAATGAATGTCCAGTATGAATGCCAAGATGAACTGGGCATTCATTCGAATGAATCCATTCGGCGGATTCGAACGACTGGGCATTCGAATGATCGGGCTGAACAGTACTCCGTGTTACTGTTCAGCCCATTCATTCGAATGAATCCAAAATGAACCGGTGATTCATTCGAATGAATCGAAAATGAACTGGTGATTCATTCGAATGAATCCATTCATTCGAATGAATGACAAAATGAACTGGGAATTCATTCGAATGAATGGAAACGCGGGGGCAGAATCGTAATTTCACCCGAATTTCCGAATTCGGGTGTGTAGAGGCAGAAAAACCGGGTGTGTGTAAGTGCTCCCAAGATATATGTTATATTTTATAACATACTATCGAGGACAACCTCCAAATATATATATATATATATATATATATATATATATATATATATATATATATATATAACCATGAGATTGAAATTAAGTACATCTTATCTAAACATTTAATAATAGTATTTCAGAAGAGAGAGAACATCAATGAGGTCATAGCTTTCCTCGTAAAACCGGTTATAAATAAATCTTGATCATTCATCAATTATTATATGAAATTGATATCTTGACGTGTTTTCAATCATGAATCGTTTGATGACACACATCAACTCGTTGGATGAGTTGGACCATGGGTCAATAGTAAAGAACCCGTGTTGCTGCCCTTTGAACTCGGCAAACTCCACTCGTTTTCCCCATTCATTGAGTTTGCTTGCATATTCCTCAGCACGGTCACGCAATAGATCACGACTGCCCACCACGACCAAGATCGGGTCTAAAGCCACCGATGGATGCAAGACTCTCGCTTTCGGGCCCAAACGGGTTGGACAGCTGGTGGTCAGTGTTCGCTCCGATCGGCAAAGACAACCTCCAAAACCTGTTCATTGGGCAAGCAAAATGCGATAATTTTTTTTAACAATTTTAAAACTTAAAAAATTTTAATTCTGAAATATCAAACATTTCATGTACTCCTTATTTCATAGTTTGAGAGACTTGAATTGTTTAATAGGGCAATTTTGTTACTCATTTTATTATAATAAATTAATAATATTCTTACATAAAACAATTTTATAATTTAAAACAATACAACTAAACGTGCAATTTCTAAGAGAATTTTGATATTCTTATAAAAATATAATTTAAAAAATCACAATTTTAAAGCTTGTGAGCTGCTTGAAATTAAATTTAGCCGACTATTTTCTTAATCTAGATTGAAAAAAATTATTTAATGTTAAATCCATGACTTACTTGAGTTGAATCAAGTGAAAATAATTTTAAATAAGAAAAATGGTCTGACCTGTCATTGAGCTCCGATGGAAAGAAAGCGTCCTTGGGGCACTCCGCTTCTGACCTGGTGCGGACCGTCCCACCAAAGAAAGGTGCCAAGTACACATAACCTCGGACCCGAACCGGAGCCAACTCCGCCAAGCCGACTCCAAACCGGACAGCCAAGTGGTGGGCTATGTTCCCTCCAGCCGAGTCGCCCGATACAAACACCCGTCCAAAATCCGCCGCCTCAGTCAGCCACGTGTCCGGATCTTGTGACGTAGCTTGCTCCTTGAGCCATATGAGGGCAGCGATGCTGTCGTCGATGGCTGCCGGGAGGCGGTTCTCGGGTGCGAGGCGGTAGTCGGGTGCGACGACGACGGCTTGAAGCTCGGAGGCAAGCCGTAGGCAGTAGTTTTGGCAATTGGGCCAGGTGCGGGAGCCAATGCAGTAACCGCCGCTGTGGAAGTAGTAAAAGATAGGGAATTTGGAAGTGGGTGGTGGACAGGACGGCTTATAGAGGCGGAGTTGGAGGTTGTGGGTCGTTTTGAAGATGACATCTTTCCAAATGGCGGAACCATCATCTTGGATTGGGACGTCGAAACTGGGTTTCTTTAATCGGACTATGGAGCCGTCACTGTAGACTCGTAGGACACCTCGGCATTCTTTGACTTCACAGGGAGTTGGGGATTCCATGATTGAGAATCTGTGAAAGGATTGATAATTGTTCAGATGAAATGAGGGGTTGCAGAAGGATTTTCAAGTGTTTGAGGGGAGAAAGCGAACAAGAGATGAGTTAGAGAGCTGTCCACTCCTCTCTTAGTTTGATGTTTGATCGAATCTATTTGTCTTTAGCCAGCATTGAATATTTGAATATAAGAAAATGCGTGATAGATTTATAAAATGATAAAATGTTCGAAATGTTATCAAAATTTCAAAATAAATTAAATTTATGAAATTTAAGTAAAATTTTGAAAAAAATATTAATTATATAGATTTTTTAAAACATCGCTCATATTTTGTCTTTTATTCAATTGAAAAGAATTAACGAATAACTAGTTTGTTTATATTTTGCCACCCCACTCTTATCCCGTTTGTTATTTCTAACCCAAAATCTCATTGAGATTCTACCATGAGTCCAAATAATCAAATTTATCACAATATGTGAGTTATTTTCTATTTTTACCGATTTATCCTAACTATCCTCTAATTCATTAAAGTTAACATTTTATATATTCTATTTTAGTTATACTAATTTTTAAACCATTTGAGTGCAATGTACCCCTTACAAATTTAATCTTGCATTGAGTTGTCGTTTCACGACACTAATTAACACTATATTATCTATGAAAAGTATGCACCATAACACTTCATCTTAAATTTTAATGCAAATATATACTAGCTTAAAGCAAATCCTACTCCAACAATAAACTTTATTGTCTCAATAAAAGGTTTTAACGTTCATTTAGTTTCATTGTTGTATTTTATTTTGCTCATGAGAAATTGGCACTTTAGTATGACTTGATTTTTACCAAAAGATGAATTAACATCATTACACAATTTAACTTGAGCCTCATTAAATTAAGTTGACCCAATCCAAAAGCTTTTTGTAAGAAAAAATTAGAACAACTAGTCTATTGTGTTATCTTTAACAATAAGTGGAAATGATAAGTTTAAATAATAGCTAACTATCTAATAGAACGGAGACTAAAAATTACCGATATACGATCAGTTCAGCTAACCTCTCACTCTATTTAAAACTTAAATTTCAATTGAGTCAAATTAAATATAACTGATTCATTACATTTTTTAAGTTCTTAAAATATGTGTAAGTCTATTGTAATGTGCCAGGGTGCAACCTGACAACATGGGCTTCAAGTGAGGAGTCCAGATCTTATAGATTGAACTTTCACAGGAAGGGTAGAGCATCTGCTCTCATTGGAGGAAAGAACCATCTCTCCTCCATGCCATCTACAAAGCATATGAGAGAGAATCCTCTCCACCCATGAAAGAAGATGCTCAATGGAAATCAACTTTTAAAGGATCCAAATTCTGGGGTGAGTGATTTAAAAAGGGTTCATATGTTTTATTCTCTTAACCTCTTTAATAGAATAACTTTTTGATTCCTCATGGTTTTGTTTTACCCATATGCATGTATTGAGATTTCTTTTCTTTTTTTAATTTACATGTAGGAAATCGTAGAAAATTTAGTATAAAACCCCCACAGATAATACTCACTGTCCTTAGAGTACACCAGGTTAGACTATAGGGGTTTGAACTTAGTACCTCTCACTTCCTGAAACGAGAGATTGACTAGTTAAACTATATCCATATAGCAATACATCGTAAATAGAGCAAGGAAGTATGAAATATAAGTAAAATTTCAATTTGAGCCTATTGTTTTTAGGGATCTTTTAATAAAAATAATCATAATATATATATATATCAGTTATGCTTCAACCAGAAAAATATCGATCATAATTTTGAATTTCAACCCATATTTTTATTTCAGTACACGCCACTTGCATAATACAGGTGTATTGATTATTAAGTTAAACATCAGTATCTATATTGATCATAACTAAAATATCAACTAAATATATATGTCAGTATTTTTAAATTAAATATTTTGATATTCATAAATTGGATACTACAGTGGTTATGTGGTGCATGTAAAATTAAGATGCATCATTGTGTATATCATAAGATTAGAATTTAGACCTAAGAAAAAAGAAGAGACAAAGCATAAGTTCTTTCTTCAATTGACGTTACCTAGAATTATTCTATCAGACTGTTCAAATCATCAGAAAGGCGTCTGATACTGGAAAACTTCGTATCATCCATGTAAAAAGTTGTCACAGGGTGGTATTAAGTTAATATTAGAACTTTTTAATATATTACTTAGTTTAAGTTTATTCAAATATTAATTGAGTTAGAAATCCCGCACAAAATTTCCACCCGATGAAATTATTTATGATTTTGATATGCTATAACTCCACTACTCTCCAATTGAAATTTTTACTTTTGTTATTAACAATTTATAAATATTTAAATCCCTTTGGTCCATTCTTAATAAATTACTCTTCATTGATTTATTTAGTGTGTATGAATTGGGAGGTTTACAGATTTTTATGAGATTAATCTTGCCTCTAATGTATAATGAGGATATCCATGTTAAGAAAATTATAATTTGAAGAGATAAAAAATTGAATAATACATAAAGATTTTGATATAATGTAAAATGATAGAAAAAAATTACAGAAGCTAAAGTTTGCACATTGTTAAGAGTTTTACAAAATGTTATTATAGAGTTGTTAAAAATTAATCTCCATCATTTGTTGCTAACAATTCAAATTTGTCAAGCGTCAAATGACTATAGTAGAAACTCCTAAATTCTAAAATCAACAGAATTTATAATTTTAGAATTTAATAAATTATAAAATTAGCAGATTTTTCACCCAATAAGATTTGAAGATTCCCCCACCAATAAAGTACTGCCTTTAGAAAATGCACATATTAGCTTTTCTCATAAACGAAGAAAGTGAATTAGTTCACTGTTTGAACTGCAAACTATTTGCAGGAGCAAAGAACACCAAGTAAAAAGAAGACGACGACGATGACGATAATCGCTAAGAAAAAATAAATGTTAAAAAAAAAAAAAAAACCTTATTGAAGATTCCCTAAAAACAAGACATAAAAATAGACTTTCAGCATCTCCAAACCACCAATAATTGGTAGAAAAGGGGATTGGAGCCTTTCTAATTTCTCTATTGGGCTGTAAAGACGATTCGGGCTCTTTAAATGCACACCTCAGAATCGAAGCAGGGGATTTTTCTCAAACAGACCGTCATGCTTCCGGCAGTGTGGGCGAAGATGTCAGGCAGCTGGTACGGCAGGTGGGGCAGGAGGGGCGGGAGGCGAGCCAGCCCTCGATACATTTCACGTGGAACCCATGCTTGCAACTGGGCAACACCCTCACTCCTTCCCCACTCACGAACTCCGTCAAACAGATGGCGCACTCCGCCTCTGCCCCCGCCATCTTCATCCCAGCCGAGTACACCAGCGTCGGCAGCGCCACTGGCTGCTCTCCTTTCCCGTCGGAGGCAGCTGCTGGCTCGCTATGGCTGCGGGACCGGCGAAGGAAGCAGTGGATGACAGCGTTGAGGGCTAGGGCGCAGAGGAGGGCGCCGATGAGGATGATGAGGATCATGACTAGGTTGCTGTGGAAATCTCCCGCGTCTCTGTAGGGGAACCACGTGCTGGAGGAAGGTGGGTCAGGTGAGGGGTGAGGGGAGTGGAGAAGGAAGCGTGGGATTGGAGACGACATGGTTTTGGATAGGAAGAGAAAATGAGCTTTTTCTTGTATCAGTGGTCGAGAGTAGAGACAACAACGTGGGTGTCTTATTATTAAACCGGTGTTGTAAATATATAAAGAGTGGATGGAGACGTCGGAGCGAGGGACATGTGGTTGATGTGAAGTGACTGAATTCTGAAGAAGAAGAAGAATCTCTGACTCACTCTGAGTTGACGTACCTTTGAATCGAGGGTATTCGGTATTCTATTTCCTCTGTTACTTGTAATATTTGCCACGCAGACAGAGACAGTAACACTTAATAAAAGTAGATCCAACTTTTTTTTAATCCCTTTAGCGGTGCTTTTCCTTTTTTAAATCCAAGTAAAAAATTAGTGTTAAGGTCTTTAAGTTCTATAAAAAAATAAAAATTTCTGAAAGACAATTTTTTACTTTTTACTTTTTGACTAATAGTCTTGGCTCTATAACATGTTTCTGACAAGTGAGAGGCAAATGGGACGATTTTACAATCATGTCTCAGAAACATGAATGATCAGCTTTGGATCTGTTTCAGAATTTTAATTTTATAATGAATCTTAAGGTTAAAGATTAAGTGATTAATTAGATTTGAAAATGGCCAATCACAGAAACTAAAAAAAAAAATTCAAGAGAGCCTCGTTTTCTTTTCTTTTATTCTAGAAACTTTAGTTTCTAATTATTATTACTTTGAGTAAAGAATGTAAAGAAAACCTTTACGAATCATCTTTATCTACTTTCTGCATTCAAATCATAACAAACCATTAATCGAAGATTCAACTTTTCGGTGGTAAAAAATTCCCTGTTACTCTTTTATCAGCGGTAATTTCATTAAGAGACTCATGTAATGTTATTAACATCATAAAAACCTCACCATATATTATTCAGTTATAGTCATTTTTATAATTCCACTTCTTTCATCATTCATTATTTTTATTTAATTACTGTGGTGGAATAATTCAGGAATCTGGGCATTCATGTAGAGGTTGTTAAAGGTGGCAGTGGTGTCGCTGGCCATTAATTGGCCCCTCCATGGATGCACCATGGTCCATGGGCAATTGAACCAGGATATCTCCCCTTAATACCAGTTGAATTAGATGGCTTTCAAATAGAAAAAAAATTATGTAGATTTTTTTAAAATATTAGCTGTTTGAATTAGACAGAATTCAAATAGAAAAAAAATATGGAATCTTCAATTCCTTTTAGCTTTTTACTCGTTTTCATTTAACGAACATGGATGGAACATGGCATGAGTTCTTAATATCGATAAAATACAAAATATTTTGGACTTCTAGCGACCCAATAACTTCTGTCGATGTTTCAATTACTTTAGTATATTAGCTGAAATCTTGAAATTGCTCATTCAACATAGACCTTAAATTTGGCCCAAACCATTTTTCCAATTATAGAAACTCCAAAATATGAGATATATCTATATTAACCCTTAAATTCTCCAATATCTCTTTAGTTTTAACTTTTAACCTTTCAGTTGAGTTTTTTTCCCCTAGACATTGCCCACTGCAGAAGGCAAACAAAATATAATTGATGTTTTTGATAATAGAAAATAAATTTGTGGTCATTTAAATAGTAACAAAATATTATTATCCTTTATTATAAAAATAGATTTCTTTATCCATTTAAAAAAATGAAAAGAACAACAACATGCAAAGATAATTGAATAAGAAAGATCTCGTGACCGAAATAAGTTGCGGTTCATATATACAGCTCATAACAGTTTTTATGGGCGCTGCATAGTGTGTCGGTTTACAGCCTAGCTGAAGTTTCTTTTTTTACCCTTTCTGCACATGGTCAAAACAGGAAGAAGATGAAACGAATTTGAGTTGGGCATAGTAAATTTTATATTTTAATCATTTTATATAAAATTTGAATTTGAAATCAAGTTGAATCTTTAATGCAGAAATTGAACGTGCATTGATATTTAGATGTTTACAGCTTTTAAATCTGGAACTGATTGTGAAAATTACTAAAAGTATATGTATCTTTCTTTATTCCCAGTCTAACTTTTAAGTACATGATTTCAAATGTGATAAAGCTTACACTCGGATTGAAATTTGAAAAAGCCACTGTCCTGATGGATTTGCATTTAGGTGCTTTTAGGAATGGATAAGAACGTTTGATGTAATTTGCACTTTAATGGGACCCACAGTGACAGGTGAAAATGATGATAGATGTTTTGTCACTCTCATGAAATTTTGATTAGAGTAGATTTATTTTTTTTCCATGAGACATTTTATTTTTAAAATTATATGTGAAATTATTATTTTTTTATCTTTTTAAAAAAATTAAGAGGTAAAATAATAATTTTTATATAAAATTTTGAAATAAAGTATCTTAAAAGAAAAATGAGATGTTTAAATAATCACCCTTTTTATTGAAGCTATTAATGAGTTTCACCTTAAAATTAAAGGTGGAGAAAAAAATTTAAAAATTTATAAAAGATTTACATTATTTCACCTAATAAATTAGTATTTTAGAATATATATTCAATCCTAGCAAAAAATATCAAAGTCAGATATCAAATTACTTCGTATAGATTCAGTAGATCATTTAGGCTCATTCGATAAGTAAATTGTTAAGACCGACAATCCTACATTAGAGATATAAAGGAAAATTTAGAAATTTAGAAATTACTTTAAATTAGATTAATTGTTTTTTTAAGGATGGATAAGTAGGCCCAATACTTTCTTCATAATAATATAGACATTTTCATTTTCACGAATGCACTAGAGATATGGACAGTTGCCATCACTTCTGTGTCTGTCCCAGCCTAAAATCTAACTGGTGTAGGTGGTTCTGGTATGGCCCACTTAATTATTATTTATATCATGAATTCCTGGCACAATTTTGGTTGCGTAAGCAACTAAGCTAGTTATTCTTCCTTGGAAGGCTCCGGCTGCGTTTGGGTGGGAGTAAGAGGGTTTAACTCTTGTTACCTTTGTTGAGTAACAAAGAGTAAAGATAAAAATTTAAATTTTTACTCTTTTGGGTAAGGATAAAATTTTAAATTTTTACATCTTTCGTCACTATTTTGAATCCCTTCATAGGACTTGGACCCCTCTTTGCCTTTCCTTTTGCTCTTTTATTAGATTTTTTTTATATTTTATTTATTTATTTATTTATTTATTTTGGTGAGTACTTGTCTTTTATTAACAATTTTAGAATAATTAATAATTTTATATAATATAAAAAAATTAAAATTTTCTAAAATGTATTTGTAAAAATGTTCTATTTTTAAGAGGTGATTCTATCTAAATTTAGATAGGTTCTCAAAACTCTGAAAAAGTTTGAGGTTCATGATAATCTCTTTCAGGGTAATTAACAATTTATTCTGTTAGAAGATTATTTTAAAAATGTTTCAACATTTTGAATATGATGCATTTGAGTGAGGGGTAAATTTGTACAGGGATTACCCTTTAGTAAGAGTAATTGTAAGTAGGGATAAACTAACATATTAATAATTTTATGATAATTAATAATTTTATTAAATCTATATAATATACAAAAAAATTCTGCAATATTTTCAACGTGATGCATTTGGGTGAGAGATAAAATTTTACAGGGGTTATCCTTGAGTATGGATAATTATAAGTAGGGATAAACTGACATATTAACAATTTTATGAGAATTAATAATTTTATTAAATCTATATAATATAAAAAAAATTCTGCAACATTTTCAACGTGATGCATTTGGGTGAGGGATAAATTTTTACAGGGGTTACCCTTGAGTAGGGTTAATTGTAAGTAGGGGTAAACTGACATATTAACAATTTTATGAGAATTAATAATTTTATTAAATCTATATAATATAAAAAAAAATCTGCAACATTTTCGACGTAATGCATTTGGGTGATGGGTAAACTTTTATACGAGTTATCTTTGAGTAGGGGTAAACTGACATATTAACAATTTTATGAGAATTAATAATTTTATTAAATCTATATAATATAAAAAAAAATTACAATATTTTCAACGTGATGCATTTGGGTGAGGGGTAAATTTTTACAGGAGTTACCATTGAGTAGGGGTAATTGTAAGTAGGGATAAAAAAATTTCTTTATTTATTTTTTCACTGTTAGAATACGAGTGTTCATTTTAAATTATAGTTATAAAAAAGAATCTATAAAAAATATAAAATATTGGATTTACTTAATGAATATTATTTAATAATTATATTTTATAAAATTTCTTATAAAGTTGTTAATATATCAGGTTACCCCTGTTAATAGGTACCAAATAAGATTTTTTACCCTTAGGGTAAGTTCTTACTTTACCACTGCAATTACCAAACAAGATAAGGGTAACCCCTTTTTAAAGGTGACCCCTACTAAAAGGTAACCCCTACTTAAAGGTAACCTCTATAAAAATTACCCTGCGAATGCTCCACATCAAACAAATAGAACCAGCTTTTTTTTCCTAATGTTCAAGAAGACATATGGTATAATTAGGGTGGTATGAAATCTTTTAAGAAATATGGGATGAAGTGAAATTTATATTTTATTTATATTGGTATACCGTTCAATGAGTATTGGTGTACTGATAATACGCCACTCTGCATGTATATATTTTATATACCGATACACCAATATTTGTTGAGTGGTGCACTAGTAGAGATAAAATGAGAATTTCATTTCATCCCGTCTCTTAAAAGATTTTACCTGTGTTAGGATGGATGCCCTAAATTTATTCGATAAATTAAGTACATCAACTAAAGAAGAATTTTTATAAATCCTCGATATAACAAAATTAACTTTATTTAACCTTTTTAGTCATTTAATTCAAAATATAAAATAGATTAATCAATATCATTGAGTATTGACTCTATAAACTTACCTTTTGAATAGAAATAGCAAAATTTAATCTAAAATCCCAAACTATCATTGAATTCGTGTAAATCAACATATTATTTTATTTTTAAAATATAAATGAGTCATTTATTTATTTTTATTTTATCTACATTAACACGGTACTGATAAATAAAAATATTTTTCAAATTATTATTTGCTTATTTGGAAATATAATGGAAATTTATAAGAATGTTAATTTAAAAAAAAACAATTTTAAAATAGAAATATTTTTCTTTATTTTTAGTTAGAATAAATCATCAAAATTGCTTCAACATAAATTTGTTGTAACACAATTTCTGTAACAGGGAGTGAAACGAAAGAGAGAGACAGAAGAGAACTCATAAAGAGGGACGATCTAAGTGACTTAAAGTGATGGATAAAATTTAGTCTTAAGAAGAATTCAATCTTCATTATATATTAAAAGGTCAATTCTATGATATGTGTGAATGAAAAAGTTCGTAAGTAGTTTAAAAATTAATCAAATGTTCTATCAAGTAATCAAGTGAGGAAGAGATCGTTGGCTCCAAAGTCCAAACATTAAATATCGCAACAACATAAATTTGAAAGAACGACACTCTGTACTCTAAAGAAGGGCATTTTTGTCTTAAAAATGTCTAGCAAAGATGTACAGAGGCATCTGACGTGACTTCAGAACTTTCGACAGTCTGCCACCTAAAAATTTCAAAATTTTATGTAGAAAATGTTATTAGAGTTAGCTTTTAATACTTCTGTCGTCTTATTTTATTTATCTTATTTAATTTTTTTTATTTTTTAAAAAAAATTATATATAGTTTTGTGTGATCTTATACATTTTTAATATATTTTATGTTACTCTAAGATAAATGAGATAAATGTTTTGAAATAATTTCAAAATTCATATAAGACAATTAAAATAAAACAGAAGGAGTACATTTTAAAAGTGATTTTATAATAGAAGTCTATATAGACACTCAAAAACTCTTTCTCTATTCATCCGCTTTTCAAAAGTTGATAGAAGTTATCTTTTTATCCTTTCATTTAAAAATATCACATCTACCGAATTAAAAATTTATTGAGAATGTGATCTACCTAATGAAAAAATTTATTTAATCGAATTCAAAAATTTCTTCAAACGAAGTGAATGATAAAGTAAGATTTTCAAATGAAATTATTTCTCAATCAATTTTTATAAACAATATATTAAAATTTAAATATTTTAAATTTTATGAACTCTGAAAATAATTTTAAATAAAAATAGTATAATTTTAAACTTAAAAAGTGTACTCAATTTTTGAAAAATGAGTGTATAGGGTGGAGTGTCTACAAGTTTTCTACAAGTTTTCCCTTTTATAATTTTACGAAGATAACTTCTGTCAATGCCACCGCCGGTACACGTCATGCTTCAATCATTATTATGTAGATGATTAAGAGGTTTTATTATG
Source organism: Chimonanthus salicifolius (assembly GCA_013350335.1). Taxonomy (NCBI): domain Eukaryota; kingdom Viridiplantae; phylum Streptophyta; class Magnoliopsida; order Laurales; family Calycanthaceae; genus Chimonanthus; species Chimonanthus salicifolius. The sequence continues at coordinate 55,897,475 of CM023539.1, forward strand.
CCGTGGCGGCGAGGGCAGATAATGGACTCACTCACTCACTGTGACGTGAAGCTTAGCTTACATTTAAATGCATGTGTCCTTTTCTTAAGACAAGTGGCTCATGAAACATTAAATATTAGGCGCTGAATTGAATGCAAAAATTCCACCCACCATCGATCAACAAGATCGAGGTATCGTCACTATTTGTATCTTGGTTGTAGACTTATAGTTTTTTTTATACGAACAAGACATTAAAAAGAAATATAACAAAAATCGTCTTATTTTTTGATGGAAAATGATTTGTGCACCTTCCATTTTATCTACAGTACATTCCTTCACTTATTTTTTTTCAATTTTGTCCTCCACTTAAAAAATGATGGAAATGGAGAAAAGATGGGTGGAGGGCTTAAAAAATGATGGAAATGGAGAAAAGATGGGTGGAGGGCAAAATTGGAAAAAAAAATTGTAGGAGTGCACCATGGGTAAAATAGGAGGTGCACAAATCACTTCCCTTATTTTTTAATTTAAGAATCTTTATTATCTTTTTTATTATGAAATTATTTTTTTTCTTTTTTTTGCAAAATTTTCAAAAATAAATTATTAAAAATATTTATATTTTCTCTTCATTTTTTATGTAACATTTCAAGATGCATATTATCTATAATATTAATAGATAACTAGATATAATGATTGATAAATTTTAATAGGGAGATGCTACACTTATAATAAAGTTATACATTTTATATCTTCACGTGTATCTGTTAAATCACAATTAGTTGAACTTTAAAAGTTTGTTAAGATACTAATAAAAAAAAATCATATCAACATGAAGTATAAAGGAGTATAATTTGATGGAAACTTTAGTATTTTCTATTTCAAAATGTCTAGTTTATTATGAATCTTACTCAATCACACCGAACACTACAAATATGAGAGCTTACATGTCCGAAATATTGTTTTGGTTTGGATTTTGAGCTCACATGGATCTCCAGTTGGTGAATCTAGTTATTTTTATTGAATTCTAATTTACATCTTTAATTTATGCAATTCAATTTCAAGTATTGCATTTAAATTAATTTTGTGCAATTTGGATCTTTGAGGATTTCAATTTTGTTCAAATTTTTCATAGAGAGAGTTGATGTACGTGACTTTAAAAGATTCTTTATGTGTTTATCTAATCGAATTTGGGCTCCTAAATTAAAATTGGGTCAGATTTAGATTAGTTTTTGGACGATCAATTTATTGATTTTCCTTCATCTCTAGTTTCAATTTCTTAGAGAATAAAATTTTAATTTAATTAAAATTTTTTACCTTGAAAATCCTCCTCCAAAATTCCATAATTTTAAAGCATTGGCTAAATTTTTGTGCATTAGAAGGCCAATGTACCCTCTGTTATTGGAAAACTTGAGTTATTTATATTTTGAATTTTGTGCATTGATTTTTTTGTGGAAGTCTTGCAACTTAAACATTCCTTAATTTTGAAAAAAAAAAAATTAGCTATGGCTTAATTATTGAATGATTTTGTCTGTTAGCATTTGGGAGCTGAAATAGATAAAGAATCTTATTAGAATGATTTTTTATATATTGCTTTATTTGTGCTTACTGCATTGCTGTGTGTAATGCAGCCACTACAATCTCTGTGTGAACTGCTATTTCCAATGTTGAATAATCAGTCTAAAAACTCCCTAGTCATATATCCATCTCGGTCACCCAACACATTATTGGTTCCTTATCTTTTTTTTAAGGCTATTGATAGAAGCAATCGGGTTCGAGCCCCGATGGTCTTATTTTGGTGTATTTTAAAGATAGTGAGTTTATTCATAGAGATTTTACACTGGATATCTATGATTTTCCATATTTAAATTAAAAAAAAAAGAAAACAAAAGTAAAGGTAATTTCTTCTTTATAAAATCATATTTAGGTTACTTTTAATTATATTAGATAAGAGATATCTTTAAGAATAAAAAATAAGTATGATCTCTCTTAGTTATTTCTAAAATCATGTTTCCTTATTAATCAAGCATAAGCATCTGTTCATGCTCTAAATCCATTATTTTCCGGCCAAGCTTTTATTGTACAAGTAATTCTTAAGGCATGTTTGTTGGTTCTTAAAATAACGAAGTTAAGGTATGTTTGTTGGTTGTTAAAATAACGAAGTTCAACCGATGAATCTCTTTTCAACTCAAATTAGAACTTTTTGAAATTGTTTATATGGACTTGAGTAAGGCTCAACTCAAGTTGTGCTTCTATGAGTTTGTTTCTACATGGGTGTTGAATTGATGGAAAAAAATGGATTGTTTTTTTAAATCTTTAAAAATTCAAAATTTTAAGAATTTTTGTGCAAATAAACTTCAGAAAATCTCATTTTCTTAGAAAAAACCATTTTTTTTAGAAAAATTGAACAAACAAACATACTTTAGAGCCAATGCATTAAGCATGAGCATCAATTAACAATTGATTAAATATTGTTATTAATTTCTATTTTTTAGATTACACATTGTTAAATATGTTAATTACTTGTAATAGCCGAGAGTTTAAATATATAGCGTGGAAAGGAAAAAATTACTTTGCATTTGATGTGTATCTGCTGGAAATCGGACATGCGTAGCGCGGAAGGCGGAGCCATATAAATTCTAGGGCTTTCTGCTCCGATTTCACCCCCTTTCCAGGTAACTCTCATTTTCACCGGCTCTCTCAATCTTCTGTTTTCTCTTCGAATCCCACGACTGTTTAAGAAACGAGAATGAATCAGATTCCGTGATTTTGGTGTGTGGGTTGGGGGGGGGGAACAATTGGATTTCTTGGATGGGTCGAAATCTGATGACCTGAGAACAAAGAAATGCAAGTCCAGCTTCGTTACGCCTTCATATAAATGTATGGAAATTAGCATGCGTTCGGTGTAATTCGTTGTGGGACTGAATGACTCAAAACTGATGCTTGGCTCTCATGGGCCAATAGACTTGTTAACACTGAAGCTAGTGTGAAAACTAATGCTCGGATCTCATGCGGATTAGATCCTTGGATATTAGCTGTTGCATTGAACTAACATTCTTCACCATGTGAAGAAAACGAATTATATACATACTGGCCCAACAATTTGCCTTGATGAGAATTGGACACACAATGCATATTTACTTGTTCACATCAGGAGCAATGGTTCTGTGCCTGCATATAGCGTTTTCTTTGTAGAAATTTGGACACAAGGGAAAGTGTCATATGGCAACTCGAAAGGGCCTGAAGATCTTCATCAGGATTATCAAAAGCAAAGTTGATAAATTTGGTTTTTTGTCTGATAACATTTTGTTGTTAAGAATCCATCTCTTTGTTTGCAAGCCCGAACATGTTGCTCAGTTGGCTTGACCTTCTAGGAATTTCCCCGGAGTAATCCGTTACACGAGGCTTGCAAGCGGTTTAATGTATCTGTGGGATTAGTCTCACGGTGAGACCCATGTTATTCCTCCATGTAGGTGGGGATACTCATGTTATTAAAAAAAGGGGGATAAATTCAGAGGTTGAACTCCCTCTTATGTTCCTGTCTCTTTACCCCATGATGTTTTGGGGAGCCCATCGGTTCATTTCTAGAAAATGCTATGCCAACTTAGCTTTATCAATTTGTTTGGCTGATGATACGAGGCTTATGAATTACTGAGAAAAAAAAGGTGGTGGTTCATGTATTACTGATGAAATTTTAAAAATAGAAAAAAGTTAAATGATTATTTTTTCTTTTTAGGATTTCACAACTGAAAAGGTCTCTTATATTTTCTAATGGCAATAATAATCTTGCAGAATGGAGTATTCCTTTCTCCAGTGTGATTTTGGTTTTTCTCTACATGTAAAGACTGATTTTATTATTGTGGGTAATTCTGAATTTGATATGTCAGTAGTTGGATTAATACTCATATATTACAAATTGACAACCATATTTTGTCGACTAGTATGTACTTGAAAGTGTGTACGTACATGAAAATCTAGTATACCACTGTTTAATGGCTTAATGTCCAACTGTAGCCTTGAATTTTATGTATTTGATCTTATGGTTAGTTGTGCATGAATCTCATACTTTCTAAATATATTTCAATTGCATTTTATATGTGGTGCAGTTCTGTCACTTATCATCATCATTAATGGCCATTTTCCCACTTAGTTGGGTTCAGCATTTGAGTTTTAAATTTCCATTCTACCATATCAAAAGCTATACTCTCCATCACTCCTTATGCTATGATGTCCTCTACCCTATCCTTCAAATTCTTTTTTTTTTTTTTTTATTGTGTGGGTGGGTGGGTGTTACTTCTCTGGCAGTAAATTGACATTGTTTCTGATTAATCTACTTCACAGGAAGTTGATAGAACTAAATATGTCATCATCATGCCCTATCTGTCTACTGAGTTTTCCTTTGCCAGAGCTTGAATGGTATCTCTCTTTTCTTGTATATTTTACAAAGTTCAATTGATACTTCAGAACCATTTTTATGTTGTCATGATTACTGATGCATTTATTTTGCTTTTGATATTTCGTGAATATTGGTGATCATTGTTCTTCTTTTACAAAGAGTTTTTTTAGTGTTTCTGATTGACACTTTTTTTGCCTTTTTTTTTTCTTCTGTTGACATTTGTCTCATGAGAAACATGTTCAGGCATGTGAACCATCACCTTATGGAAGATGAACTTGCAAGGGACATGGAACTGGCACAACAAATTGCATGTGCACCAAGTCCTGATAGAATTACTGTAAGGAGTCTATACTAGTGCTTCAAAAGCTTAGTTTTTCATTGAGATACAGTTATAACTCACTTGAGAAGTATGGCATCTATGAAATTTCACTCCAACATTCATTTTGTCTTTGATAACTCATATAAACAGCTGGCAAGGTCTTGAAAATAGCAATGCATATTCTGATACTTAATTAGTCTTAATAATCTACAAGGCTGCAAATGATACCATTCATTCAAGAATCATAGAGGATTGAGAGGCCAACCAAGAGTTTTGAATAATAAAATTGTTTTCCATGTTGTATCATTTATATTGAGATAAAGATGCTAGGTTTTTTTTGAAACAAAAGATGCTAGGTTGTCTACTGCAACGGTGTAATGAGTGAAGGTGGTACCTATGTCCATTTCATATTGTACACAAAATAGAGTTCCATCCATATGAGGATTTTTTTGGATCTTTCCCCTTCTTTCTTTTTTTTCCCTTCCTACCAGAGAGAGATGCTACTGAAGTTGCCATGCAGTTTATTAAGCCTTTTCTCACATAGAAACTATATATCCCATAAACTTGTTAAGTGGAAATCAACATGCATACATTGAATTCATGATAATTGCTTGATCAACCAGATGACTAGTGGTACTGGAATGGACAAAGAAATTGGTGCAAGATTTTGTGTTATGTATTTGCTTGGCTTTAATGGTGATCACAGACTTAGCTTTTGCCTAACATGCTGTAATATTTAAGAGATATTTCTATTATAGTAACTAAGAAGATGACTTCTGTTATCAGTGGCTTTTGTGTTTAATTTTTGATGTTCATTCATGTTTCTGTTTTACTTTTGTGGATATTGGTTGATAAAAATTGTACTATAATGACTTTTCAAAAAAAAAAAATTGTACTGTAATGAAATACATGCATTGTTTTGCATTTTTATGAACCATCTCCTTTGAGTTTAGATTCTCTCATCAGTGTCCTTGAACATACTATCATTAACTTTTTGCTAAAATCTGTTTGTTGATTTGCTATGGTTATTAATGACCAATCTACATATCACAGGATGAAAGAGCGAATGCTTCCAAGTCTGAAGTTTTTGCTTGTGAGGGTCCAGAAGCAAGTACCTCAAAATCTAATAGCAACATCAGTGATTATAGAGAAAGATGTAATGGAGAAACATTATGTCCATTAGTCAGTCTACAGATCAGGAGCACTTTTTACAAAGTTGAAGGTGGTCTGATGCCCTTACTAAAGAAGTGCTTGGAATCAGAAAGTGGAAATTCTAGAAGTATCATATCTGGCCATGTAGATCACTTTCAGAGTATTTCAGAAGATTTTGGATGGGGTTGTGGGTGGCGTAACATACAAATGCTTAGCTCTCATCTGTTAATGCACAGACAAGAAGCAAGAGAAGTTATGTTTGGGGGTTCAGGATTTGTTCCAGATATCCCTTCTCTCCAGAGATGGCTTGAGATTGCATGGGAAAGAGGATTTGATAGGCCAGGCTCAGAGTCATTTAATCAAAAAGTTTACTGCTCAAGAAAATGGATTGGAAGCACTGAATGCGCTGCACTCTTTCGATCTTTTGGCCTTCGGGCAAGAGTAGTCGATTTTAGTAGTAAAGACTTTGAATTGTTATCATCATCAGTTCATGATGAAAATGTGGTGGTGGAAGCAGGCAGGAGAAAAAAAGAACATGTTTATGGGCCCATGGATGAATTTCTTTGTACTAAAAGATGTGTTTCCAAAGTGGATCCTTTTGAGTGTGAAAAAGCTAGATGTGCCAGAAACAACTATACATTAAAAGATCACAGTAAATCACTTAATTTTTCTAAGAGAAAGATTAATGGCCATCAGTTACTTGTTCATTGGGTATGGAATTATTTTACTGTTGAAAGTATCAAGTGTGCAGACAACTTTCACCATGTTTTTGTTAGTGATAAAACGTGAGTACTGATTCTTACTGTTTGTGTATATCTTATGTAACGTCTTTTATTGAAACCTTACTGCCAACATTATTGATGCTTATGGAAAGAATTTTGTATGCTAAACTTTGTTGGAAGTTCTTATGAGCAGGCCTTTGTATTTCCAGCATGATGGGCATTCAAGAACCATTGTGGGGATTCAAAGCCGAAAGAGTCCAGATGGAATGTCAGAACAGCACTCTCTTCTTGTCCTAGACCCTTCCCATGTGAGGAGTTGTTTTGTTTCTATATCTTTTACATGTTGGTACTGCTGTTTTAGTTCTTCAGCATGGACATGTTACAGTTTTTGCCCATGTTTGGTTTTGCATTGATGAATTTGTGATGGCCTAGTTGGTTTAATGGAGTATGGATTTGGTGACCCTACAGATGTGATCTATGTTTTCTAGTTTCCCTTACATTCTTCATGAGTGGTTTTTGTTCTTCACTTATTACATTATATTACTTTGCCATCTTCTGTTGGTGCTTACAGAGAACAGCTGCTCTGGAAAGATCTCTTAAAGAGAAGTTTGGGTGGCAGAAGCTTATAAAAAGAGGGGTTCACACACTAAAGAAGCCTCAGTACCAGGTTGTAGTGGTTCTCAAACTTCTTGAATTTGGTGCTTCTTATCCTTTGAAGTTTTTATTAAGCCCTTTCCCCATTTTAGTTATGCTACATTGACCCTGGGATTGCCCGTGGAAAGGAGATGGAGAAGCTCAAGACTATAGATAGCATCTTGTTTGAATTCTAGAATGTGGAGATGTGATATCCTTGCACATCTGGATTTCAGGTAACATTGGCTATACAGAATTCTGCATTAAATTTGTTAGTAATGACCATAATACATAATAATCATCTAAATGGTTTTTTTTTTAAATGGAATAGTGATATATGTTTTAAAGATCTCTCTCTCTCTCTCTCTCTCGTATTACAAAATTTCTGGCTTTGTTGTTTATGACAAACATACTCATAAGTATTGGTTCCTCATATAAGCTTTATGAGGAACAACTGCGTTTTAGGATCCAACCAAAGGCAACCCCTAACCTTTTCAATTTCTAAGGTCTTACTAACAGGAGTGTCACATAATGTGTTCAGAACTCATCAGATTGAAGCCAGGGTTTCTGCCCATCCAGTCACAATTGATCTTTGGGGCCTTGGAAACTGTACCTACAGGAGACTGATCATTCCATGTTTTGGACCTTATCTATAGTGAATGAAAAGTTGATATTTGGTTGATCCCTTATATGTATAGAGCTTTTAAGCCCACACATTCCCCATGAACTTCAATGAATCCCATAGGGCTGTAGCACATGAATAGTTTCTCGAGCAAGCATCAACATGTAGGTGAATATCGATGATTCTCTAGTTCTATATAAGCATACACAATATACATGTGTACATGTATGTATATGTATACTCATCTTTTGTTTTACCAAGTTAATGGAATTTTGGGTATGATTTTCAGTGATACGACCAATTTATCTATTGGCCCCATTATTTCTGTCATGTTCCAAAAAACTATTGTGATGGACAATTTGAGTTGTCCATTTGTTGCCCTGCATGGGATGATTTAGTGAACTTCCATCAACTTGCTCAACGTTGAAATAAGCTTCCCCACCAAAAGAAATTAGAAAAGGAAAAAAAAAGAGGATCATGAAGAGGTGGCCCGCTTTATCTGTCTTCTCCCTAAGACCAAGGCCTCGTGGGATTCCATCTAGTCTTGGGCTTGTGGGGGCCCATAATGGACCCCAAGGCTCCATTCCACCCACATCCCCCACCCACCCACACACCCATTTATTCCCGTGAATTGCACCTATACCAGATTTGACACCAATACGACTTTTATAGCCTCATGATCTAATCCGATGAATTTCCACTATGAAATAAAGTTGAATTTTTCATAGGCCTTAAAACATGTCTCGACTTACCTGATCAAGCTGAAATTTCGTAGGTACAATATACAAGCCAATACCTTTTAAATCCACCATCCAAGTTGGTCTAGGTGGCCCACCCGGCCTATGTGCATAGAAATCCCCATCACCACTAACCAAATTGAAGTCCTACCCAATTTAACCCCATTTCAAGCTACACTGACAATTGGAATAGACTTATGCTCGTAGACAAAATTAATCTTTAGCATCTCAAAGAACCAGTTTATTGAGATTTATGGTAAGATCTATATCCGAGAATAGATCATTTCTAGTAAAACCATCTCTATGGTCCTACATGGCCCAGTGCACATGAGTTTCTGCTTGCAAGTGGTGTAGTAATCCTGTCCATATGACTTTCCAGGAAAAAAAGGGGTTCCTGACTGTGTATGACGATTCTGCCATCACAATCGTCAAAGCTTTATCCTGTTTATTTATCGTTAGCTATGTGTATGTACTTCTATTCATTGCTTTTTATGGCTGTTTCATTTTTGGTCCATAATCTAGTTGTTTGCCATTTCCTCACTACTTTGTTCCAATTATTTTTTGGCCATACCCATCCAAGTTGGTCTAGGTGGGCCCACCTGGCCTATATGCATAGAAATCTCCACGACCACTAACCAAATTGAAGTCTTACCCAATTTAACCCCATTTCAAGATACACTGACAATTGGAATATACTTATGCTCTTAGACAAAATTAATCTTTAGCATCTCAAAAGCACCACTTTATTGAGATTTATGGTAAGATCAATATCCAAGAATAGATCGTTTCTAGTAAAACCATATCTATGGTCCTATATGGCCCGGTAGGCATGAGTTTCTGCTTGCAAGTGGTGTAGTAATCCTGTCCATATGACTTTCCAGGGAAAAAAGGGGTTCCTGACTATGTGTATGACCTTTCTGCCATCACAATTGTCAAAGCTTTATCCTATTTATTTATTGTTAGCCATGTGTATGTACTTCTGTTTATGGCTGTTTTGTTGTTGGTCCATAATCTAGTTGTTTGCCATTTCCTCACTACTTTGTTCCGAGTATTTTTTGCCTCGAGGATGTTAATGCTCACCTCAAAGTCTGTTGCAGCTGATCCTGAAGCTTAAGATGGAAGCTCGAGGTGGGCTCGAGGTCGGGCTTGAGATGATTTTTGGCCTTGGGTGATTTCTTATAAAAAAAAAAAGGCAGTTAAGTGCCAGTCTGAAGTTTGTTACAGAGCACATGGGTTATTGCAATGAAATACGAAGATATTTTTCTTCACGTAGTGTGCTTCCATTGGAGGATGATCTTGCAGTGCTCGTCAGAGATAGCTGGTTTGTTATAAGAGTTGTTTCTCATTTGATCTACTTGGGCAATTATCAAATTGCTGATCTTCAAAGAGCACCTTGCTGCTCTTGATCAATAAGAAGCTGACAGTAAACAATTCTAGAAGCTTGCCCTCCAAATTTTGTTACAAATCAAAGTATCCAATTAAAGGAGTTTCTATATAAATAGTTGTAATCTCTGAAGAGGGGGGGATTGGTCATTTTGTCTTAATGAGTTGTGAATGGCCAAGAGAAAGCCAGTTCATTGTCTTTATCTTCTTTGGGTGTACTGGGTTTTGGGATTTTCCCTTCTTTTTCTACAATTGCCTACTTGCAATTCATCATTGGTGAATGAAATTTAGCTAAAGCCCCTTTCGCATTTGATTTGCTTCTCGAATTGCATGCCATAGCTCATGCATTTGAATCATTTGCATCTATTTCAGGTTACATTTCCTATATTTCATCATCAAGAGGTTTCTACTGGAATTCAGAACCCATATTGCCTTTGTTACTGGGAATCTTTCTGTTTCTCTTTCACAGGCAACTCTGTTTCCCTTAAATTAGTCACTAGTAAACATCTCCTTGGGTTTGAGTCTCATTTTGCTTATGTTCCTGTGGTGTGTTCTATTTTTCAAATCTAGTTCCTTGTTTTCCAGATTTGATACCCTATTTTCAGATCAGAATCTATCACTTTACGGGGTTTACAGTGTGTATTTATGATTTTATGCATGCCTTTTACTTTTGGGCATGAGCACATGAGGAGCAAATAATTTACGTTCCAAGGTGTCAAGGCCTCTTAGAGCACCTGATTAATCCTCGGGGTATATGGAAGCCTCTCTATCCACACACATTGGGTAACTCTAAAGGGATAACCCTTCGGAATGTTATTGTGTTGGGAAATCACACATTTCCCTATTCCGCACCCTTTCAGTGTCGAGGGTAAAATCCATGGGAACTCCGAATCAGATCCACTTCTAAAATCAAACTGTATAATATTCTTCTTAGACTTATGCCCAAAGTCTTAAGATTAAATTTCAAGGAGAAAAACAATAATATCCGAGAATACCCAAAATCGAATCCGTCCCTGGTTTGTCAAAGGAGATGCCCATCTGATGTCGAGATTCTATCACTGTTGGATCTCACGATTATGGAGAAAGGAACAAATCTTATCTGCTTCTCTGTCTCAGATCTCTTATTGATTTATCGACCTGTACTTCTCTGTTCTGCGTTAAGTTGCAGTCAGTTCTCTCTGGAAACCTCTCACATCTCTCGCCCAAAACGGAATGTGCATATTGTTCTCCTTCACGTCTACTTTTTTCTTTCCTAGCAGGTTACGATGTGGGACTCGAGAATCCCATGCAGAGACGGCATTGCATGGGACGTCTTCCTCTTTTCCTTTCTTTTGCTGAGTCGGTGGTGGGGTCAATGGGGCTGGACCCCACAACATATTCGTTATCTCTTTAATTTGTCATCAGCCAAAGATTAACTTTGTCAAACATCTTCGCATCGAATTTGTACAGCAGACCTCATCACATGTCTAAGAACGTTACTTTTTCTTATGTGAGTAATAATAAACTTTTATTGAAGAATCAAGGTATAAGAGAAACAAGGCCAAAGAGAGTGGCTGGCCCAAAAAGCAGTATATAATCTTGAAAGAAAAACATCAAAAATAGAATTGTACAAGTGAAGCAAATCAAGACTAGGCTCTTACTCTTTGATTGAGACTTCAATCGAGTCTAGTTTTTTAACTATAGTTTGGTCGAGAGTGGGCAGTATTTCACTTTACATTTGTTGAGATGTGGTTTTGGATGATGCTTTTTTCCATTAGATTGCAATTGTATATGGATAAATGATCCCTTAGTCGCTCCGACATGATACGCCAACCTATATGAGACCTACATTAGTTCCATCTGCACTTTGTAGAATAGGTCCCTTGCATATTCTCTCAATTGAAACTATAGTTTAAAAAACTCGGGCAAGTCCGTCTAATTTGACTTATTAGTTTTATCGAGTTTTTCTGAGTCAAGTTGAGCAATTTGATCAAAATTTGAGGAGTTCAAAGGTCAATGACATCATTAGTTTGATCAAAGGTAATCTTCAATTTTTCATAGGCTCAAGCGTATCTTCATGTCTCGAAGTGTGTATCTCACATTCTCACATACATGACAATACATGTGCACAAGTATGTGACTGATCAATCTCATATTATTCATGGTGTATGGAGGATTGGATTGATTTCTCCTGCTGTAGCTCAAGATCTTAAATTGGAACGAGAAGACCTGAGTTATAGATTTTGGCTAGACCACAGTCACTATCAGGAATCAGAACATTCCTACTCATAGGTCAATTGATGATAGAACTTTGTGGAAAATGGAAGCTGATTAGAATTTAGAAATGTCAATATTCAAAGTATTATTAGAACTACTGCAGTAAATGTTCATGGTCGCAACTATAAGATTGTAGGGTCAAGTCTTTAGGATGTTAGGCAATGGAAAAATCTACCAAAAATGAAATACAGTGTGTTTATTTCTAATAAATGAGATAAATAATTTTATTGATGATTAGAAGATAAAGCTAAGATGAGCAAATATTCAATGGTTAAGATGTAAAGTTAGTTCCTGTATGATACTTGTCAATGGACTTGGTAATAGTTCGGGTTCAAGTCGAGTCTTAATTGGTTTTGGGTCACCAAATTTCAATCTATTACTTAATTGTTTATTAAATAGGTTAATTGGTTTGGATCAATTTCGAGTTTGGATCGGTTTTCAAATTATCCACTTGATGTAAACATATAGAATTATAGATATTTAGCTTATTTTAGAAATTAAACAGTAAAATGCCTATAAATATAAAAGACATATATATTACTAAACTTTTAGATATTTTTTTTTGAATGGTGGGTAAGATTCATTCAAAAGTGGGGGAAAGTCCAAAAAAAATTACAATATGCCCACAGTCCGGGCCAAGCCAAAAACAGTCAAAATGACCGAAAAAGGAGTCTAAACGACAAAGGCCCAAAACAAGCCCACATACAAGACTAAATCAGTGATATAGGTCAACGAAAATACTTGAACCCCAAGAGTATAAGGTTCGGTAATAGACTGAGCATGGTTATCTTCAATATAGGCAATCAGGGCCGAAAAACTTGATGAGGGCCCTGATGGCGCAAACATGGCCATAAAGGGACCAAAACTTAATAGTAGACTTATTAATCAAATAAGTCAAATCCTCACACAACAGCAAGTAATGAAGAGGATGGCAAAACTGAAGGAGAATGAGCAAGATCTTCTGAATGAAGATCAGAGTTTGCCTCTTTGAGTCCATGCCCGTAGCCTGAAGAAAATAAGCCCCAAGAATATCAAGAACACTACCGAAATAAAAGGCACCCAGCAAAGGGCGAGCAGAGGTCTCAATCCAGGTGATAAGAAGGCGGTTTTGAAGAGGAACCTGGGTTCGTGGTGGGTCAGGAGGCTTGGCTGGAATACGAGCCGGAGGAGGTAGATCCCAAGAAGTCGAGAAAGCACCTCCAAGGTTCAAAAGGTCCTCATTCGAACATAGGAAATATTAAAACATCTAAAAATTAAAATATCTAGAAGAGCATTAAAAATTTATGATTAATAATTTTTTTGACATAAACAATATTTCAATGCTATTATAAAATGAAAAAGTATGTAAGAAAACATTCAATCTTACCTCAAATGGTGATGGAGAAGGGCACTGAAAAGGAAGGGCATTGAAGGACAACAGATGCGATCTAGGGACAACTAAAAGGAACAACAGAGACAACAATAGACTTAGGCGTCGACCGAGAGAGACCAGAGAGTACATCAATCAACAGAGGGATGGAAGAATTGGGATTCTGGGGAGTGGCATTTAAGGTTGCGACCCAAGCATTGAAGAGTCTCAACTGAAGTATGTTTTGCATATATCTGTTTGAGTTCGGTTCATTTTGCCGAGTACTTGTCAGTGGTGATCAAAACTAAAAAGTGATCAAAATTGCTCACATAGTCACATAGATGTAGTTCAACTGGTTAACCTCCCGCCTCAAGAAGAGGGAGGTGCTAAGTTTAAGCTCTACCCTAAGGGCAGTGAATATCACTCGTGGGAGTTTTATGATGGATTTTCCACAGTTTCTCACACATAAATTCAAAAAAAAAAAAAGTGATCAAAACTAGGTGTTATATGTGCACCTTAAATGGCTGGCTCGTATTCGGTCCATTTGCAAATTAGTTGGTGCATTTCTTTTTTTCCCAACTTCTTCTACTTGTTTTAGAAATTAGAATAGACAGGTCCCATCACAGTTCTTGTACCAAAAAAATTGGACTCCGCCCTAGTTGGTGGGATTCAAAACCAAGCCAAAAGTGGGCCAGGGCTTGGCCCATAAACAGCCTTAAAATTTTGTACATGCATTACTCTGAGATAGATATTTTGAATTTTGATACTTTGGAAAGAGTCTCGAAGTGCAGTAAGTGTTACACTAATTTGATTGTGGCATTTTTTGAAAAGAATTACAACCAAAATCACTACACCATAAATTGGGGTAGGGTTGTGATTTGCTATCCCTTGAAATCAGCCCTTCTCATTCACTTTTAAAATATTTAAATTCTATTTCTTTTGCTTCGAATAACAGTTCATAAATAATTAAATAGGATCTTTAATTTCCAATAATGGACGGGGCTACCCTCGGAGATTTAAAGTTCTATTATTATAATAGAAATTCCTTGGCCGCAGAGTGAAGGCAAAAATTTTGAATTTTTGACAAGTGTCCTTTGAATGGATTTCACAAATCATGTCATTAAAATCATATCTATTAGATCTCCTTATCCATAAAAAAATATTTTTAAAATTATATTTCATTTTATGATATAAAACTGTAAAAATGAATGTTGAGTTTGATAAATTTTAAAGTCCTTTTAAGTTAAAAAATTATGTTTTAAGGTTCAGTCATCCATTTTTATGACTTTATATTTAAAAATAAAATATTTTACAAAAATATATTTTCAATAAATACAATTCGAATGATATGACTTATAAAATCTAAAAGAAGATATAGTCACAACTCACACACTTTAACTTGTAACAGAATGGTCCTACCTATGCTGAGGTGATATTACTTTCTTCAAGATAAGTATTCAAGTATGTTGTTTGTTTATGTGATGTTTAATGAGGTTTTAACTACCTTAAGTTTTTGCCTATTCAGATAATTGACAAAAATAATTTAATAAACTAATGTTTAATAGCTAAAGGCAATATGCTTGTCATAGTGGAGTGTTTGGTTTTTATTTATTAACAAAGCAGATTATAGAAAATTTATCCAACGTTCTCCTAAGAAACAAACGGATTCTGTAAAGAGAGAAAATTGTGGGCCCACCCAAAACCACAATATTGGTAGATATGTAAATGAATCTTTGTTTATGTCTAATGCAAATTAAATATATTAATTATTATGAGTCTTTATTGAATCTCCTCTAAAAAAAGAGAGAGAAATGTGGATTACCGAGAAATCATCCATTACAAAACCTCTCTCCCCTCCCCATGCCTGTAGTCATGTCATGAGTTGACTTATGTTACCCATAAATTAGATTCAAACTTAATTTCAATCCATTCAATTTTTTTCAATTACTCAGTCTTAAAGATTATTAAAACCTTTTAATTAGATAAATATAGATTTTTTAATCAAATTTATTAATGTCTCTTTCTAATTTATAAAAATCAAGATATTGAAGGACAATTTATTTTTCAAAATTTTTACTAAGACTTTTTCTTTTGAGACATACTAATTAGATATTTCATCAAATGAATCTTATGACTCACGTAATTAGATGTGATATAAAGAGGATCATATGAGTAATTTATGACTTTATATATGAAACTCCTCACTATGAAATAAGATCTAACTCACCGAGAGATCTAATTCTCACTATGGAATTGATCATGATGGACAAAACTTTATTTAATGATTTATTTTCAATCTTATTTAGTGATTTGATAAGTCTATGCATGATACAGAGCAATGAACGGCAGGTTGATTGGTGGACTTCAATTTACCAAAGGTGGGCCATAAAAATAAATTGCACGTGAGTTAGGCATATGTTCTAATTTCGTCTTATAATAATATAGATAAAAAATAATATATTTGAATCATATGAATATGGAAATCAGTGAAAAGAAGATTTTCGAAGTTAATTATGAATGACAACTCAGTATGAACGAAAGCATCGATAGCAGCGTGGTTTCATTAGAAGAAGGAAAGCTGGAATACTGGATACGATGAATAAGAATAAAAATAATAATTACTATTATTACTACTTTCTATTATTAACGAAAGAAGCAATTCAAGCCTGGTCCGTCTCCACATATTATCGTCTCTTTCTCTCTGCCTCTGGTACTATCCACCCTTCTCTCCTTTTGGACCGATCGCCAATCCCATACGGAGATAAGGACGTTTCTATCCGTCACTTTGTTCCCTTCCCCTGACTCTCTCTCTCTCTCTCTTCCCACATAGATTGACGGGTTCCCTTCTTCTTCTTCCTCGAACCTTTCTTTCTTCTTCGAACATGGAGGTTCACGTCAACTGATGCATGCATAATTGATTATTATATTTCTCTATAAGTTCAATTTTCAACCAACGTTAGACAGAGGCCAGTTACAGGTATACTTTATGATTTATTAATTATTTAATTAATGTCTAAGGTCTTTTCAACTCTTGGGTTTGAAGTAACATCTGGGGGCGTTTCGATTTGGTGCAACTTTGATGTTGTTTAGTCTTGCTCTGTTTTGTTTTGTTTTCTATTTAGTGGATTCAAGAGGTTATAGAAACTGGGTTGCTGGGTTAATACCTGTTTCAATCTTACTTCAGAGGGGATTTGATTTTTCTTGTTTGTAAAATCGGTGGGTTCTTCACTGAACTTTTCATCTTGATGGGGTTTGATTTTTCTTCTAAACAATTTGATATAGGGCGTTATGGGGAACTTGAGTGCCTTTCAGTTCCTTTCTTTCTGGTTTCTTCTTGTTCAAATCTTCTCCATCTTCTTCTTGTTGAAAAAAAATCATCATTAAAACCTGCCTTGGATCCTTTCCTGTATGTTGTTTCTGTCTTGTCCTCTGTTTCTTGTCTATTTGTTTGTTTTACATTTTGTGCAACATGTGATAAGATTGTTTCAGTGGATAAGAAATCTTCACTGTCTTTTCAAGTTTTTTTTATCGGTAGGATTAGTCTCACCTTCAACCTTCAATGTAGAGTGCGGATACCCATCAAATCCAAAAAAAAATACAGCAGAATAATGACTGGTTAGCAGAAGTTGACTGTTCCTGCTGTCAACCCATTCAGGCATTTAGGCTTGTTCTTTCAGGGATTTGCAGTTGTTTTTGCTTTATTTTTCCATTTATTATCACTGCCAATCGCCAGCTAGATGTTCAGATCTATTAGGATCTCCTATTATGGTAGTGTGATCTAGTATGCGACTTTGTAAATCTTACATAATCTTTTAGGTTCATCCTTTCTGATCTATAGACACATGAACACTATTTTCATCCTCTTTTGAACTTCTTAATTTCATGGGAAAGAAGAGTCTTCCTTGTATTTACTTTGCTTGTGTCCATTGTCTTTTTACATGGTTCTGCTGTAAATCACTAAAAACCCCATTAAAGAATAATATTTGCATCTTATCATCGATAAATAAAATTACCAATTTCTTCTGTTGAGATGTCTTACAGAACCTGCAGGAAATAATTTTCCTTGCCTCACATTAGCCTTTTCTAAATCTTCTTATCTGTGCAGATTCTAATGAAAATCCTCATTTTTGTTAAAAAAAATTATGCAAACTTAGCAGGTTTAATGGCGAAGGAGAACAGTGGCAATCCCAAAAGTCATCAAATTGAATTGAAGAGAAAGCGTCTCACTCAGATCTTTGTTGTCAGCGGCCTCTGTGTTCTCTTCTATGTGCTGGGAGCCTGGCAAAACGCTCCTTCACAATCGAGCTACTCTAATGTTATTAGCAGAGCCGGTTGTAATGTTAGTCCCCAAACAACCAATTCACATGCTACCGTCACCTCATCATCTTCATCGTCAGCACCTCTCGACTTCGAATCGCATCATACAGTTACTGTCAATGATTCTACTGACGTGTCTCAGCAATTCCTTCCTTGTGCAATGAAATACAGTGAATACACTCCTTGTCAAGATCCCATAAGGTCGAGAAAATTGGAGAAGAATATGTTGATATACCGAGAGCGGCATTGCCCTGCTAAGGAAGATATTCCTAAGTGCTTGATCCCTGCTCCGCCGAAGTATAAGAACCCTTTCAAATGGCCTCAGAGTAGGGATTATGCATGGTATGACAACATTCCGCACAAAGAGCTCAGCATTGAGAAGGCAGTTCAGAACTGGATCCAAGTTGAGGGTGATCGGTTCAGATTCCCTGGGGGAGGCACTATGTTTCCACGTGGAGCTGATGCTTATATCGACGACATCAATGAGCTCATCCCTCTAACTGAAGGAAAGATCAGGACTGCAATTGATACTGGCTGTGGAGTAAGAAAACGAGACACCCTTATCATTTTCTTACAGTATCCTTTTGGGTACTTGAAAAAAATATAAACCTAATTTGTTAATATCTGAACCTTGGTGGATTTATCAACCCTCTAGTGATTTTGTTTGTTAAGGTTATCTATTTTATTGATTTTTGGCTGGGTGTTGAAGGTGGCAAGCTGGGGCGCGTATTTGCTGAAGAGAGACATCTTAACAATGTCGTTCGCACCAAGGGACACACATGAAGCTCAAGTCCAATTTGCATTAGAACGTGGAGTTCCGGCCATGATTGGTGTATTGGCATCGGAGCGAATGCCTTACCCATCAAGAGCATTCGATATGGCTCACTGTTCTCGTTGCTTGATCCCCTGGCAGGATTATGGTAAGGTGTTATTTTCTAATTTCATCAATGTTTGCCTCAGTTAAGTGCAGCATTGCAATCGGTAACAGACTGCTGCTTTGATGCATTGTGAAGATCATCTGATGTTTTCATTGTTAATCTCATGACCAACTTTATTATTATTTTCTTTCTTCACCTTGATGAACTCAAGGATTTAGTCACATTTTGGTCCATCCATTTGCTTTCTTACTTGGACTTCCTACATAAATTAGACATGCCTATGTTTTTCTTTGTACAGATGGGCTGTATCTGATGGAAGTAGATAGAGTTTTGAGACCAGGAGGCTATTGGATTCTCTCTGGGCCTCCAATTCGTTGGAAGAAATACTTCAAGGGCTGGGAGAGAACGAAAGAAGATCTGAAAGAAGAGCAAGATGCAATTGAAGAAGTCGCTAGGAGCATTTGCTGGACCAAAGTAATTGAAAAGGATGACCTTGCAGTTTGGCAGAAACCACTCAACCACATAGCGTGCAAGAAAAGCAGAAAACTATATAATACAACTCATTTCTGCCGGGAAGATACTCCAGATGCAGCTTGGTAAAATATCCATCACCTTCCTTCGATTCTGTTCTTTAGATTTTTTTCCAAAACCATTACTAAATTGAAAGAAAAAAAAAACTCTCTTGACTATGCACGGTTAAACACGAGTAGAATTCATCTCTAAAAACCCGCTTATAAAGAGAGGGTGCCCATACCTTTATGAACCCTAAGACCCAAAGGTCCATTGGCAATGTGGGACTTTGCCAACACTTCCCTTCAGTGCACTTGGTTCTCCCCCTCCATGCAGGGCTGGAGATACGAACCAACCCATCCCATTGGTACCGCTGCCCTGATACTATGTTAATAGTCTTGAGGTAGAAATCTCTCTCTAGCCATTGAGTGGAGGAGGGTGCTTCTCATGTTATATACAATCTCTAATTTTTGTACCCAGGCAATGTGGGACTCTACTAACACACGCACAAGGGGGCATTCTAATTGACCTAATGTTGCAACATCTTGTAGTACTTCACTCGTTTTACAAAATCAATATTTTTTCCCTCAAATGTTTGTTTAAATTGTGCCGACTCAACCATTGTTGAAGTGCTAATCCTCACGTCTGGAGAATGGGGACTCTTCTGGAATGCTAGCTCACACAACCAACTAGTTGTACTGATTGGGTTCTGATTCCTTGTCCGAAGGTACAAGAAGATGGATAGATGCATTACACCTCTTCTGGAAACAAGCAGTGAAAGTGAAGTGGCTGGTGGGGCAGTGGAGAATTGGCCAGTGCGAGCATTTGCAGTTCCTCCTAGAATAAAACGTGGCTCCATCCCTGGAATAACTGCTGAGAAATTCAACGAGGACAACAACATATGGAAGGAACGGGTGACACATTACAAGCACACCATCCCCCCTATCGCAAGGGGACGGTACAGGAACATAATGGACATGAATGCCAACTTAGGAGGATTCGCGGCGGCGCTGGTGAAATATCCTGTCTGGGTCATGAATGTGGTTCCTGTCAACTCTGTTCACGACACACTAGGTGTGATCTATGAAAGAGGATTCATGGGGACATATCAGGACTGGTGTGAGCCCTTCTCGACTTACCCGAGAACCTATGACCTCATCCATGCAAGCAATGTGTTCAGTATCTATCAGGACAGGTAAGACCATCAGACCACAGAGTTAGGGTTGTAAAGAGTTAGTAGTGTTCAAATACAAGACTTTAAATTGCAATTGATTTGAGTACTTTATCGCTTTCATTCATCATCCATTTCTCTATGTTTGTCAAGGTGGTGCAGAAATCAGAAATTACATTGCAATGGATACTGTTCTGAGTTAGTAGTGTTCAAATACAAGACTTTAAATTGCAATTGATTTGAATACTTTATCAGTATGGTTCATCATCCATTTCTGTGTGTCTGTCAAGGTGTGCAGAAATCAGAAATTACATTGCAATGGATACTGTTCTGATTTTTCACTCCAAATCAGCTCTGGCACCCACTCATGGCCAATAATAGCTTGATTTCGAAAGGTAGTAAAACGGTATCTCAAGTATTCGTGGTTTCAGTTTCCAAACCACGAGCTGGACGGATATTATCATCCAATGGCAAAGATAATAAGACTCGGCCATCTTATGTGGACATTTTTCTCAATTGAGCGCCGCATAGTATGCCTACTTCATCACCACCATTATCACCGTCATTGTCATAGCCACTAATTTCATCTATTCGAAGTTGGCTTTTGAGCGTCACATGTTGCATCTCTACCCAAATCTTAAATCCACTTTGAATTTCTAATGGTGATCACATCTGGGTTTTTACTGGTTAAGGCTTTTGTTTTGCAGGTGTGATATAACTTACATTTTGCTGGAGATGGATAGGATACTATGTGGACTTTTTTCTCAATTGAGCGCCGCATAGTATGCTATTCATCACCACCATTATCACTGTCACTGTGATATTCACTAATCCCATCTATTCGAAGTTGGCTTTTGAGCGTCACATGTTGCATCTCTACCCAAATCTTAAATCCACTTTGAATTTCTAATGGCGATCACATCTGGGTTTTTACTGGTTACGGCTTTTGTTTTGCAGGTGTGACATAACTTATATTCTGCTGGAGATGGATAGGATACTGAGGCCAGAAGGGACTGTCATAGTCAGGGATACGGTGGAAGTGCTAGTGAAGATTCAAAGCATTATAGAGAGAATGAGATGGACGAGTCAGATAATTGACCATGAAAGCGGGCCATTTAACCCTGAAAAAATCCTTGTTGCTGTGAAATCCTACTGGACAGGAGAGACTACGAAAGAGGAGTAAACTGTGTACTTTCGTTTCATTCCTTTCTTCTTCGTCTTTTTTTATTTTTTAAATTCTTTGGGTGAGTTTTTAAGGTTTCTGTAGCATCTGAACAATTTTTTTTTTTTTTTAAAATTCTTCTGTGGATCTGTTCTTTGAGAGTGCCATTGGAGTGTGGGATGTAAGGTGATTTTCTTTATTGGTGATGGGACTATACACATACGTTGATGGGAATACATATCATTTAATTTGTATGTGATCTTATTCATATTAGCTTTTGATCGATAAGAGAACAACTTTATTCCTCCCCTTTTGTCAAGTGGCTGCAGGGAGAGGCTAAAGTAGCCATTTCCTTCAGAGGTTGGCCATTTTCTGAGTTGCTCTTCAGAGAGTGAAATATATAGATAATTCATTGATAATGGGATGAAGAGAAAGCTCCATTGTCCAAGGTATACAGACACCCGCATTTTATTTCCCTACACACCCTTTTTCAAAAATTTGAATGAAATGACGCTTTTACCCTTCAACTTCAAAGTTACCACACCCATCGAACTCCTCTCCTTCTTTCGAAGGAGAGTAGCGCCGAGCACAGTATGTGAAGGGGAGAAGAAAATCGGTGGGCACCACTGTTGATCGAAACCTACGGCCTTCCTTAGCCGTAGATAGGTGGGACAGGGGCGATCATGGTGGTATCGATCCTAGGGTCAGAAGTGTAGCATTCACTTGGATCTAAGAAAAAAACTCATAAAATTGGGTTTCGGTCGCCCAAATCAACAGCAAAAGAAATTGGCCGGAGGAGGGTCCCACGCAAGTCCGATCAGAGATCTGATGGTACGATGGATAGACCATAAAAAATAGAAGGGGTATGGTGGGTCCCGCCGGCAGAAACTTTTCCGATCACCCAATCCAAGGCCGATAAGTAGATCTGGCGGCAACAGATCTTTTCATTTTTTATGGTCTATCCATCTGTACCATCAGATCTCTGATCGGACTTGCGTGGGACCCTCATCTGCTCAGTTTCTTTGGCTGCTGCTTGGGGGGTCCGAAAATCAATTTTGTGGGTTTTTTTGTTAGATCCAAGTTGATCCTGCACTTCTGACCCTAGGATCGACACCACCATGATTGCTACTGGCACACCTATCTACGGCTAAGGAAGACCTTGAGTTTCGATCAACGGTGGGGCCCACCTATTTTTTCCCCTTATTCGGTCGATCTTTTGTCCGAAGGAACGGTTCCTTCGGCAGTGGCTTCGGTGGAAGATGAAGTGGAAGATGTAGGGAAAGAAAAATCGGGTATCTATATGGCTCCCCATTATCCAATTATACGGTGTTTGTTACATGAGCTAAGAAAAATCTATGGCTTATAATATTAAAAATTATTTATAGAATGTACAATGCATTAAAATTTATTTGATATACAAGACTTGTGGGTGGTTTGTATATCTATAGGATTAGTCTCACTTCCAATATGGGATAAACATATTCATATTATTAAAAAAGAAATGATAAATTAAACAAAAATTGTTACCCCACTTTTAAGTCATTTTAAAATTGACCATTCTACATTATTTCTACTCTTTAACTTTTTTATATAAGGATCAAAATTTTAAATGATAAAAAATATGTCTAAATTAATTTAATTAAAATATTTTTTACTTTTGAATCTAAAATAAAGAAAAACCTTTTTTTTTTAATAAATTATCAAACTCACAATGAAGTGCACAGAAATTTACGATGCTTGAATGCGTAGAAAATCCTATTCTAGTGAATTAATATATGGAATAACAAATCAATTTATTAAAATTTCAATTTGCATCAACGGATTTCTAGAACTACTGGTTTTTACGAAGTTCTCATGCAATAAGTGGATCTATGCAGCCGGTATTGCTAGAGATTTCTTTCAAACCATATATGCAGTGGGCCCAACTATTGTATCGCGTATTCGCATCACAGGGTGACACTAACAGGGCTCCTCAAGTATTTTTACAGAGCCTGGGGGCCCAACATTGGCCTGTTTCGTTTTCATTTTGGTTATGGGCCCATTTGGACTTGCTACAAGTAAAACTTTATTTGTTCAACGAACTCTGCCGCCTATATGATATATCACAAAATGTCATAAAGATTACTCTCGAAATATTATGAGAGAGAGAATATTTTCAATTTTTTTGAATCTTTACCGAAATATTATCAGAAAATCTTGAAAAAATATTTAAAAAATAACAAATATACAAGTAAAAATGAAATTTTAATTTGAAATAACAATTAATGAATTTATGATTAAAGTACAAATATACTAAGAAATAAGTTACTTTGATAATTATCTAATAAAATAAAATGTACTTCATTGTCTAATATTTCTCGAGCTATAAAATTCCATCCAATGCCACATAAGTTCATTAATAAATACTAAATTGAATCACCGGTAGCTAAACATAAATGATTTTTTTATATGCTGTGATATCATTAGATATTTCTCATATTTTTGTGACAAGGACAAAAGATAAATTTTGTTATGAACAGGAAGCGGTATTTTTCCCATATTTTTGTAGTAAAAGTAAAAATACAGTTTATATTTATTAAAAAGATGGGTGTTTTTGTCAATTAATTGAAAAGGTACAGTAGATTTCCTCTTATTCATCCAAGTAATTCATTGCACGAAAAAGATTCAGTCAATTTAGAGTAGCAAGCATGTGGATGATACACTTGATTGGCTCAAAGGTTACTGTGTTCTATAATACAACCCAAAAGACTGCCAAAAAGAAAAAAGAGGCTCAAACGAAAATCTCACTACAACAGCTTGTGAATAACACTCGCAGGCATGAACCACCCAAAAAAAAAAAAGAATCACCCAAAATGAGGATGGTTTCATAAATTTACAGGGACCTCAGACACCGGGTAAAAAGAGCTGTCAAATGTGATTGAATAATCTTGGTTCAACTGTAACAATAAAACCAGAGCACAAACCTCTGCCGCAGTGATTAATACAACATGGTGAACCCAGCATCTGGACGTGGGATGGAAGTCTATACATAATTACTGGTGGAGTGCCCAATCAGTCTGCACTGTTCAGGAAGCAGAGAGCAGATTACTTGGCCATTAACTGAAAAAAGCTCACCATCAATACCACAACCTTCATGAGTAATTTTATCAGGCTTAATCTTCACCGACTTCACCTGCACCACCAAACAAAAATATCATTTACAAATAGGCTTAAAGAAGATGACAATATTGGTTGTGTGGCAAATATCATTTACAAATAGGCTTGAAATGGACCCATGCAGTAGGCTAGAGCCTGTCCAGCGACAAGCCTAAACGTCAGGCCTGGAAGGAGTCCATTTGAGTTACAGTTGTTTTACCTAATCTGCCCATAAAGTCAGGCCTTCACTTCAAACGACCATATGCCCAAGAGCAATTTATTTAGCCATCAGGCAACAGAATCATGCCTGGGCCAACCCATGGCATTAGAAAGAGAGGCCATATCCACCACTGGGGGCTGGCTTGGCTCGTGTTTGGGGTCTTGGGCTTGCCTGGCCCATTTGCAAACATTTTCCTCAGTTATCTAATGTTGCTTAATGAAAGAATATTCTAAAGGTTGCCAGTATGCTCCATTGGGAAGACATGTGCCACCATCTAATCTGCAAAGGTAGAACAGAAGGACAGTGAAGAACCTTTTACAGCCATACCTTGACATATTCCACATAAGGCAGCGAAAGGTGCCGACCAAACTGAAGGCACACAAAAAACCTTAACAACCTTAGCCGCCCACTCCCATGAACTAACAGTAAATCTAAAGTGTTGTCATCATGCTCAGCTTTTGGTGCAACCACCTGTGAACTCAAGCTCTGAACAGTCTTACATGAATGATTGCACACTAAGACACCAAGAAATTGCCCTTTCTTGAGAACCCATTTCTCCTCTTTCTTTGGAGCAGCCACCTCTGTTCTTCCTGCTTCTATGTCTTCAGGCAGTCCTGGTAGCTCAATGGGGTTCTCATCTTCCCAGTTAGGCTCGGCATCCCACTTGGGTTCGGCATCCCAAATTGGACCAGGGTCAGATATGGTTGACGATATATCCTCCCTGTCATTCATTCCTGTGTTTCCCAAAGAACATCTAGAATCATTCATAGCAGTCAAGATAGTCCATCTTCTGTCTGTCTTGGACTTTGATCTGGTCCTAGGCCAGTTAGGGGTGGTTGACAGAGGCAGCTGAGGATGAAGAACTTCTTCTGGTTCTTCAATTGTACTATTTCTCACTGATGATAGGCGTTTTGATTTTGGATCAAGACCACGAACATACTCAGATGATTCAGTACCAGCATGCATGCCGCAGGTTTTGTCCAAGTCCCCAGACATTCGACTTGGGGACAAGATCGAATCAATACTTGATAAACTGGAAGCCCTAGGAATGCCATCTGCACGTGATTTCCTCATACTGTCCGGGTAAGAATTTGATATGTTCATCCTTTCATCATCTACAGAAACTTCCCATTCACAGTCTCTTGCTGTTTTTGACACCGGAAGGTATTCCACATCAAAACTGTACTTTGGCAAGCATAAAAATTTGAGGATACCAGCAACTAAATACCGGAGGGGACCAAACCGCTTCTGGTATTTCTCAGAAAGCTCAAGTACTGCAACCAAGAGTAAGCATGTCACATTTCTGATGCAGATACATAACGTTAAGCATATTACCTATACAGTATTAATATAGAGAATGCTAGGATAGAAACATGTAAAGTCAAGTTTTGCAAGTTACCATCACTGACAAAACCAAAATACGAGACTGTCATCCCAAAGTGAATAACACCAGTCTGTATCCATTCGACAGCAAAAACATCTGTGGCTGTGAGACCTCCCTGTGCCAGACAAGAAATAAGAATAAAAGGTATCATCAAATAAAAGAAGAGCAAAAAGACAAACATACAAATCAGGAAGATCAACTGATGGGCTATATGGAAAAGACAAATCCGAGGAATGGAATGGAATGCAGATGTGTGTGGTATTCATGCTTTTGGGAGCATTTCTGTCCAATGTTCAGGTCTCATTTTTGGACCTTACGCCATTTTCTTGCCTTGTGCTTGTTTGTGTGCATGTGATGGTAGGGTGGGGGCTGGGGGTGGAGAGTAGACATGTATGATATCATTGTTGAAAACACCTCTCAGTTCCCAAGGAAACCATTCAAAAGATGGGCTTTGTATTTTTCAAGCAAAAGAAGGAATCCAAACAATATCATTGTCCTGAAGAGATTCTGTGCTGTTTTCACAAGAAAATACTCAGCAATCGTATGCAAAAACCTCAAACACACCTATTACAATTAAACACCCACTGACTTGATTTCCACTGCTCCTTTTTTAACA
This sequence comes from Chimonanthus salicifolius, assembly GCA_013350335.1. Taxonomy (NCBI): domain Eukaryota; kingdom Viridiplantae; phylum Streptophyta; class Magnoliopsida; order Laurales; family Calycanthaceae; genus Chimonanthus; species Chimonanthus salicifolius. The sequence continues at coordinate 55,924,409 of CM023539.1, forward strand.
GTAACTTTGTTCCATAGCTCCAGTTTGAAGGGAGCAACTTCATCAATTAGTATAGCCATGACACTAAGAGCCCACAAACCCCATGTAACTTTAGAACCAAGATATATAACTCAACTCGTTTATCACTTTGTAAGGAGACGTCCAAAAACCTCCTCTACAAAATAAAACCAAATACCATTCTGTGGAGCAAGTGTATCAACTGACTGACAAGCATTAACTACCATAAAAGCATATTGTCAAAATAATTAGTGACACCTACCTACTATTCCAAAATAGATTACCCATCAATCTCGTTGTGTGTGCATGAAAAGAACAGAGCCGGCATCAATGATATGAAACAGTCCACATAAAGAACCACTGAAATGAGAAAAACAAGGAATTGATGTTTGCATGGTTGTGCCCATAACTATCATGTATCTGAATAAATTTGTAAGTGATTTCAGTTTCTGTCTGCGCATTAACATCATGTTTACTTCACTACTAAAAATGATTCAATACTCTGTAGCTATCCACTTAAACATCTTCAGAGTATCATTTCTAGTAAGAATGATCTTAATCACAAGTGTATCATAATCATATCAAATGGACTAGAAAACCATGCTTCCCACGCCACTGCACTCAAAAGAAATGCAACGAGTACTGCATTTGTGGTTCCCCTAAACTGAAAATTGTACAGTAGCTGACTTGAGGGCAGGATAGCATGCTAGCACTTTGATGTCGAAGAACGCCTTTCAATCTCCATGAGAAGTTGGAAAAGCAGTTGCACAATTTTTTCCCCACAAAATAGAACTGCAGTTACTACAATGAGTTCTGAATATGGATAAAACCAATTTTCAATGCCATTAAATTAGATTTGTATGCTTCTTTTCAAATGATCTCCATCAAAATAAGGCATTTCTCTGTGTGTATATACATATATATATACATATATATATATATATATATATACATATATATATATATATATATATATACATATATATATATATATACATATATATATATATATACATATATATATATATATACATATATATATATATACATATATATATATATATACATATATATATATATATACATATATATATATAGAGAGAGAGAGAGAGAGAGAGAGAGAGAGAATATTTATGGTTAAATAAATAATTAAAATTGTAATGGCCTAAGGATGAGAGAAAGCTCAAATCATTGTTGTTAAAATCTTACAAGACACGATTCATATTTTACGATTTATACGATATGATAAGAGAAATAATACATATCAATTAACAAATCTTATGATTCCTATAAATAATAGAATTATGGAGTTATTAGAAATGTAAAAGCATGAATCCTTATGTTTTAATGGTTTTTACGAGTTGAGTTGATGGGCATAAGACCTTTCAACTTTTTGGAGCTTTTAGTTCATTATTGACTTTTCAGTTTTCACAATATAATTGGATTATATATTGGTCTTATACTTTTGGGAGTTGGAGCATTGAAATTTGAACTCCAATGAACTAATTATATAATATTCACTTAATATTGAAAGAAAAGTGGAGAATTGCTCATATTATTACCTTATGTGTGTGTGTGTGTGTGTGTGTATACACATATACATGTTATTTCACTTATGAATGTTACGATTCTAGGTTTACAATACACGATTTACGGTTCAAGATGTATAACGATTTTATGATACGATTCGATTTTCACAACATTGGCTCAAATGATAAACTATGAAAGAACACACATAAAATTTAAAGAAACACAGATATGACAATTCTAGGGATAGAGATAGATAAAACCTAATTTGTCATAAAAGAACAATAAAAATAGACTAATAAATAACAATGGTCTAATGTTCCAATAAGCAAATCCTAATTACCTTCACAATAGCAACTGCGGCAGAAACAGGATCTCGAACTCCCAAAACTGTCCAAACAAGTGAATTGTCGGAACCAGCAGGGATTATGCCAATTGGAACTGAAATTGCTTCTTTCTGGTCATTTCTACTAAGTAACCCATTTAAGACCTGCATAATTGATCATATGAAACATCACAATTGCTGAAACAGGTAAAAACTCATTATCAGGAACTCTATTAAAATAATTTACATATGCAGCAAAAGCACAATTGGTCAATGGCCATGTCTATATGAAAAATAATACACATTTGAAATAGATAACATGTGAGTTTTTTTACATCAACATCAATGGCCAGCCAACAGTGTAATAAAGATGAAAACAGCAAACACAATTTGCATTAGAAACTTAAGTCAACAATCACAATGGAGAAGAAATAAAATAATGCCAAAGACCAAATAACTTCATCATCAAGATATCCTCATTTCTCACTGGAGATTTGTGAAACTATCTGCATCCAAGATGGCACCATGACTGTAATATAAATAAGGTTCTCTAAGACCTTTTTGTCATGTTGTGCCATTTAAAATTATTTGAAAATGAGTAAATGTAATATAGATATGGTAGGACCTTGCATGTCATATGTGCTAGGTGCAATGTTTCAAAGTGGAAGAGGGTGAAATATGAACAGCTTGAAAGCTGTCAAACAAGAAAGTAATTGCATTTGTTTCAGGTTGCACCATTTTATATTCTGGAGCTGAGTATTTCTGAGAAAGAACTACTCTCATTATATCATGGGAAGCTTTGTTCATGTTGCCAATCAGGTGGTTTGGGACTCTCATCCATGGAGACCGGGAAACCATTTGGTGACAGATCTCTTAGAGAAGTTAGATAACATATATGTTGTGGCAGAATGAAGTTGATAAGCATATTTAGAAACTGATCCTTCGGAGTTTTTTGGCCAAATCCTTCTATGGAGCCTTGGGAGTGAAAGGGGATACTGTAATGAAGCTGACAAGAGCATCTATTTGCCCACATATGGAAGATTCCCAGCCCAGCCTAGTGTGCCCCCACCCTCTACCCACACATTTTCTATTTGAAGGTTTTTCAGAAAATATTTTAATCATGCTTACAAAATCATAGGAACAATATCTAATGACCCTAATGTGCTCCACCCAGTGAAAGCTTTCTGCCATTGCAGATTTTTTGCAGTACTGGAAAGAAAAGAAAGGAAGTTAAGATAGCCTTCCTTGTTTGGCATTGAGTAAATGGAAAAGGCAAAAATCAGAATTATAGTTGTTTGTTGGGCTATGTGAACTAAGGAACATAAGGCATCTTCCATGGAAATTTTAGAATAGTTGAAAGGAGTATAGAATTGAATGGCTCCAAGTAGGTTAAAAAATCCACTCTCTTCTTGATGGCTTTGCATCTTCGAGAGCCTAGATCTTCAAGTGTCATTATCAAGAGAGATGATTAGTGCACCACATATGAGATGCAGGCAATGGAGCATATTGGTGGAGTCTAGCATTCGAAGTTGAATAGAGAAGGAGCATCATTTGAGGCTCTTCTATGTCTTCCCTTTGATTTCACACATAGGGAGGCCATGTAGGGGCAGATTCACTGCTGGACAAGGGGGTCTACTGATGCAGGACAAAGGATAGGGTAACCCTAAATGTCTAAATGTGGATTAAAGGGATGAAAATAATGCACCCTACATCTAAATGGGCTGAAATTAAACAATCAATTAATACTAACAATTCAAGAATATAAATTTATCACAAATAATTATGCAAAGCCTAGAATATGATGTAAACAGATAGAGGCCATGATTTTGAACGAATATGCATATATAATTAAATGAGATGTCACATGATTTTAAATAATAAAATAGGAGTTATAGATGGGCTGAATGAAAAGAATAGGACTGGGCGAATGACTTATACATGATATAATTTAGGCTTTTAAAAAAAAGGAATACAAATGGCTGGCTTGGAAGGGCATGACGGGCAGGATGAGGGTATTCAGGAATCGGCTACGGAAAGGGAATGGAAGAAAAGGAGAGAAAGAAGGTAGGATTTGCAGGCGGCAGCAGATCTGGGTTCAGGACAGGTTGCAGCAAAGAGATGAGAGTCTATAAAAAGTTGGCGATGGCAGATCTAACAATAGTGGGGACTGGCGGAAGTTAGGATACATCTGGAGTGGCTGATAGTGGCAGATCAAGCCTAAAGAAAGGGGCAGCAACAATGGAAATTTCGGCTAGTTGTATAGAATAGAGGAAGGAGAAGAAAAGAGAGAAAGAAGAAGATAGAAGAAAGATAGAAGTACCTGGAAAAAAGGATGATGGCTTCACGCCCTTGGATTCTCACCAACACATGCACCGCATAGAGGTATGCTCGGAAATCTCAAAATCTTATTCATTAATCTGTCTTTGCCTCAAGGAGGCTACAACTTATATAGAACTCTTCCTTTCTTAAAATAAACATTAACTAAATATAGCAATAAGCAAAATAGAAACTAACTAAAACCAACCTCAAAGAAAATTAAATACAACAACTACTAATTATGGAATCTGCAATGAATGCTCCGCATCATTTACTGGCAAGATGATGTAGTTAGAAACCCACTTTGCTACATGTAGCTCTTTGCTTCTTTTAATTAAACCTACCCTAATTTATAAAAAAGAATGATGACTGACTGTTAAAAAATGGAAAAAAAGAAAAAGAATACTGAAATGGAGAATGACTAACCTCATTTACAATTCCATCACCTCCAACACATATAATGCCTGAAAAAATTAAGGGAAAAAAAAATGAAGGCAAGGATTAAAATGAAAAAGGAGAAAGTAAATAGAAGCATGAAGAAGTATACCATCAGGGCATGTATTGAAGTCCACACTAGAAGCCAGCCTTCTAGCATGACCAGCAGATGTCGTATTAACTACTTCCATCTCGAATCCTGCAAGCTGCAAAAAGGTTGCAACATGTTGTACATATATAGAGTGCAATTATACAAATAAGGACTCTGCTTTGAGACTACATGCCATTCCCATAAATGATAATTTTTTCTTTCTTTCTTGGTTTCTGGTTCCAACCCAACATTCAAAAATCTGTTTCCTATCAAGAAAATCGTATCAATTATATCTATCAAGCTTTCTTATTGCTTTTCTTTTCCTTTCCCTCTTTTGGTAGAGAACTTGAGATCCTACTCTTGCAAATTGCAATTCACTAATCAGTAGCTGTTTATACATAGTCCAAATTCAATTATATTATATTTTTATACTCTATTTAATTTTATTTAATGTTTTATTGTTCTGATGTCATGCTGATGTCGTGGGTCTGACCACGACTAACCTCATCTGACCCAACCTTCCACAAAACAGTTTGACTAATGAGTCAGTTTTAAAAAATCCACCAGAGGGGCCTTGGAGCCTAGATGCACAGCTTTGAGTGGGTTGATCATGTGTTTTCCAACTCAAATAAAATGGAACTAATCATGTGTATAATTCATAAAAAATCCAACTAAGGCCAAATCCAATACGTCTGAATTTTGCGGTCATTGAAAATTTGCATTGGGTTCATGAGGGAAAATTTGGGAGACAGAATGAGAAGGCATAGCATAGATGACTTCCATCAGTGGATCCATAGCTCAACAAGTTTAGATTGGTGTCCACAATGCATCTTCTGCAATGATAGGCCATGTCTTGACAAGATTAAATGGGAATGTGCCATTTCAAGAAGCCAGGGGAATGCGGGGGTGTGCACGTGCATGAGCACATGAGACGACATACAGACAATATCACATCATTAATTCAATAGATTTCTTGACTTTATCTCGACTATGTCACAATGTACAGCATATTCAACATGGTCATGGAAATTTTCGGTTCTCTTGCATAACAGTTTCAGCCACAATCATTTACTAAAAAAAACTCAGCCTCATCCCAACTAAGTTTAGCCAAGACCTTTGTGGAGCTTAAACTAGGTTTCTCATCAGATATGGAGCCCTTCATCGATTCAATGTATTCAGGAACACAAATATTCACCCCCTTGTGACCGATATGACATTTGATATAAAAATAAAAGTTTCAGCATGCATCATAGTTAAAAACCAGAATCTGTACTAATCTGTCCTGAATCATGCATTTCTCAGTCATGAAGGAACAGTTGTTGATAAATGAAATCTCCAAGAGATAGGAGATAAAAGAACGTCTTTGTTTACATTGGGTTGAATTTCCTTCACTAGAGAAAGTAGAACTCTACGTCTCTCCCCAGCACCACACATTATTTTCATGAATTATTAGTAAAAAAGACCATGTTCATGGGCTATTTTTAACAGACAGGAGGTGCACAGATACCAGGCAAATTTGTAATTGAAAATTAATATAACTAAAGCATGTATCATAATAAAAAAAAAAAGCACCAAACCTTAAATATCGGTTCCACTTTGCCATGGAAAACTTTGCTTGAACGACCACGGCCAGAACGTGGGTTCAGTATCACAAGAACTTTTGCTGAACTTTTACATTTGATATGATATTGAGGAAAAGAATCACTTGCAACTAGTTCAGAACCCTGGTTCTTTAAAGACTCCAAAGGATGAGGTAAAAAATTCACAAAGCACTGTAGATCTGCGAAACCACTAACCCATTTAAGGGCTTCCTCTGAACTAGATGCTAAGAAACGGAAGTCCTTTTGATACCTCTGAGGCTTCAAGAAACAAGATAGAGCACATGATCTCTTTTTGATTGGATATGAGTGCACGGTAAAACATCTAAAACCAACATTATAAGAAACCTGCCAAAGTTATAGCATCGTATGAGAAGTCTGGATCTACCAAATGGGGACAGGAGCTGTATTATATCTTCAATCAAAGCATGGTGGTTATCTTCCACAAAGTACTTACAGAAATCACATCATCAAGGCTCAGCATATGAGATCCCCAAATAAACGCCTTGCTTGTAAGTCTTGATACGACTCCATCCTGGCTTTTGCTTTCCGCTGAACATTGCACACCGGCACTGGTACTGCAAGTTCTCTTATCAAGAACCAGCTTCCCAGAAAGAACCTCATATCCCAATAAATCACAATGCTCATCACCAATGTCAATCCTGAACTCCTTGGTCTTCACTTTTTCTGGATCTTCAGTGCTAACCTTATCCACATTTTGCTTCAAAGACTTTACCTTGCCACGCTTTTCTGGGAATACGACTGGGGATGACTGCTGCCAAGAAGCAACTTGAAAACACCTACTACTCCAATGGTGAAGAGACTGTTTCGGAAGCACTTTTAAGGAATCAACATTTTGAGAAATATAGCCAGTCTTCTGCATCTCTGTCACATCCAATGGTTTAACAGAGTGACCCAACACAGTTGATGTGTGAATACACAGCCTCCTATGGTTCCCGTCAGTCCCAAAGACAATTTCAGCATAACAATAAAGCCTGTGTTGCAAACAAGAGCAATCAATAAGTCATTTAATGGCATCGATTCCTTTTAGAATGTTAAAAATGGTGCATTGCCGTCCTACACATTAGGGTGAGCAAATTCATGGACATGATTTCCATAAACATCAGCATGATTGGATCCTTTTCTTATAGGGCCTGAGATATTAATGATGAAAAGTGAAAAACTTGTTTCTAGTCCACAGGTGGGATGTAACTCCAAATGTAATTGAATTGGATAAGGTGAAAATGGCACTAACAGGTGTGAGTGCGGTAGGGTTGGGGGGAACAAGATGGGCCCCGTATGGCTTTTGTCAGCCATTAAGTTTTCAAGGTTAGATTGCCTGCATGATGTTTTTTAAATTCTTCTATGTGCATATGAGAATGCAAAAAAATTCTTGTGGTGCATGTCTCTCCCATGTGAAGTAAGAATTTTTCATAGTGAAGGTTCTCACTACAAAATATTTGTTCAACCAAAAAATTCATGAGAACATTTGCTGCTGCTTTTTTTTGGATATGGCTTTCACTGCTAAAATTGAAGATACCAAATACAACATATCAAATTGACAAAACTTGACAAATAAGAAGTGCAACTTTTATGAAGTTTGTTCTGCTTAATCCACACAGAATTTTACTTGTGTGACTTCATTTAGTCAAACCACCGTTCAAAACTGTAAACTTCTCTATTTTCTTTTCAAAAAATAAGCAATATGACTCTGGCAGTAAATACCAGCAACCAACTTCACTCGGTTTAATGGCACTGGCATCAAGAATTGAAAACTATTTGCAGATAAAATCTTTTCAACCATTTATTCACTACAACTTGAGAAAGTTTCTTGGTTTAATCAACAGATTAAAAGATGGTGCAGTGACTTTCTAACAATACCAAGAGGTATTAGCGGTGTTCAAAAAGGGGGAAAAATAGAAAAAGAGGTATTACCCACATTAAGCAATTACAATAGAAAATAGAGTAGCCATAGAAATGGGCACTGAATGAATTGGAAACTTTAGAAAAACTAATGAAAATGGATTTCCTTTAGTGACAAAACCCAAGTTCTTTTAAGAGTGGGATTTTTTTTGGAAAAAAGGGTTTCTCTAAGAGCACATCAAACATGTTTAACACCTTAAACCGCGTTAAGATTTGATAATACCACAACTTCATGGAAAATAATCATTTTTTACCAAATTCAATGAACTGAACTGTTCCCAAGTCGAATATCATACCCCAATTCTATGCACTTTCACATGATTGCCCATGAACCTAGCTTGAAATCATGCTTCAGTAGATAATACATACATAATGACTAAATATGGAATTCAAAGAAAAGCAGTACTGCTTGCTGGAATTTATTGCTAAGAAATGTTTTTCTTATTAGCCATTTAGTCACAGTATTAAAACAGCTAATGAATGAAACATTAACCCTACTTCCTATTGCTCAACTCAACTAGACTGCTTAAACATACAAACTACTAACTACAATTAACTAACTCTATCAACTTCAAATCCATTCATTCTACAAAGGTAGGTTAATATACTAAATTTAACAGACTAACACAATATAATCAAATGCATTCCCATTTTTAGTTAAAAAAGTTAATTTCCAAGAAAGTGCTTCCCTTTCCGTACACCCAATTTGAGCCAAGACTGCATTTTGATGCACGGAAAGGTAATAACTTTATTGAAATAAAACCATTTTGACCCATTTCTATTTTAAATTAAAAATGGATAATTACCGGTAAAAGTACCTTCCCTTCCCTCATCAAACAAAAGGCAAAATATATCAATTTCCAGGAAAGTATTTTCCTTACGCAAGCATCCAAACGAACGCCAAAAAATAACTGTAAGTATGTAGCTTAATCTTGGAAAACCAATTGCATTAGAACGTAACAATTCAGTCCTCTTTGGATCAGGATCTCGCAATAAAATCTTTATTTGAAGAGAATTTTTTTGAAAAAGAAATGCAAAAAGACACGAACCTATCGCGAGAGGCAGATCTGCGGACCAAATTGCACCAAATCCGACCCTAAACTGAAACGGTGCAATCCAAGCTACAGGAAGTGGAAAATTCGGATCGACTCGAATAGCATCCAAAAAACTCTGTTTCTTTTGGATAAAAGAGAGAAGAGGGAAAAGAGAGCGAGAGCACTTCGAAAGAAGGCGTGTGGGACACGAAGAGGAGACGTTGGGGCGACGGAGAAAGCTACGATGATTGAATTTGAGGGGGTTTCTTGTGTCTGGAGATTTCCTGGTTTTCTCTCCTTTCTTCTGCTTTTCCTCTTCTTCTCTTCGATTTTATAGGTGATAGGTGATGGCATGGGAACCTGAGATGAAAGCTGAGAGTTCGTACTGAGACTGTAGACTTACCAACTTCAGACTTCAGATGGAGAGAGTACAAAGCAGAGCTGTAAATATTTGTCTATTTGTGGTTGAACTTTTAGCGAAGCAGTAAAATCTGAGAAGATAATGTTTGTGAGTATTTGGTTGTCAATTTTGAAATTTGGACATTTTCATTTTTAAAAATTAGACTTTCATTTTATTATAAAAAATAATAACAAGATTTGGTGTTCTTATTACAAAGGTAATTATCTATAACCACTATTCTATTCAATTCTTATATTTTAATAGAGCTGACAGCTATACCCAACTTCAGTCTTCAATACTTTAAAATTAAAAAGGGTTGCTTTAAAAAATTTATAAAAGATTGAGGTTTTTCAAAATATAGAAATAATAAGACTTTTTTAAGCTTAGCAAAAAACTAAAGCATCTTTAGAGTATTCTTTTTAAATTCTAAAAATAATTAGGTTGTAGACTCTCCTATTTCCATGACAAAATATCTTAATATTTTAAAAGATTTAATTTAAGAAACATTTCCTTTTTCAAAGTCAAATCCTTAATACCAATAAAGAGTGGTGAAATTTAGTTGAAATGTTGAATGCTAATTCATACCAGTGAATTGTTGGAATAGAATTTAAGAAAATGACTTATTGTCTCTCTCATTGGAATTCATATATATATATAAAGAAATTACAGACCTCTTAATGAGAAAAGAATCAATCAATAATCAAATTATAACCTTGTGATTAAGAAATTTGATAAATAAAAGACATACAAAATTATGGAAGGTCAACTATGCGGTGAATTTCCTTTAATACTTTAAACTTGAAAGTGAAAAGGCAACGAATTTGGAGAAACATTGATTCAATAGTCCCTTAATGAAAATATCAACGAGCTTATTCAAGAAAGACACAAACTAAATTTGATGAGAGTGTGTGTATGTTAAGGATGAATGGTGAAGATTGGAGTTGTGAGGGGCATAAAATCTTGACCGATCCAGACGAGATACAACATGCTGAGTTAAGGTTCGTGCCAGGGTTGGAAGAAATGGGACAACAACCATTTTTTCTCAATGGAGGGACAGCACGGGATGGTAGGAAATTTTTTGAGGGCAAATACTGAGATTGATATCGTATAGAATTTGGAAAAATGACTTTGAGACTTTCTCCTTGAAATATATATATATATATTTCAAGGAGAAAGTCTCTTAATGGAGAAACAATCACTCAATAATCAAATTATAACTCTGTGATTAAGGAATCTGACAAGTAAAGAAATACAAAATCATGGGAAGTCAATTGTGTAGTGAATTTCCTTTAATAGTTGAAGATTTCATCTAACATAGATGGTAGTTTCCTTGATTACATAGCATTCTTCATATAATTTATATTATACTTTCTCTTTTTCAATTTAATTGTGTCGTATGGATTTTGAGATTGTCTTAAAATAGTTGTCATATTTATATTGGAATTGTATAAAGCGTGTTGAAAACTTATCAGTTGCAGTGGTTTAAAGTCAAATTCAAATTTATTAAAAAATACAAAAGTTTAAAACAAAACAATTAAAATGGAATGAAAGAAGTACAAAACATATGATTTTTATACTATGGATGACAAAATAATTTTTTCTTTTACAATTTTACACTTCCTTTCATCTCTTTCCTTTCCAAATCTGAAATCCTCGCCCTTTCCTTTCACTGACAGTTCCTTTCTTCCATTACGTGTGGCGTTCTTCGGCAAAGATCGGTGATCTCTCATCTCTCGTCAATGCCACACCCTCTCCTACTCTCCATCTCTCTCCAAAGATCGGTGATCTCTCATCTCTCGTCAATGCCACACCCTCTCCCTACTCTCCATCTCTCTCCAGTGCTTACTTCAAGACCTGATAAACTTTGCACCTCAACCCATTGCCATACTAAGCTAGCCGATAATCAAACTTCCTGAGTCTTGTTGAACCTAGGGCCGACCAGATACAAGTCATGTCTAAAGCAAAAAATCTAAACGGACGTATTTAATATATTATTATAAGTAGTATTTAATTAAAACTTTAGTTATATATAATAAAAAAGAATTTGAAAAAAAATTTGAACCTTTTTTTAAACTCTTGCAAGTTGAAATTTGGACTTCTCTAATAGGATTTTGCGGTAAATTTATAAATAATTTTGGACCTTCTAATATTTGAGGCTTTAAGCTGTCGCTTTTGTTGTCTTTGGGTAAAGCCGGCCCTGGTCGAACCATTACCCAACTTAGCTCAAATGCCCCAATACTCAAAAAACCCATTCCTTGACCCATGAGTATCTCTACCCCATGTTAGAGGTAAGACCAATTATTTATGGACTTGTAAAATTGTAGAGTGGAATTAAACTGGTGCTAATGAATTTTTGTTAGCAGTTTAATGTGGATTACTTCTAATAAAAGTTGTATGAATTAAAATTTACACGGTTAACACAATTGATTTAAGTTTTTAAAATTAGATTAGAGATAATGAGTTCAATTCTTCTCAGCTTAATCTATATTCGAGATTTACTCTACAGAAGAGATTTAGATCAGAGAGGATGTTGAGAGTATAGACAGCGATTGTAGAAATGAGTCAAGATAATTAAAGGAAGAGAAAAAAAAAACTCTTTGTCAGATTCATCTCAACCTCGGATTTCCGTTTATTTGCAATCTCATAATATGGTTTCACCCCCCATTTCGCGGTTTCATGGAAGATGAGTATTTCTATAGAGCCGAACTTTTGAAATACGAAATCGGATCCTAATCGCTTAGATTTCAGATTTTCAGAGCGTGGCAATTGTAAATCCTGACATGATTTTTCAATGATTTAGTAGAAATCGTATTTTGGTGTTAATTGGTTGGATTGAAAGGAGGACGTCGAGCATCGAGATGGTCAAAATTTCGTAATAGAAAAAAATAAAAAATGGTCAAAATCTCTTCTTTCAAATGAATTTTTCTTTTCTCAGGATTAAACTGGTTGGTTTTTAGGCCCAACTAACAAATCCAAAAATTTAATCATCAATAGCTTAGACAGAAAGCAATGAAATAGGTATGATTTAGTAGTCAATCCCATGATATTGCCATCAATCCTACAGTGAGTGGGCTAATGGAGTACCCACTGCCTTTAAACAGGGGGTGGGCTAAAAAGTTTTAAGCAGTTTGATGGGTTGTATCAGATGGCGGGTCTCATTAGATGATAATAAAAATTATGATGAGATATATTATACTTAAAAAAAGAATCTATTAAATTATATTAGTTTTTAAATTTTAAATTTTAAATAATTATTAAATAAATATTTTGATCTATTATAATTAATCCAACAACGTAGACATGTTAAATAAAAATTATAAATAATTAATCTAAATTTCATAAAAAAAATTAACACCTAATTTTTATGTTGAGTAGATTCCATATGAGCCCCTATGCTCGAATGCTCTATAATTTTGCTCAGAGATAATACAAAGCGTAAGGAAAAAATAAAGTATTTTTTATGAACAATTTTTGTTTGACCTGAGAACATTTTTTGTCTTAGATGATTTTAGATATTTTTAACCGACCAACTGGTGTGATTTGGACTTTGGCCAAACACGATGGGTGGCACCGGTTTATGATATTGACCACTCAATTAATGGATTACACTGTTGAATGTACTCCATTTTTTTTCCTTCTAAAGCTCATTTTTTAAGACCCCACAATAGGTCTCTAGAATAGTTCTAAATGTACAATTTTCATTTTAGGCCCAGCTAATGGTGGGACCAGTTACAACATCAAATGAACAGTTGGATTGTCGGTCACATGTATCATATGTACGGTGGATATTGGACGATGTGAACAGATGAAGTAAAAAAGGCCCAATCACAGACCATATGAAAACTTTAATCATCAAACACCATAGTACATCGTGCGGTAGGGACGACTCACTATTGCGGGTTCCTTCAGTGGCTGCAATGGACAAAGTCGTTTTAGCGGTCCACGTAAAGTCGTAAATGGACGATACATGTAATAGGCTAATAACCACGTTGGTTGCAAATATAGTATAAATAAAGTCATGGATGTGATCTTCCCACGGATATTTTGTATAACTCGATATGGATTTTTAGTGTATTGCCAATTTTCCTTTTACTTGAACAGTAAAATTTCGGCAAACCGATTTACTTTTCATGTGAATTTCCACGAACTGATTTATTATTTATATAAAGATTAAAATTGAAAATACACTAAAACCTCCCACGGGAGGATCACTACCTTAAAATAATAGTTTGTGGTTTTGTTCACTCTTTTACATAGATCCAATTTAATTTAATTGCTGATGATAAATTTATTAAAATATTATCACAAAATTTATTTAAATTATATTAATTAAATCATATTAAAGTTTTTCTTTAAAAATAATATTAGAGGTTGAAATAGGATAAAATAGTTAAAAAATTAGGCAATATATATCAGATTAGCTTTAGTCTAAAATATAAGATTTCATCGATATTTTGAACTCAGTCATACACTGCTAAATGCTAATCTTCTATTCTATGGTCCAGTCATTGTCCAAGCAATGTCATGTTTTCAATAAAATCAAGTTTAGATTAGAAGTATATTTTCAAGAAGACCCTCTTATTTTTATCAGACAGTAGAATAGAATTTCAACGAAGAGGGAAAGATATATATAGGAAGAAAGGGAATTCGATGATGTAGATAGTTTCAAACAATTCTTTCTCCTAAATTCTAGGAGTAGTTTTTAAAATTTTTATATTCTTTTAATTAAATAATCTCTGGATTATGTATATATAATGAAATGGATTTTTTTATGTAAATTTAAAAGGAGCTATACGATTAGTTTTTTAATCTATGAAGAATTGGAAAATATTGTAAATCTTTGAAATGTAAATTTTCCTTTTATATAAATTACATGTTATACTAGGGGTGAAATTCAAGTCGGGTTTTGGCTCGAACCAGCATGACCCGACCTGAAAATCATGCGGATCGAGTCCTGAAAAGTTGGGTCACTGGGTTGGGTTAAGTTGAGAAGTCAAAAATCCGTAATAAATTCAGGTCGAATTGAGTTGTGAGATTTTTAAGTTAACCTGATCCAACCGACTCAACCTATTAAAAAGTAGGTTAAGTAGGTGGCCGATTTGCATTCCATTGAATTGATGACTTTGTGTGAGTGGACATTTGAGTCAGCTTTACATCTTAGACTAAAGAAACACTACAATGATTGGAGTGGTCCCTAGGCTTTGTTTGGATTGGGGGTAATATACTCTTCTTTGATAATTAAAAGTTAAAAGTAAAGAAATTAATTTTTTATCCCTTTCATTCTATTTTTAAAAACCCTTTTTAAATGAATATTATTCACAATACTCAAGATAATCTTGGGTCAAAGATAATTCCTTTAAAATTTACCTCTCATCTAAATGCAGTTCTGACATTTAACTCAAAGGTATCCATATATATAGATACAGATGTAACTTAGCAAGGTAGTTCTCTTTAAAAAA
Organism: Chimonanthus salicifolius; assembly: GCA_013350335.1. Lineage (NCBI taxonomy): Eukaryota > Viridiplantae > Streptophyta > Magnoliopsida > Laurales > Calycanthaceae > Chimonanthus > Chimonanthus salicifolius. Next base: position 55,939,514 of record CM023539.1, read on the forward strand.
AACTAATTATTTAAGGTGAGAAAAGTCACTTTACCAAAACCACTATAGATTAGATTAACACCATCTCTAATGTATTTCATTGGCTTATTGATTTTCAATCTTTTTATATCAATAAAAAGGAAGTTAGGAAAGTGAACTGTGCTGTAATATAATTAGTTATGAACTCTAAAGTGATTAAAAAATCCTTCACTTTAAACTTCAAAAGTAAGTGTATAAAAGACACTTCTTTTCTCCAAAGCAAGCAATATCTTTGTCTATTGAATGGACTCTTCTAGCTTTCCTCACTTTTAGATGTAAAGGTGAAGATACTAATCAGTGTTGGGACTCCACTAAAGCCCTCTTCTGCAATTATCTGATCCATTGTCTTGAAAACTATCAGCATTATTTTTGAGAAGAAAATAATACATTATTCTTTTTTGAGTATGTAAAAATCCATAACTCCATTTTTATGGTGATTATAAATAAAATTCCAAATCTATAACCGCACTCACAAACAATATGAATTAGATTAGAAGTCTCAAGAGTTTGAGGGATAGACGCCTCACACAAAATGAAAATATCAAATCATTCGAACAAATAAAACAATGGCATTGTATTTCATTAGCAATCAGATTAATAATGTTTTAACTTTTAAGACCAAAAAGGATTGAAAGTAGGATTCTATTTGAAACTTACTAATCAAATCAAATAAAAAACACTTTATCTATTAAGTACTAAAATCTAATAATAAAAATCATTATTTTATTAGTGGTAATAAAATAGATGACTAAATTTAAAAATAAGAGTTTTAATTTTTTGATTAATACTATTTATAGGCTTACACCACATAGATGCTCGTGGTCCAACAATTGAGTGTTGCCTAGCATAACCAAACTAATTACTTAGGAATGTGGCTTGTTTTAAGCTGTTTGCACTTTGCACAAAGAACATAAATCAGAGATTATTGGGTCATTTATATAATATCCACGAATTGTCAGCTACAGACAAGGGTTTTAGAATGTGAGCAGAAAAAGGTCCTATTGGCCATCAAAATCCAATCTTTCCATTTAAAAAGGAAAAAAAAAGAAGCAAGCCTATCCTTCGTGTGATGGTTTGCCGTATTTGTCATTCAGTACTTGAGCATACAAATCATGTCAAATTCCTAATTCCTAATAATGCCTTGAGAAAAAAGAAACATGTGATTTGTCCACATTATCACTCCCAACTTGTCACAGTGCAACGATAGTGACCAAAATTTCAATCTGCAAATGAACAATTAAGGTGTTCAAGTCTTTTCCATTAGTCATTATCGTGAGAATTGAGATGGGTAACTAATGCCCTCATCAACTGAAAATGACTAAAATATGATTAGGATCATCAATCTTATTTTTAACAAAGGTAGTCATTGAATCACAATGTCCTCCCACCATAATCGATGGCTCCCAAGATGATATATGCAAAATTGTCATTCCTATTGTGTTGAATTACAATATAAAACTGTTAGACGGTGGCTTTAATTCCACGGTCTCCACATGAGTAGTGTTTGTTTTGGAAGAGGAAATCTATTCAGATCATACACAGTATCTTGAGAGAAAATCTCTCTCAATAATGGAAACACTAAGAGAAGACAAAGGAGGAAAAAGATAGACTACACACGGCAACTAAGGAGGCCTAGATTTTCTGGAGAAAATCCAGCCTATTAATGGGCAGCCAACGTGTGAGTTGCCATCTTAAGTAGGACACGGCATCTCTTGGACAACCTACATATACATGCAGCGGTCGTAGGTGTTGAGGTGTGTGGGGGAACACACCAACTATGGCAAAGATGTAGCCGGAGTGGGTTGCCTTCAAGAAGGAGCCACAGATCTAATGATGTCTGGAGGACAGCTTGATGGCCGGAGAGGGGCGTAAGCAACAGTGCAATACCGCTGCAGATCTGGGTTGTCAGATCTGTGAGTGGCAGTCAGCAGGAGTGTGGCTGGAGAGACGAAGCCCCTTCGCCAGAGCAGAGGTGGAGATCTGTGTGTGTGAGGACACACCATCATCGGAGACGCTCGCGTTTGAGAAGCATATCGGGAGTTGCTCGTAGGACGCAGGAAGCGTAGAGGGAGGAACACAGAAGTTGGGTTCACTATTCGGGGTATGAGAAAGACTCACATCAACTGAGGGGTGTCGTTGATGTGTCTTATAGTTGGGTGTACAAAGGGCTCGGGACTTCGGGTTTGGGCTCATGACTCAAGGGAGTCATATTATTGTACATGTATCTCTTTCTCATTTATAGTGAATATTCTGTCGCTCCGTGGACGTAGGCCAAGTGGGCCGAACCACGTAAAAATATTGTGTTGTGCTATGTGTTTATTTCCGTTCGATTATTCTTGTTTCCGCTCGTAACGCTAACAAAAACATGATACATTTAATTATCTCTAATGTGAAATTTTAATCGAATGACGAGTATTAGTTTTGTACGAATGCTGTTTGAATCTCATCTAATCATAGAACATTGATATCCAATGACTCTTATATAAAAAAGTGCAATCGCAAATTTAAAAGTGAGAAAACATGATAATCACAATAGATCTGATCAACGATATTATTTTTGTTGCATCCAATATCCAACCAATGTGAAAACATACCATGGATTTAACTTTTTTTGAAAAGGAAGTCTGGAAAAGATGGTCATATATCAATCAAGTAAACAATATGTCTTGTTCTCAAAATGAGATGTCGATGGTCACCTTCAACCTCACCACCATTTGCATTGTGACTACAATTTTTAACCAGTGAAAATCACAAACTAATTGCACAGGGTAATTCGTGTTTCTCAAGTGATCACTATTTGCATTATTGGCTACAATTTGTTACGAGTAAAAATAATGATGTGCATGGAGAAAGTGGCCTCTCTCTCTCCATCTCCCTCACTGTCCCATGTAGAAATCTTCAGTTTTGACTCCATGTCAAAATACTTGAAATTTTACTTCTAATGACTAATAGACGAAGGGAGAAGGAACGTTTGACATGCAAAGAGCAAGAATAATATGAGGATGGATAGATGGGAAGGAGAGAGGACAATGTATTTATTGTTGGGGTTGTACTTTCAGTCCAAAAGAATAGTCTGATAGGTAGAAATATCCAAATAAACATAAGTCTTTATATTTTTCTCCCTCTCATTGATGTGGGACTCGTTCGTACTTCAACAATCTTCTCCTCGAACGAGGCTCTCTGATAAATAGAACGTCGTCAAGCATCTCGTTCGGCTGAGGGATCCTTGAGTGTACATGTTGTGGCTTAAGAACCTGCTTCTGATATCACTGTTCGGCTGGACTTTCAGTTTAAAAGACTAACATAATAGGTAGAGATACCCAGCTCTATATAAATCTCTTATATTTTTCTCCTTCTCATGAATGTAAAACTCGTTCGTCCTCCAACATTTATTAACCCTCAACTTCTCATCTCAAAATAAAGAATTAATGAAACATCAATTGTAGAGATGTGATCTAATATGCCCTATTATAGATGGCCTAAGAGCCGAGGCATGTTGCTTGTAATTCTTGGATAATCCCTGTAACCATTAGCCATGACGAGTCTATATCAATCTTTTTATAGATTACCTTTGTACTTACTACATCAAGTTTAGAATTTTAAGTTTTCAACATAATTTAATGATAGATAACAGAAGGGTCACAAAATCACTAACATATAAAGGCTATTCATTTATGGAATTGAAACTTCAATGCCATTCCTTATATATTTTAATTTAGCAACAAATAGTTGTTATACATAAATATAAAATCGCATTAAAAAAATTAATTTATCTGTTCATTCTTTCCATGAGACAATATTAATTACTTACATATTGCTCTCATGAGAAAAAAAAAAAAACTGTGATTGAGCTAGGAAGATGGTTGATTAGACTCTTATTATATCAATAAACATGACAGATAGCCTGTAAATATTGTTAGATTATGCGAAATGAGGTGTCAATGTCATCTCAACCACCCTTTGTTAGGTGAGCTCCCTTTGAATATTTTGATAAATGCAGAACAAGGATTAGTGCCTACCTAAATGATTAGTGCCTACCTAAATCTAATTGCTTTATTTTACTTGGCCATGATTCTGCCTTTGATCAAGGCACTGACCCATATTTCATTCCTCATCTTTTGGTTCACACCAGACGCCACTTCATAGTTCATATAATATAGCACACCTGTCGGTGACAAATGTCAAAGTGTCAATTTAAATCATATTTAGAACTCTGTTATGGGAAAATATTATAAATTATATTTTCTTTAAATAATTGGTCAAGATATATAAATAAAGAATTAGTAACGTCATACTGACTTTCATTTGATTGGTTTAATTTTGCAAGATATCAATATTTTAAAAATAAAATTTATATACTTAAAATGATCAAGTAACGTGATCATGTCATTTTCCTTCTATTGATGGGTTTCTGTTAGTCAAGCTGAGAATGGGTACGTGAGGGTTCTCTTTAAAGAAAATTCCAACAACTTCAACAAGTAGCCGTAGACACACATTCATCTAAATTATTCAAAATGTAGGTTTTGTCAAGATCAACAAAATCATATGATTGTTATCGCCATTCCTTTTGTCACCTCTACACTCTTTCACGTTTAATGACTGCTGATTGCATTGCATGTGATACATCTGTTAACAAATTTTATATTTAAATATGTATCAATTAAAAGTTACTTTTATTAATTTTTTAGGCCTTTTAAAATTTATTTATTTTAGATTGTTTTTAAATTTTGATTACTTTTTAAAATATGACTTTATTCATCAATATTTTTTATAATAAATTCATTTTTATAACAAAGGATATTGAACTGCTGTTTTGTCAATTTTTTTTTAAATTTACACGTGAAAAACTGTGAGAAACCTAGCGTAAAATTTTCACAGGTGATTCCTATTGCCCTTAAGGCACACCGATTGAGGCCACGAGGGCTCGAACTTGACACCTTCCGCTTTGTATTATTTTGTCAATTTATCATCACTTTAATGATAAAAATATATATTAATATTATTTATTTATACATTAAAAAATATTAGGAACCCATGAATAGGTATTTTATACTTAAGTGACTTGCCTCTTTAAATATCTGGTATTATAACGTAATCTATCCAACTTGAGAGGTTCAAATAAGCAAATGCCCTTTTCAAATCATTACCCACAAGAAAAAAAATTCTCTCTACTCAAGCAATTCAATCCAATCATTATAGTAGGCTGCTGATAAAGTCAGCTAATCCTCTTTACCACATTATTAGTATTTAATAATCCATGGTTTTGATCATTAAGTGTCAAATGACATTGAGACATTTAATGTGACATTTGATCTTAATACTGTTTTGGATCAAGGCAGGCCTCTACCTCCCTGTCGGTTATATTCAACAGTTAATGCATTACTTAAATTTACATAAATTAAAAAAAATGGAAGATTAACTAAGAAATGAGGGGTATTTTTAGATTTATTTGTAAAAATAGAGTTTCTAAAAAATTACATTTAGATATAAAGTCTATAAAATCAGTTTGATTAGAACAATCAAATCACATTTTAAGATAGAATAAAATTTGATCATTTTATCCACATTAATTCAACTAGTTACCTTCTGAAGCGGGAGCTTGTGGGTTTGAATCCCTATGGCCTAACTTTGGTTTGCCTTAGGGGTAATGGACTCACCCGTAGAGATTTTAAATATGGTATCCTTATAATTTTTCACACGTAAATTAAAAAAAAAATACAATTTTTACTGGGTCACGTGCTAAAGTAAATGTTATAGGCAAGAGACGCAAAAGTGATTCATTGTAAGGTAACATAACCTCTTATCTTAGCAAAGATATAGTTGTAGAATATCTCTAAGTTAAAAATTGATTGTAATTGATTTGACTCAAATGCATTACAATTGATATTCATTTCATTGTTAATTTTTATAAATATGAATTTAATGACTAAAAATGTCGTTTGGTCCTACAGAGTACTCGATATCTCTGTTTTCAATAAGATAAGAGTCCACTGGCCTGCATAATATTTTAAATATAAATATAATTTTCATTATTTTAAAATTATGTTACTAAACGAAAGTGGAGTCCAGTTAAGGATACAATGGATGACCATCTTTATTCTTTGATCGCCATTTTCTAGTTAAGTTCTTATAAAAATGGCAACGATCAAAGGTAAAAGAGTAGGCACTGTTCTACAGGTTATGAGCCACTGTGCCACGAGTTGCGAGTCAATTACTGATTTCAATTAATAAAAGCTGACCACTAACTTTCTACTTAAAACAAACACTAGTCACATTTTGGAACAAAAGCTATAAAGGATTTAGACAATTATTGAATTGGATTGCTCTAATTGAGCATCTGTGAGCTGATAGAGAACTATCTTGACCCAACACAAGCCCAGCCCATATGGGAATCTCTCATGGCTTAAGTTTTTCCCCCAATGGCAAAATCGGCCATGTGACACCATGTTTGATTTAAATGGGCCTAATAGTTTGCAAATGGACACGTAGCGGGCATGAATTTTATGGTCTCAGGCATCACCTGATCCAAGCTTGGCCAGCCAACACCTATGAAAACGGGTCAAGAAACACATAGGGCCCTTAGTTTCTGAGATGGAGAACCATTATGAATGGATAAAGGCCCAGAAAATGATAGTGTTTGAAACTTTGAATGACGATTTACATCTATATGGTTGCTTGACAGCCTAACTGGAGAAGTGTTAGATAGAAATGAGCACTCAAAGAAATCGATTCCTTAATACAAATCAGAGTGGATTTCTACCTAATCTTAATACTCAGATCCATGCTGTATTTTATCGCCTGGATTTGTAGTAGATAAGATCGGCTCAACTGGCTGGATTTCGTGTTCAAATTCCTACCAAAACCATTCCCATAATCAGGCCCAGATTGTTAGCAGATAAGAACGGCCCAACTGTCTTGGATTTCTAGTTCAAATTCCTACCAAAACCGTTCCCATATTCAGGCCCACATTTGTGGCAGATAAGATCGGCCCGACTGGCTTGGATTTCTTGTTCAAATTCCTACCAAAACCGTTTCCATAATCAGGCCCAGATTTGTAGCAGATAAGATCGGCCCAACTAGCTTGGATTCTTGTTCAAATTCCTACCAAAACCGTTCCCATAATCAGGCTCAGATTTGTAGCAGATAGGATCGGTCCATATCCATGCACGTTCCTGGCTGGATTTAAAGGCTTAGATTTAATGTCCACAAATCCAGGTTTCGTACTGTTTTTAAACACCCTTAAGGTCGGTCCTTTATCCCATAAAATCAGACTTGAATGTTGAATGTGGAAGGAAGCACCTTTCATTCTGGATTTCTAAAACGGTAACACTAGGCCCACACGGTTCCTCATTGGACTCCTGACTAGGTTTTTTGATAGGTTGGCACTCCAGGTGGGGTCCACATGGTGGTGACTCATCAGTTGACGTGGACTTTAAAGCAGGAGTCTCAAAGAACAAACGGGACAAGTTTATTGGCCTTTTGAGGCCCAAAAGTCATCTAAACGGGCCAAGGCCCCAAATCTGATGAAAATGGGCTCTAATTTGGGTGCATGTGGATCCAATGGATTGTGGACTTCGTGGTCCTCGCTTCCCTCTGTCAATCTGAACATGGATTGAGAGAGCTAATTCATCATTTCGTTCAATCCAGTCTCGATTGGGTCATTGTTGGACTCATTGAGTTTGATGTTTGCATCATTGTTTAAAACCTTTCGGCAAACATAGATCATTAGCAATATGTGAATTGTCAAGACAGAGATGAGTTATGGCCCAGCTCCTGGGCACAAAGGAGCCCATGCTAGCAACTAGGGTCGAGTTCTTCCTCTTCTTTTCTTATTTAAAATTTGTAGTTCTTGTTTAAAAGTATATGACTTGTTTAAAGTTAGGACCTTCGGTAGCCCAAAAGCCTGGAATACCGAAGCTGAGGAAAGGAAATGCTCTTCTTGTTGATCATCTTCATGATTAGTTGTTTTCATCCGGTAATTGTTCGGTTCCGACGTCTGTTTACTGATGAAAATATAAATGTTTTGTTCATTCGAAGTCGTTTTATTTGACTGCATACATATATCTACATTCCTAAACTCTGAGGAATGAGGACAGTAAGTGACTGATTTATCGCAACTTTGTAAACTGCGAAGAAGATATCAATTCTGATTGCAGCTGTGTCCAAAAATAAAAATTCAGGGAAGACTTTTTCAGTAGTCAGGTTTGATTAGGAATATAAATGTGGCCCGAATGCCTGAGGATCTAACGAGCTCGGCCTGTAAGTAATAAGTATTGGCACAAGCTTGATCCAGCCTGAATCCAACCTGGTTACATCTATAGGGTGGAAATTAGGATGAAAATTAAAAGCCCAGGGAGTCTGGTCTGCAACTTGTTAAATTTTCTTTTCTTTGTGATCCACCGCTAGTTCAACGGTTGGCATTATTCAGTTGATAAGATTTTTCGCCTGTTGTCCATCTAAGATAGGTCAGCTTGATGATCGCATTAGATCTTATTCACAACCATCATCCTTTGTGGGTAGGGATGTTCATGGGTTGGATCCCATTTGTATTCACAAAGCCCAAGCCCTTGTATTTGGATAGTTGGAAAAACACGAGCCCAGTGATTGAAAAAAGTGACTAAAGTTCTTTAATGCTCAATTTTATATTCCAATTGAACAAATGCTGAAAAGCCCACATTAAGGTCCAATGTCAAAATTCAGTGAGTTGATTTTGTTTTTAACGAGAGAGGAAAATACATTATAAAGAAAGACATGATACATTGCAGAGTGACAGATTATATGATTTTGATAAGGCCACCTAGATAAGTAGAATTTGAGAAGCCGACTCCAGACAAATGGAATTATAGATTTGATGATGATAATGATGAGAGGAAAATGAATATATGAGGGCCCTAATACAGTAATATATGTAACTACTATATAATTATATAGAAATATATGGTTGTTTAAACAGGCTAAAAATCTTAATGGGCTTTCATGTGGTTTACTTACGACCGGAAGACGTTATTTATTAGGCTAAAGAAAAATAAGTCCAAGCCCAATCTCTCAGACGAGTACACAAGTCAGAACCTGTTCATTTATAAAGGCTTCAGGCCAACCTGGGCTTCGATTAAAGCCCATGAAAAACACTATTCTGTGGGAAGACTTTTGCCATTTGAATGTTTGGACACCCAATAGACGGCTGAGGATAAATCCTAACATATGGTTATAGACATTGTATCTTGCAATCTTTAAATTGTTTTGGATATAACTCATCCTGGTTTTCTGGTGCTAAATGCATCATCTTTACATCTTTGATCAATAGCTGAAGATGAAAAGAATCACAAGGACTGCACCATAGGATGGAGAGAATCCTAAATAAATTGGTTTCGAGGCTCATGAGTTGGGCTTCCATTTTTCCAAATCTGAGCCCATTTACTTTTTAATAGCTTGAGTTGCCCAAAAGTAAAATGGGCTCTCACAAGATGCTTATGCTCATTTATCTATAGATGAGAAGGTCTCATTAAAACCAAAAAGGGCCCTATAAAAACTTGATGGACTTCTATACCATATCATAAGTTAAGCTCATTATCGGATGGGGCTCAAATTTGAGCCCAAGTTGACTAAAAAATGCTAGAATAAAACTGACCTTATTAGGCATATGATCAACCTTACCCTAGAAGTATAAAAGTACACCAAATTTTAATAAATCTCTATTTTTTAATAATTTTGACTATAGTCATATATTTAATTAATTAAATTTTTTAATATCAATGTCTAATATATAATAGATTGAATCAACAATCTATTTGTAAAAATCAAAATTAAGGAAAAATAACTATTTTACAAATTGATGAAGAGTAAAATACGTATCCGAAAAGAGATCAAGGATCTTTCAACTCATCAAATCTCATTTAATTTTTTTCTATTTTATCCATTTTCATGAATTGTACATATATTTTAATTATTGTCATGACATAAATGTGATAAATCTTTAGTGCCATCTGTTCCCCATCCTCTTGCCATTGACAGCTTAAGACCCGTGCTCGTATAGTTGCTGATCTTCTCAATCGTTTAAATATCAATAATCTGTACACGGCAAAGAAAAATGACTCCTATTTTTTGAACCTTAAATCTTGGACTAACAGTTTGAGTATTCCCATTCTCTTTTTTTGTAGTACGAGAGTCTTTACTGATTTTTAAGATTTTTTCTACCTGGCCCGAGTTGTGGACTCTCTCTTTTTTTTTTTCTTTCTCTCGCTCGTGTTTTGAGCTCATCCTTATAACTCTTGGCGTTTTTCCCTGCTTTTGAATAAACTTATCCAATTGTTTAAAAAAAAAAGTGACAAAACAATCAAAATGAATAAATATAGCCTTAAAAAATTAAATTTCAATTTTTAGTCAATTACGTGCACAAATTTTCTTTATTTTTATGTCTCCATATAATGATTTCAATTATATATTAAATGAACGGTCAAGCTCAATTCACCTAAAACTATCAAAGGTAAATGATAGTATAGAAGAGGAGGTCTATGCTATGAAATAAATCCTCAACCTTACCCCTTTATCAACATTGTTACAAATACCATTGATATAAATCGAAGCCATTATCTCATCAATCTAGAGTTGGCATTTGTATTATGATTTGACGTGTTTCCTTTTTCTATAGCTAATTGTCTGTCTGATGTTTATTGGTCTAGAATTTATAATCTTAAAGCTACAACAATGAGAATTTACCAACTGTGTTGTATCTTTATAATATTTATCTAATTTTTTTTTTTAAAAAAAAATTTATACGTTATCATAAATTTCAATAAATTCGAGCAAAATTCTCATTTGACTATTGATTTAAAAAAAATACATACTGAAAACGGCAGATACTTTCTCTAGGAGATAAAATCTCCATATTCACATTTTTTGATGCTGCTTATTTTGGTGTCTTTTTAGGTAGGCTCATAACCTGTGGCCCACAACCCCAGCCAAGGCCATTTTTAATGGGCCCCAAGGCATGATGGGCCAGCGGACCAATTAACAACCCTATTAATAAGAAACCCTAAAATGCAGGCTATCGAATGCTTGTACGAATTCATCTTTTAAGACTTGAAATGTCCCCTGCACGTACCAAATGTTTGTTTAGTAGTCCACCAATGGCAGTTCAGGTCTCAATGTTAATAGTGGTCCCTATTTATTGCCTACAGATTACTTGCCAGAATATGGGCCTTGTTTATGCCATGGACCACTTGGTTCAGCAGTCTGTCCTTTTTCTTTTACTTTCTTGTTAAATAAAAAAAGAAAAATAAAAGGAATGGGGGGACTAATCTTTTGTACTATCATAATGAAAAAAGATAGACATCAATGGGAAGATGGGAACCTATGTGACATACAAATTTTGGCATTAAAAGATGTATCAAATGTTTAGGGGTTAGCTTTCCATACACCTTAACTGGGTCCATCTTCAAGTCATCACCAACACATCTAGTTGGTTCCACCAGATCGACGGTCTAGATCATTGAGAGACATTTTGGAGGTGTCAATGGGCTGGGCCTAGGCTTGGAGATTGAAATTTTAGGAATGCCCAGCTCAAACAGTTTGAAACTGGGCTGCAACCAATTAGGCCCAGCCCATTGGAAGACCAATTACTGACTGTGATGGTTTGACATTCGATTGGCCAATTGGTTAAAGAGATGAGATAATAGCTTTGATGATGATGAAGAAGAAAAGGGAAGAAGGTAAACAGACTGGAGTGCTGGTTTGCTGTTTGTCCTTAGGTTTGTATTTATTGTATTATTGCGCCTCAAGAACCAGAAATGAGCCCATCAATCAAGATTTTAGGCTCGGCTAGAATCCAATGAAAGGAGCTATCAATCATGATGCTCAGATCGTTTTGCTCCCCAAGTGGAAATGGGTCGGGACTGCACTTGTTTGAGAGTAAGCTTATGTATCATTTGATACCTTTTTATGGTTTCAAGTTCAACTTTCAAGTTCAGTTTGAAGCCCCAGTTGGGAGTAAAGATGGGCCATTGACCCAATAGAAGCAAGAACTGGTCTAGAGTTGTGCTTGGTGTTTAAGGCAATAATTCAATATTTTGTTCCTGGCTCAATTTGAATAAGGTAGGTTGAGTCAATTTTACAGGAGCTCAAGTCAAGAGGGTTGGCCAAGTCTTGGCAAGAGTTGAAGAAGTCTGGGCCTGATATGGTCTTAATACTCAGTATGATGGAAGACTGAGTTGAGTTTGAGTTTGAGATTCGAGTGTTTGAACTATGGTGAAGAATCATTAGAAGCATTGTTATTTTAAAGGCCGGTCTGGGTCGATGCATGCTTCGTTTACTTGGATTTGAATATAAAGCTGAGAAATAACATGAAGTCCTAACTCCTAAATTAGGCTGAGTCCATCACTCATCTCAAAAATAGCTGGGCCCTGACGTCCAGTGCTTGAGCCTTGACGTATTGATGTATTGTGGCCGGGGTCAGGATGGGTGATGGTTTAGTATGGACGGGTGATGGTAGAAGGTGTATCTTCCTATAATAGTTGATAGGTTGCGCTCCACATTAATGTAATACATTTTTTACCTTAGATCATAACAACTAATGTGACTTGGCTTTTCAGAATATTGAAACCCAAATTTCAGCCCATATTTTTAAGTAAAACATATTCTTTCTTGGATTCAGACTTTATAAAATAAAATTGGTCAAACTTTATAATATAAGACACAACGCGGATATTTTTTGATAATTCTGCAGAATTAGTGTCATATGGATGCTTTTGGATCTCTGACTTTGGTAGGATATAAACGCCTTTAATTTGGGCGTTATATAAGAGCTCTTGGCTCTCTACGCCCCTTCTTTAGGCTCAGCGAGGCCACTGATTATTAAAAAAGGGGTAATATCTATATTTATTTTATAAAGCAACAAATCCATATTGGTCAAGCCAATGTACATGAGTCTAAGAAATTTTGACAAGAATGAAAATTTTCGACAAAAATCTTTGATTTTAGGCTCCCTTGACATGAAACTAAAATAATAATAATAATAATAATGATGATCTTGTAGAAAATGCAGAAATAACAGCTCATTTTAACCCATTTCGCTCGGACAGAAATTTTAACTGGAATAAGAGAAACTTGAATCCATTGTTACCACAATTTCAAACTATTTTAAAACTCAAAATTTTGGTCTAAAATTTATTTTTATTGCTGAGACAACCAGTAAAACTAAAATTCTGACTTTTTTTTTCCAATTCTCAAAAAGAAGAAAATATCAATATCTATTAATTTGTTCTTCAGATATCAACTCAATCGAACTCAAAATTACAGTCATAGAATAGGGCGATGTTAAAAAGTTAAAACCCTAATGCTTACAGTATCAGCACCGACACCTGTAAGCAAAACAATTGCTCCCTGCCTCAGCCCAGGCATATACAGTTTCCAATGAAAGCGATTTGTCATTAGACCAAAACACTTTAATAATGGTGATTGAACATGGGGATTTGTGCTAATCCCATTGTTGGCTAAAGGATCTGCAAATGATTACGAGAGGCTAAATGAGAGAAGAGTTTGATATTTTCCTTGTTTTAGCAAATGACCCATGTTTACACAAGTGGAGACAACACTAAAGGGGCTTTGGAGAAACTTATACATCACATCAAACCCTCCTCATCTTAAAATTCAACCCACACCACTTTACCTAAAAGAAAAGTCTCTCTCCTAAGGCCATAGCTACAAGAAAGAATCTCTTCTTCTCATAATCATTTAGGGTTTCTTTCACACTTGATACTCTTCCACTTTGCTTGGCCAAGGGGAGATTATTCACATGCATCTCTATATGGGTTCTTCCAAATGCTCCCTTTTTTTATATATTTCCAACCCTGATCTCTCCCAAGCATGTGATGAAGGATCTCTTGCATCAATGCAACCCATCTGACTAATTATATTCTTATTATTTTAATTGGGGAGTCTTGAAAAAGAGAGGGCTGCTGCTGGTGATGCTTCTGTCTAGTCTTTTGTAAACAATTAAAAGTGAACAGGGCATAAGATGGTTATTTTTAGATTGATGCTTGGGTTAGGGTTTTGGATGGCCAGAGAGACTTGTTTACAATAGATTAAAATATCAAGGAATATTATGAGTAGGAGTAAAAGGGAAAAGGGAGAAGGCTAGCTGAGTGCATGTTCCTCATAACCTTATCATTTGATGCACATGTATATGTATTGGGATTGACAGATCTATTGATTCCATAAATGATGAGGATGTCGGTGTGTATTATTTTCATTTTTCCCAACCGCACTTGGTTGAGCCAGCTAATGCCCATTAAGAGCATTACTAGGTTTTTTTATTTGTATGAAAGTATGGAAAGATAAGAAATGTGGTAGAGAGGGGCCCTCTAGTACAGTGGCATGTGGATAAAGATGAAAATAGAGAATAATATTTGCCAGAAAAGGATTTTTCAAATCATTAAATTGTGAAAACTGGAGAAATAATCGGTTGAGGATTTGTTTATTGTGAACTAGAGAGTAGGAATGAGTTGATTTGATAGATCTAATTGTGAAAAGGATATGCAACAAAATTTAGTTTATAAAAAAATATTTTGTATAGTATTAAAGGAAAAAAGTTCTAGCTGTCAATAGTGTATTTTATCTTGAAAATTGATATGAGTTCAAGCAGAGTACAAATCCAGCTTATGAGATGATTATAAGTATGAAGTAGAAAAATAGAGTAAATATAGATTTAATAAAAAAGGTTATCTGATCAATTCACAATGAACTAATTCAATATAAATTCTGATAAAGAGTGTTTGAAATCATATGATAATTTCACTGGTTAAATTTGACATTCATCTAATCACCTAGCCCATGGTCTCCGGTATTAACACTCATAAATAAAGGATTTTAACTCACTACTGATTATCCATAATCACAAAATTAAGGTACTGAAAAGTTCATGAGGGTAAGAGTCTTGGACAGTTAAAAATGGCCGCCCAATCTAACACGGGTGTTTTTTTGTTAGGAGAAACGGGATAAAGTGAAATTCTCATTTTATCCCTGCCCTTCCATAATTTCAAAATTAATTATAACTTTGGCAACCCATCCATAGTGGTGCATCTATAATTATGAGCAGTGCACTTATAATTATGAGCGGTGAAGGGTAAAGTGAACTTTTCACATAAAATTTTAAAATCCGTGTCTCTTAACAAAAAACACTCGTGTGAGGATGGGCGGCCTTAAAAATTATCTCCACTTTTAAAAATTGACAGAGGAGCTTAACACCTCATGGTTGTTAGGACTTGAGTATCCATCCCAAAATACTAGCATATTAGGTGAAGTGGCTCAAGTCCTTTATAAATCTCTAGATCTCCCTCTACACTTTCAATGTAGGATTCGTTTGCAGCCAACTCCAACAATCCCTCCCCTTAAACGAGGCCAGCCATCTCATCCGCTTAGAGGATTTCCTAAGTCCATATGAGGTAATCTGAGAACTGACTCTGATACTACTTTTTAGGAACTGAGTATCCATCCCAAAAGACTACCCTATTAGGTGGAGTGACTCAAGTCCTTCATAAATCCTTATATCTCTATCTACACCTCCAATGTAAGATTCGTTCGGAGCCAACCCGAATAAGGATGTTATCTACTTATTTTTTATTTCTACTTACTATTGCTACAGTTCTCTACTAATAATAATCTCCTAAGGAATGATGATGGATTACAGCTTAGAAAGAAATGATAGTGTGTTGGGTCCAGCAGTTGATTCCATGTTGATGCAGAGGTGGGCGAGGGTAAAACTGGCATGGTATTGAACTTCATTCATACAATTCTCTCAAAGCTTTAGGATGCCAACCACAAAGCAGAACTTCAGTGTTGTGGTAACATGGGTACCTCAATAACTTCTCCAGAGCCAGGGATTAACATAAAATAATCTCCTGAAAAGAACCCATTATTTTAATAAACTATGTTTTAAATATGAAGATTGGTTAGTTCCATGATAAAGCTTTAAAAAGATGTAACTAGTTTAGTCAGTTTAACAAAGAAGCATGGCTAGTTGTAAGATAGGGCCCAAAGGCATTGTAGTTTATTTGAGAAACACTGAGGAAGGCATGTGCAGAGAAGGATTGAAGTGGTGAAATATGATGAAGCTATAACTCTTGCCGGGCTCTTCTGTCAACAAATGAAAAAGGCACCTTCTGTTAACTCCATGAATGAACACGACATGCCTTTTCCTCTGGCACCTCTGCCCACTGATTGGTATACGAGCACGACTGGACTGGACCATTCTTAAAAGGAATATTTCATCACCACTCCTTCCACTTCATATGTGAGATAGAGAGAGATTAAACTTAAAAATGAAAAAAAAAAAAAAATCTCATTTTGAGAAAGAAGGGGATGCGATTCTTATATAATTACAAAAACAATAAACACACATACAAAATAAAATAGAAAAACGATCTATCTTATAGCGTAAAAACAGTATATCATAAAAGGGGAATGAGAAACAATGGAGACATTAATGTTTTTTATAATAAAAGACATTTATGTAGATTTTCACTACTTAAATAATGATAAGTGGATAAAAGAACAACTATGTATTTCGGAGATCTATTTTTAACTTGAACAAATAATTTCTGATAGCATAGGAGAGAGAGCAAGAACCTCATTTTTGACGGATTAGATGACTTATATGGAGACATTTTTGGAATTTGGTGTTGGACAAGTATGGGATCTGTTTGGTCATCTCAGAGCCCCACATTTAAGTGGACAAAAGACCAACTTTTTAGATTGTACATCCATGTAATTCGTGCAATGTTTGTAAATTTGAGATTCGATTTCTCAAGTGATCAATCTATACAAGTGTGAGTAATAGAATCTTAAAACCCATCAATTTTAAAAATATATAATAAGCATTGTAAGTTCTACTGTCATTTAACCTAGCTAATGTGTCAAATACGAAACTCACTCCCCAACATGAGTTTTTTAGAATTATTCTGTATTATTACTAATACATTTATGAGATGTTTGGGTGTGGACAAATGATTCTCAACTTGGATTTCATGTGGCAGTTTGCCTTCTTCCTACTCCTACCGCCATTTAATATGAGGATAGGCAATTGCAGCCTCTGAAAAAGAGAGAAAGATACCTAGAAATTAATCATGAGGATGGGATGTAATAAATTTAACCTGTTTCCCATCTTTCAATTGCAGTCTAGGTATGCAGGATAAATTCATGGACACAAGTGCAGCTTTTACACCACATTCTCATTATAAATATCCAATGATGGAATAATTTTCTCTGCCCATTGGTGACATTTGATTAGCAGTGGTCAACAATGGTGAGGGTGGAGATCTCCATTTGATGGTCTTAACAATATGATAAAAAATGACTTAAATTTTGTTCATGATTAAAGCTTAATGGTTTTGGCTAGTTGTTTACTAGCTGGCTTTGTGTATAGGCTGAAACTTTTAGCCCATGGATTCTCTACTGCAAATAGGCCCTACAAGATGCCCTACAGTAAACTGACAAATTCAATACAAAGTTACATTCTCTCTGCTAATGGTTATTGGCTAGGATTGAGTTTAAGATGGTGGGATTGATCTGAACCGTAATTTTTCTCCCAAAACAGGACGGGGGTGAGATGTTACATGCTTTAGTCTGGCCTGGCTCAGCTTTTGTGCAACTCTACTTGAGGAAGTGGGGGAAGTGACTGGGAAGGGAAGGGGTCTCAGTGGGCAGAGAAAAGAAGCCTCACCCACCCACCAAAAATTCCTTCAACCCCCAGAGTACAAAGTGAAAGGGTAGAAATGAAAAACCCTAAGCAGGTAGTAGAAAAAGAACATCATTTTGAACATGACAGGTCTCTTGAAAAGATTTTTTATTTATTAAAAATTGTTTTAAATGAATTAATCAGTGTATATATTAAAAAGATTTAAAGTGATAAAGTTTTGTAGAGTATTAAAAACATGACTTTTGATTTAATGAAAATAATTTTCAATTTATTATGATGTTCAAAATAAAAACATTTTCAACAAATTTATTACTAATAATATATTACAAGGAAAAATGACATTCCTTTTTTTAATCTTAAATCCTGAACTAACAACATCGGTACTCACATTCTGTCTTTTTTTGGTACAGGAGTCTTTACTGATTTATAGTGTCCCTCCAGGGCTTTTCTTTGGTTTTGTTTGGCCCGGGTTGTGGGCGTTAATTGCTTTTGTTTGCTTCCGTTGTGAATTCTTTTTGTATCTTTTTTTGGAAATTTTTCCCCCTTTGAATGGATTAACCTTTTTTTTTTTAAAAAAAAAAAAAGGCAATCTCATTTCTAAATCCACACAGTAATGCTACATACTCAGCATGAAGATGAGCAGATATACTTTTGAGATTCCAATAGGTAGAAGTATTATTAGTGGGGACCATATGAGCAATCCAGTGATGATGCAGGACTATTGAAATGGGTAAGTGGAATAAAGAGATAATGTCTAATGTATACATGCCCATACCATCTAGTGAGTGGCATGCAAGTGTGAGTGTGCCCATGTGGAGGGACCCCTTTTTGAGATGGTTCATGCTCATGTGCCACATTATGTTTCTTTGTCTATGCATACTTACATGTCACCTTGTCGCATGGGCTGTGTTAGGATTAGAGGTAAATTTTGCAGAGATGAATAATGAGTAGTGGGTAATCAAGGGTGGATAATCAATTTTGAATATCCTTTGTTTTAAAAGGATTTTCAAATTGAAAGTGGAGGAGTAAATAAGGGTAAAATTGAATTTTTTACCTTTATCCTTTAATTACTAAACAAGGGTAATGAGGGGTAATACCTCATTCTCCTTATTTACCCTTCATCCAAAGAGAGCCATACTATTTCCACAGTGGAGTTTAAATGGAGAGAGAGAGCTACGTTTCTAATTGCTTTTAAATTATACTAAGAGCTCTTTCGTGTATTTGATGTGAATTTAGCTTGATCTTAAATGGAACATTTTTTTTTTTTTTTGAATTTACGTGTCTTAAATGGAACATTTGGATCTAATTTGAATTTTTATTGATATGGACCTGATAAATTTGGATTGTCGATCAAGTTATAAATTTGGATTTTTGAAGTTGATTCTTAGCCATCACTTCAACCTATTTGAATTCATCTATTAAAACAAAGAGTGATTTCCATTCATCGAAATTTGATTAATATGATTTATTTATTTATCATTTTATTAAGTAATATTTATTACATTAATATAATTGTTATTACTTACATAAAAGGCCGCACTTTTTTCAATTTGGATTCACAATAAGAATAGTAAACCCTACATGTCCCACTTGTAAGTTGGGCCACCCATGATCGATACTAAAAACAGGTGGGCCACTACATCCCTTGATGTTCAGCACTAATCAGGTGTCAATAAGTTCAACTCCAAAAATATGATCTAGTATCAAACAAATGTAGACCCTACCTCTTAATGGGTTTTGGAAGTTGCATTTGATTTCAGACAATAATATTCGTCAATAATACAACTATTAAGAAACATCAACACTGTTTAGTGACACCATACTTTACAAGGGAATGGTGGACACACAACTCAAGAAAGAATAAATATTAAAAAAATTTAATTCAAAGAGAAACTAAAAAGATTAATATAAAAGAAGAAGTTATTAGATGTTAAGAATGATAGTAAATGGTAACATTTACACTGTGGGATTACACTCTTAAAAAATTAAAAAAATTATTAATTTCTAAATACAAAGATAAATATGTGTATGATTTTAGATTTTATAAAATTATTAATTTAAAGTTGAATAGATAAAACAAGAGGAATACGATAATTTTACAAATTAATAAAATACTTTTCATTTGATGTATCTAACATTGAATTCAATAGATCTGTAAAAGTTAAAAGATATATCTACATCTTTGCACTTAAAAATTGATAAATAATTTAAACTTTAAGAAATAGATTTTATATCTATCTCATTTATTGTATTGTGATCTCTATAATTAGAATAATAACACCGTATCCTTCTTAATAAAAAAGTTGAAAAATCAAAAGTAGAAATTATCATAATGTAAAAGGTCGAGAGAAAATTCAGTAGTTTTGAAAATAGAAGTGAGTGATTGAGATGAGTCCATGTGGAGGAGATAATGGGCGGTTGGGTAATTTGAGATTATCTAATGTGATTATTTAATGATATCCCTAAGTTCTAAAAAGATGCGGGGATGTGGCGTGTTTAAGTGTTGTGATTACTATAATAATCATTTCAACAGCCTCATTATTATTTCGTGCCGTTAATATGCCTCAAATTTAGTGCCTGGGCAGATCCGCAGATGCTGCATGACACGTGGCACACGGAAAGAGGATTTAGGACACGTGGAGACGTGACATCGATGGATGGAAAGTGAGGTGTCTGTAGATGACGTGTCAAGTGGCGAGAGGTAGGTGGTTTCCCTTGCATGGGCCCGTTGCTTGTCATTTTTCGCCTCAAATCACCCAAATAATCACCTGCCTCATGTTCCCCCGGTAATAGGTGAAAATAAGAAAGCACGACAATATTATTATTTAATAATAATCCAAATAATGGGCGAAATGATTGAATGAAAAAAACACAAGCAAAAAAAATTCATTTTTAATTAGTGTTTTACTATTTGAGTTAATAATTTCTATGATTGTATTATGATTTCAATAGATTTTTAATAAATGCACAAGCTAAATGTTAATATTAGTTTAAAAATTCACTTTTAAAATTTTTCTTGACTAAAAGTGGTGATTTTTTTTAAATTCTCTTTATTTGTGAAATTGAAAGGAGTTTGTTAGAATATGAAAAATAAAATAAATTATTATAATGTGTTTAATATAAAAAGAGAAGAATCTTTAGAGATTCTTATTTAGTTGGCTGAAGGTGAATCAAATACATAAATAAATGAACTTATGACCTATGTTATCACATCATATTTATTTCAATTGGTTGATTATAAGATTCTGTTTAGACAAATATATCAAACGGATTGAAATAAATTTTGTTTCATTTAAGGATTTATTATGTTTTTCAATTGGTTTTGATACTATCTATTCTATTTTGGTTGAATTGCACTTATTTTGATTATTAATGGTTTTGATAGTATCTATTCTATGCTTTTATCTCTTGATACTTAACAGTTATTGGCATTGACACGTGTAAACTCGATAGGTATCAACCGATATAAGATATATTGGCCAAATTTTACACTCTAGACATTTTAAGGTTCATTTGCTGATATCTCTATTTCGAAGCTTAGCTTGCATTATTGATTTTGTATAATAAAATTATTGTAGTAATTTTACAATTGGAAAAGACAAATGGCAAAATATTAAAAAAATACCATATTTAGAGTTATTAAGAATTCAGAAATGTGTATAATTCGTAGGTGTAAATATCGGCCGATAGATATCCATAGAAGTGGTTTTTTTTTTTTAAAAAAAAATCTCAACTATTATAAATTGTATCAATGATAATGAAAGTGAAAGTTAAATTACGAAGTGACTCAATTGAGAAGTGAGTTATTGGAACTACTTACCAAACTTATGGACATTGAATTGAATAGCCACGTGTCGATATCTATCGAGTGTTTCCATCTCATCTACCAAAAGGTTATGATACGAGAGACTACTTTTGGATTTCAAAATTGAAATCTGCATCACCTAACACCGAATACCAAATAAACGACATTGCCATGCAAACTTATTATAGCTCCAAAAGATTAAATGATTAAGCCGTTGGTCCAACTTGCTTTTCTATTTCAATTTTCAGATTTCAACCATGGCAAACAAAAATGACTTGAGGAAAATAGAGTGGTTACACTGTCTTCTCATCAGATTTGGTGTAATGCCTACTCATTTGCCTCTTTCACCTGCCCTTTTTTTGGTTTTTACTTCAATATCAAAGGGTAATTCCTATTATAAATGCATTCCTATTCAACATGTGTAGTACCTAGATAGGTGTTTTTCAACTGGTTAACTTTCCGTCTTATGAAGTGGGAGGTGTTAAGTTCGAACCCTTATAACCTAACCTAGTGTACCTTAAGGACAGTGGGTATCATCTGTAGAAATAAAATTGTAATATTGTTTCCAAATCTTTAGAATTTTAATTATTATAATTAAAGTTACAAAGGTTTTGAATTGCCGATGACCTGTCAAATATACAAGTGGACAGCTCCATGTGATTGAATGAAATATGAATAGTTCCGTACACACAGACAGCTCTTAACCCCGTCGAGACATTTTTGGTCATTCAAACCTTGACTTTCTAAGCTGGCATTAATTCATAGCTAATTCATGAGATAAATGATTAGACAATGCAATAGTTAAAAATGTTGGCCCTATTCTACATTTATCTTACAATATAGAGGTCTGTTTTGAATTACCCTTTCAATATTAAAAAAAATATGGAATCGTGGAAGAATTGTATGCAATAAAAATCAAAATAGGTGTATTGCAAATTAATGGCTAGTAAAACAACTTAATTAAACTCTAATTTAATAGGACAGAGAGGGGCAGAGAAGGAAATTTGTATGGAGATTGGATCTCTGTTTCATTTATGGGGGTTTTGCGCTGGTTTCTTATAGTTTTCCCCATCTAAATTCAAAAAAAAAAAAAAAATTATAAAATAATAGTTATATAAGAATTAAAAAAAAATCACACATACACACATCTACTATATCCAAGGTGAAATTTGTCAATTGAAAGCGACCAAATTCTAAGAATCCATTATTTCCTCGTAAAGCAGAGCCATGGCTTCCATATTTTGAAAATTAGTTGAAACCACATTATTTGATTAGTCCTAACCAAATTCGTCAGCAGATAAGCTGACCATCTCCCATAAAGTTTTAGACTAATTTCTTGAGCAGAAAGGCTGAACCTCAAGTTGAATTAAACCCTTGACAATCTTGCCTTAGATCCAAATCAGACAACATCAGTGAGTCTATTTAGAATTTCTCCAAGTCAACATGAATCTTAATTAGAGTTAAATCAAATGAAAAATCGTATATTTATCTCCAAGGCTCAGGAAAGAACTCAAGCTTTTCATGCCTCAAATTTTCAAGAGGTGAGCAGTGGACACCACAGTTCAGATTTCATTTTAACTTATCGTCCATTCCTTGTATTATTTACTCATATTTCTAATCTTCACTTTGGTGGGGCTTCACTGTCCATGGTTGAGACATGAGATCTGTCCCATGAAGAAGACAAACTTGAGATTTTTAATTCATAGTCTCTACTTTTAATTTCATGCTTTAGACAGGGCTTTGGCGGCAATGGTCCCATCACTTTCTTATTTACGTAATGGAATCTTACTCTATGAAGTAGGGTTTGAATTATGAAATGCTTTGAAGGTTTACCTTACTAGTTTAACATCAATCAATTCTCATTACGTGTGTCTTATTAAAAGGAGGGTCGCATTCAACTTTCCGTGACAACTTTAGGAGATGAGTAGGCAAAGGTTAAGTTAAAACTTCAAAGCTACTCTTACCCTAGGCCCTGTCTTAATTAAAAAATTGTTCCATCACCATGTGATTTCTAGCTCTCTTTTTTTTCAATTTTCCCTTCATGCACTCATATGATGCCAAATGAGTTTCAATTTCAAGGAAAGTGACTTGTTTGTCAAATGAGCAATTTTCAACAAAAGCGGCACGATTCACTCGCTGTCATAAAATTATTGGGGAAAATCAATCTCCCATCTTACATATTCTAGTTAACTTTAATCAGGTAAAGGTTTTGAAGTTTCCTTTATTACCAATCAGATCTATTAGGTTTGGACTTTCTGGCTCTCATTCACACTAACAATTTCACTTTTAAAAGAGGCTTTTCGACATATATAACGTCGCCAAGTATCCTGCTCGGTTAGAGAATCCCGGATCCCATATACTGTAGATTGGGGACCTAACTTTGATATCACTGTTAGGACCTTTGTATCCAGTCCAAAAGACTAGTCTGATAGGTAGAATGATCCAGTCTCATATAAGTCCTTAGTTTCTCCTCCTCACAACCGATATGGAACTCTCGTTCACACCCCAATAAGATCGAGAGCATACGGAGAATACTACTTCACTAGCTCAGTGTTGGAGAAATTAAAAATAAATAAATAAAGAAGGAGAGAATAGGCCGTTGGACTGGATATCTCTCGCAGAGAGATTTTGTATTTTGTTTATCACGTCTCGTACTCTTTGTTGGTTTATATATTTACACAAACACTTTTTTCCTTTTTAACGGGTGAAAACGGCTCTCCTTGAGATTTTTGGTGTTGGAGATTGAAGTGGAAATGACTTCTAAACTTTCCATTTTATTGAGGAATTTCATCTTGTCAAGAAATTTTCAGTCTCGAAGAACAAGTTAAACACATATAATGTAAGACTCTTCGAGTGAAAACTTGTGGGTCCTACATGAGAGAGAGGAGAGATTGATTTAATCCGAAAGTCTAAAAACTTCAAACCATTGGCTCTTGTCCAGCTCAAATCATGTGATTAGTGATATCATTGATAAAATATATGATTAGAATTCATTCTTAAGAATACCCTCCAGCATTAAAAAACACTCAGCTCTTCTGTTTCATACAAGATTGGAGATACGAACTCGATCTATCCTTGTGATAACCCTGCTCTGATACCATGATAAAACACATGAGTAGAACTCATTCTTAAATATTGATCGTTAAAGAAGGGGAACCCATGTACTTATAAACCTTATAACTCAAAAATTCAGTGACAATGTAAAACTTACTAACAATCATAATTATCAAAATAATCTAAATTCACATTACACAGCATTCTTTATATCCTTATAATACTTTATATCCTTATAAGGATACAGGCTTCTCCCCTAGTCTAGTTGCAAAGTTATACATATACTATTGTTAGATGTAAAGATTTCTGAACTTTGAAGCAGTTCAATCATCTATGGATGACATGGATTGAAGAAATTGTCAAAAAGTCAACCAAATGAAGCTGACTTGAAGAGTGGGTTCAGTCTTTTAAGAAAAGTAAAAACTCGATATCCATTAGGTATTTAGAATTAGAATTGTAATCGAAAATAACATATGAAAATTCAACAGAGTGGCTGCTGTTTGCAGACGACAAAAGGCACCGCAGAAGACCACCTATAGAATTTAACTGATGGACACTTTGAATTTCTTCTACTTAGAAGATGTGATTATGAAAATATATAGTATTGTGCAAAGCTTGACCCTATTTTGATTCAAATTGAAGTAAGTTAAGATTTTCCACTTAGCCTGAATCTATATTCTAAATGGGTTGGTTAGTCTACCCTGTAAGATTAAACATGATCATATTAAATTTAGGACTCTACATAGAGGATTTTAAATTAGTATAACTTTGTTTAAATAAAAAAGGTCTATTTTAAGAGAGTTCTAAATAAGATTAGTTTCCTATTTTATGGGAGGTAAGAAAGGAAAGTTTTGATGGTCTTAAGGGTCCTCCCTCCGTCTATAAAAGAGTATTTCTTAATTATTATCTATCAACACCCATATTTTGGAAGAGGTCATGAAGTGACTCTAACCTCAAGTTTTATTTTACTGAGTTTTCTTTTTATAAGGTTTGGTAAATTTTAAAGGATTGGATGGTTAGAGAAAGTGACATTTCACTCGTAATCAATCATCTTGAACTTGTGATTTTAACTTTTTAAGTTCGGCTAAATATAAGTTATTGAATGATATGTCAACGTTAAAAAATATAAAAAACGAGATAATTGGGTGGAAGTCAAACTTCACTGTCTCGTGTTCATATTGTCTACAATAGATCACTCTTAGACTGTACGATGATTATACATGTTAAAGACACAATTTCAATATTAAGCCTCATTGAAAAGGGTTTTGAATAGGATTTTTCATTAAAATAAAAAAATTTGACGGAGACATCATTCATCATTAAAATTTATTATTAGAAGGTAGAAGCATGGAATAAATTGAATTGGTGACAAAGAGTAATTTACTTGCATGACAAGTAAAGATGCACATCAACATATTATAAAATTAGGAAAATATAAAGAAATATAAGAGAGTGGAGTTGAAGAAAAAGAAAATACAAGTTTGAAGAGAATGAAATTTAGAAAACGAGAAGCCGAAGAAAGACAAGGAAAGACTTGTCTGGCCGACCCAATCTAATAAGAAACCCAAGTTGTACAGTAATGTGTAGTATTACCTTGTATACTTAGAAAACATAGACTGATTGATTAATATGATTTTAGTTGGACGCATACTCAAATAAAGACCCTTCCAATAAAGTCTTAACCATCTCATTTGGCGGGCCTCATGTTTAAGTCTGTGGGTGATCTTTCCACTTAGTAATTTATTTAGTGAAAGTAAGACCTATCTGATTTATGAAGGTAAGGTCAATTCCAATGAGCAAAGAATATTGAAAATAAAAGGCTCTATATTTTGATTAATTTTCATCGAGCATTTGTTACTATTATTTTTTTTTAAGAGAATCACATTACTTAAAAGCAACTGAAAGAAGAATTATTTCTTTTCTTTAGAAATAAAAATTCCTCTTGAAAATTAATAGAAATTTTAAATTTGAACCAGTTTAATGTAGAATAGTTGTAATTCAACCAATTTCATTTTGGTGGAAGTAGACAATGTTTTATTATTATTTATTTTTATATACGTATCAATATTTTGGAGTTACATGTTATTTTTCAGGAAAATGAAGAGTACAAAGAATGGTGCCTTCTCTTTTCTACTTTAGAATGAGAACTCTCACTCAAGAACACAAAAATAAAGATTTTCCTCGCTTGAAAAGTAAACATTACGTTCATTTTTTATGAAGTAAAGATTATGATGAGTTGAAGTCTCTCGATTCAATAACCCGACACAAGGATGAAGTTCACAACTCATGTTAGATAATATAAATTGAATTCAAATATAATTTTCGAAAAAATATACAAAAACATTATTCTTTTTCTGCTAAAGGAGAAAAAAAAAAAGAAGAATACATCCATCAGTGGCCATTAAAAAGATGGCTGATGGTATTTTTCTGTTTTTATGGGGTTTTGTAAAATTTAAAGCATGGGTCACATGTGGAAAGATCAAGAGCAAACAATAAGTGGGCCACAAGTAAAAATTTCTCTCTCCCATGATGATTTCCATGGAATAATCTGGACGAATAATTTGGGAGGTCCCACCATGAATTGTTTGTTTGCAAAAAATCTCATAAATGTCAAGTCTTTCTGCATCTTACTAACAGCAATGAATATCTCAACAGTTCATGTGGTTGATACGGAAGGAAATTATTCAATTGACTCTTTAGCATGAGAATTATGTACAGTGTAACGCACTAAATGAATAGTGCAGAAACAATAATTTAAGTTTAGATTGTGAAAGAGAAAGATTCAATTAATCTATTTGAATATTCAAAATGTTCTCTCAACCATTCACATCCGCTTCTGCATTAAATAGTAAATTCAAATTTGTGAGGGTTTGTTTGACGGTTAAGAACTCACTTGAGATGCGAAAAATCTTGAGTTTAATTCACTCACAATATATAGGAGCCACTCTCTCTAATTTTATCCGATGTGCAAATAATGAGATTTGCACATGTCTAAAAGATTAGTCTGGTGCTTTAAAAGACTTCAATACCTTGATATTAAAAGAAATATTAAGAAGGAAGCTTAAATTGCTCTAATTAAATATGACACTCAAGTGGGGTATCATTACTTTAAATATTTTTTAACTGCGACACTTGCATTCTGTTCTTCTTTTTACTGGGATTCTTTCCTGCTAATTGTGATTTCAATTAGATACTCTAATTTAAATCCCAATGGTAATGCATCCATGTTAGATTTTCATTTGGATGGCTGCATTAAGACGTAAACTAATGGTGAATAAAGGCCAAAGCCTTGCCACCTTAGTAGTACTTACCATTTCTTGGGGGTGAAATTTTGGTCAGGTTTTAACCCGACCCATATGACCTGACTTGAGAATTAATCAGTTTAGGTTATGTATTTGTATATTTTGGGTTGGATCACTTAGGTTGAGGAAAAACCCTGTATGAAATTTGGATTGAGTTGAGTTGAGAAATTTATAATCAACCCGACTCAATTCGACCCGACCTAGGTGTAGCAAATTATAAAATAGTATCGATTAGGGCTGACACTCAGATCCAGCATTCGAATTGGGTCGGATCAGAAATTCGTGTCGGGTCGAGTAATTTGAATCAGTAATTCAGATTGAAACGAGTCAGCTTCAATAAATTTTGATATGAATTGAATTGAGTTTGTCAAAATCTCACCACAAGTCGCTCGAGGTTCTTCCCTTGCCATTTCTGACTGAAGAAAAACTGATTGAGACCACTCAATTAGAGGTACGCATCCCAGCAAATAGATAAGTCAGGCTGTGAACACCATCCCTATCATTGATTGCTGCATCCTGGTCATGGAATTGAAGGATTTTTATTTTGGATATTATCAAATTTTCATGATTGATCTCATTAATGGAGGGGTGCGATTATTTCTATTGATTTTTGAAAATTTGATATATCAGTCGAGACAAGTTCTAAACTGGATGATTAAATTATTCTTAATTTTCTTCAAAAATTATAAAAAACAGAAGCATCAGGCCGTATTAAATTATTAATCTATATATGGTGATATATGAGATCTCAGTACCCACTTCTATAAGGTATTAAGTATTAACTCGGTTTTATGATCAATATACATTGACTGATACTTAAGATTGAGATCCACAGAAACTCAGTTTGGTTTGGTTGGTTGATATCATATTCACGATAAAAATATTTATCTATTTTTCAGACTTATGACTGAAATTAGCAAGAATACCCCCACGGGTGACAAAACCAATATGGGATCCACAACATGGCTCCCCTTTCACCCTATCTTAACCATGAATTTGGAACTTTAAATTAAATTTTATAACTTATCTAAGGAGAGAAGGACAATCATTTGACATAAGAATGAAATAGCATATACAAATTTAAGATTTAAGTCATTATCACATGTTGAGTGTATCTAATTATTTTTTAATTCTGAAATATTACAATTTTAAAGATATATAATAATATTTCAAAGTCAATGCTAAAAATCATCTAGGCAGAGAAAATATATTAAATTATTTTTAAAAATTACAGTGTTTTATATTTTATAATATTTAATTGTTTTTAAAATATTTATATTTTTTGTGAAATTTTTCTATTAATTTCTTATTAAAAATTCAAGAATTTAAAAATATTCTAATATCAGTCACCGTTTAATATATTGAAAATGATATAAAATATCACTTTACTATAATTATCTTAAACAAAGGAAAGTAGATTTAGTTGTAATAGGAGGGTAGGGTCCCGCTTGGTAGAAGGTACAATCAAGCGGTTAAGATCCACGTGTACGGTAGAAAGAGAGAAAAAATTGCATGAGAATGAGAATGTGGAAGGAAATTGGAAACCTAGGCCGTTAGTACATCATGATCATCATCATCATATGAATCGTGGGGAATCTCCGATGGAGAAAGGGGCACGTGTGCACCAACAGCATCTTCCCGGATGACACGCTCGAAGTGCAGGTGCGCAAGCTTACTTTCCATCG
Organism: Chimonanthus salicifolius; assembly: GCA_013350335.1. Taxonomy (NCBI): domain Eukaryota; kingdom Viridiplantae; phylum Streptophyta; class Magnoliopsida; order Laurales; family Calycanthaceae; genus Chimonanthus; species Chimonanthus salicifolius. Next base: position 55,969,067 of record CM023539.1, read on the forward strand.
TCGGCGCCTTTATTCTGTTGTGAATCGTGCTGTAACGCACATGCTGCTCGCCAGATTTCTACAGTCGATTTCTGTTCAGTTGTTTTCCCATTAATCCAAATTTACCAATTTATCCATGTATTCCTCAAATTTACCAATTTATCCATGTATTCTTCTTTTATACCCCCAAATGGAGTTTTTTTTTTTTTAAGAATTTAAGATTCAAATTCAACTTAGATGTCGGATCGAAAATATGAATCTTTATATACATTGACATTCTTCTGTTCGAAGTGATTTGTTTAAGAAAAATAGATAAAATGTTCAAAAAATATTACGAACTATCTTCAAAAATTTATTGGTTGAAAAGTCATGTACAAAATACATAAGAAAATCTTAATCACATTATTAAAAAAGAAACAACTTCAACTGGGTTTTGTTATTTAGTATTTTAGTAGGCAGTTGGTTAATCCAATAGCACGTAGTAAGAATAGAATTAGGCCAATACAACTTAGGAATGTTTTATGGTGAATAATAAAGATCGAGCTATCTGAAGAAGATGATGGTTCATATTTTCAACAACTCTATTCTAGTGAGGTGTATGAGGGCAGAAGATTTGTGATTCAATTTCATGATTCAAGAGATATTTTAAAATGGATGAGATAAATATTCTACACCATTGTCATTTCTGAAAATTTTAAGATTATAATCAAATTGAGTAGTAGATCATTTATAAAAATTGTAAAAAGTGATTAAACACCTTAGTGACTAGGTAGCCCTTACTCCACCATATCCTGACTAAATGCAGATCTAAATGAAAAAAAAAACACAACTTGGATCAAACAAATAATGTTGTCCTTTAGAACTTTTGAGGGAGTAAATAGAATTTCCATACGGATGAAAGGAAAGAACCGAGACCAAATATCCATTTCATTTTGTACACATCTAGAAAAAACTCATTTCTGATTCTATCTAAGCATGTCATTGTTGTATGAATAAATTGAAACAACATCTTTTAGTTCGCTTATTCTCACAATTCAATCAAATAACAATAATATAAATATATTTTCAATCATTTAAAAGTTAAAAGTTAAAATAACTCAATAGGGCTCAATTCTAAATTTTGTATTAACTTTATAATTTACATAAATCTACCTCTATTATCTCTAATTACTGTGGAGTGGTCATATCAAGAGATGACCTCCTTTTATAATATGGGTATTCTTATCCCACGTGAGAAACAAGATTAAGCCCACAGATGCATAAAACCACCTGAAAATCTTGTATATCAAGTTGGTTCGAAAAGAATCGAATCAAAGACCTTTAATCTTATCTTAAAAGGTCAAATCAACTGCTCACTTTTATTCTTCCTTTCAAGAGGACTTATTTTTAAATTGGGTGTTTATACTTCTTTCCATCGATGATTGTATTTGCCGGAGAAAATAAATATGATTTAAAAAAGTATAAATACCCATTATATAAATTTTATGTCATTGTAGACTATAGTTTTCTATGTGCTTTTAAATAGAAACATGCTTTAAAAGATTCCAACATATGGTACTGCAAATTCATGTCAGTGGTCCAGTGTTGGATACATAATTCTTGAATAAGTAGAGGTGGTACTGGTTGATGAAATTAATATGGTACTATAAGGAAATTGAAACCTCTGGACGTTTCAGATCCAATGACTGCAATCCACCCAACGCCATGTTTGCATCACATACCCAACAAAACCCGTCAATTCAAACTCCTACTTAGAAACTGGCAAAGGTTTTCCACTTTCTTCTTGTCACACCCATTTGCATGAGATCTTATGTGTGATTTTCTAAATTATGATGAATCACAAGTGGCCCACCTCTTGATCACTTGACCCAAATAACAAGGCACCCCAACATTGAGATGGTAGAAGAAATGAATGCTCTCTGCTCTCATTTTGTTGCTACAAGAATTATACTGCAGTCAATCACTTTCTTCTACATTAACTGTGTCGAGGTAAATTGCTAATTTTTCTTTTAACTGTTAAAATGAACAATTAATCTATCAATTATCTACTTAATGGTAAAAGATTGATGACATTATAAATTTTCCAAACTCAATTTTTTTTTTTTTTTTATCGAAAGTGTCCAAGTGTCTTGCCTAATTAATCTTTAAAGACACATGCACACCTATCTGTAGACACATTCCTGAATTAAAGTGGTGGGAAATTTTAGCTATAGAGATAGGTAAAGCACCAATATTTTCAATTTATCTTGCTCTGCATTTTCAGTAAGAAGAATTTTACCTTAAATGTAACTGACAGGGACATTCCAATTGTTAGTTACCCACTTACCCCACATCTAAATTGATAAATTAAAATTGGTGTTAAAATGGTAATTATGGAAGTTCCGAAAGTTAGAGACACAAAAAGGTTGTTTGACCCGTTAAATTATATTAATTTGTGTTCAATGTTTATTACCAAATCATTATGATCATAATCAATGCAAACGCATGTCTAACCAATCATTTCATTAGTTGCTAAATCCATTTTTTCTGACAAATATATTGGAGCAATCCTAAAAGGCTTTGTTCTAACTGCTCAGTTTCAATCAAAATAGAACCCGTTTCTAACTAACCTTCTCTCTGCTATGTTTCTTTTCTTTAACAAAATTTAAGTTTTAAAAAGGGACGACTCCTCACTCACTTTCATTGGTTAATCATTTTAATTTTTTTAAAAATCACTGTTAAATGTTAGACACATTAATTTATTATTTTTCATATTATATCAACATTAAAATTTCATTATAGATTTAAATTGGTATAATTAATAAAATAAATCTAATACCGAAGTAATTCAAACACTTCAAACTAAAAAATTAAAAGTTTCAGCTTTCGAATTCTCTTACTTAAGACTGATATGTATAACCATACGTCAACTACCATCTGACATTAAATCTGAGAACTTTAACCCTAAATATCTAAAATAAGCTTATAATAGATTTGGGTTTTCATCTGATGGGTAATTATTTAAGATTAGTATGTGCAATGCATTAATGATATGAATGAAAGATAGTAAGGGCATTATGGTAATTTAACTTCAAAAATGAGGAACAGCGTCATGATTGTCTCCGTCAATGGCAGCTGAAGGTGATGATCCCGGGGCATTTTAACCACACTAAAATCCTCGCGATTTTATTCGCCTGGGAAAGAGACTGCCGTGTGAGTTTGCCACATTTTCATAAATACCAGATTCCTCTGATTCCTTCGTCCCATCCAACATCAGTCGAAGCCTCGAAATAAACCATCCTAATGTTGTTGCGTACTTGCATGCATCATCCTTTCTCACAATCATGGTTTCTTATCTCCAATCATCATGCAAACCAAAATTTGTGTCTTAATTGATAGTGGATACTAATTTCTATTGATTTATTTTCTATCACTTTTCTTTTTCTAATATTATTAAAACAGCCCAAAAATTTTTATTTTTCAGATTAATTTTTTAATAAAATTATTTAAAAAAAAAGAGTAACCGCATTCCAACATTGGTTCAAATCCCAATATATCGATAATGCATAAAGTTGTACAAAATTTGAATGGTATAATATTTTGTATCAAAGGTCTTATGAATATGCATGCAAGTCATCATAATAATATTCTAAAGTTAACATTTGTACATGAGTGTCATATATGTTTAATTTTTTTTTTTTTTTTATGGACCAACTATCTATTTGCCATGTAAAGGTTGCAATAATGAACAATTATTGACTATATTTAGAGGCATTTGTTCATTTGATGTGGATCCTTAAACATCTATCAAGCATTCCAGTCTCAGTTTGTCAAGTCATTAATGGAGACAATTATTTTGTTGGATTTGTTATGCATAGATGTGATGTTTCATATGTGATGGATGCCACAACTGATACAAGGATTTTAAGCATCGGCCAATGTGTCTTCTTTCTTTAAAAAATTGAAGTATGATGTGAATGATTTATTTGAGTCGCTTTGGTCTCAAATACATGTATTTAGACCTTCAAATTTGACTAAATTATACTTATTTGTTTTTTTTTTTTAACTTATTTGAAATTCAATTAGTCAAGAGAATAGAAAATTGATTTTTCTAACATGGTGAAATCTTATAAATGCTTGTGCAAATATCTCGTCTAGCTGTCTAAGTGTATGACCCTTTTGTAGGCCCAAGAGATTAAAATCTTAATGGCCAATAAATTATTTTATTTTTTAAATTCAAATTTTGATAATAATAATAATAATAATAATAACTTAGTTCATTCTCATTATTAGATTGAGTATAGTGAAAAAAATATTTTCTAATAATTTAGATTTAATTCTCAACAATCATGGAATAGGATGATATGATAGTACCCTCTTTTAAAGAATGAAAACTCTAAAAAAAATTTGAGGGTTCTTATTAAATTTGAAGAGAAAAATAAACATGGATAATGATAAGGATAATGAGTGAGTAGAATTTGATCATTTTAATCTTTTAATTTTGAACTTTGCAAGTCAATAATTTTTCATGAGTTATTTTATAAAACTATAATAATTGAATGAAAGAGGGTTTTTTTTTAAAAAATATTTTCTAAAAAGCCCTCCATTTTTTCTACCTAACTATGTGAAGCTAGACACATGATAGACATGCAGTCTAACCTCCTCAGAACTCTTTTGAATTCCATAATTATAATAGTGATAATGGTTTGCTACGCATCCTTCATTTTATCTTCATTAAGTAGATCTCACCATTTGAACTCAGCATTTTAGTTGGGGTATTTACTTAATTAACTCTTATAATAAGTTGTTTGTCTAAACTATTAATTGAAATTCGATTTAAAATTTTATTGAGTTGAGTTATTTAGAAAAAAATAATTCTTAACTTAAAAACTCATTAGAATTTGTTAAGTTGAAATGATACAGAGTCGAATCTAACTTAAATTAAAACACCTCAATTCTTTCCAATTTTATTTTTTTTACAATGACCCTGACCCCTCTGTCAGCACAGATGCAGTAGACCTGCATCAGTTAGTTTCATACGGCTTCAAAATATTGAATGCCACTGAGAGTCTGAGACACCGAGTCCAACCATAATCCACTCAGCAACCACTTGAGCTGTTACAAACGCACACAGGAGTCCACCTTATTCCTACACAACCATCAATGACGCCTCATGTGCGCACGTTCCTTCATTTATCAATCAATTCCTCTCTCTCTCTCTCTCTCTCTCTCTGTACCATTTCCCTTAAATTATGAGTAATATTTTATAAAACTTATTTTAATAGTAAAAATAGTAATTTGATAAATCTATCTTTAAATAGAAAATTCAATGAAATTCAATTAATAATCATTAATCATATCTGACACTTAAACTTAATTCAATAACAAACGTATTCCAAATTAAATAAAATTCTAATTTACAGTTTTAATAAAAAAAATAGAAAAGATAATAAAAACCAATCATTAAATTCTCTGCCCCTCCTCAGCGAAATGCTATGTGTACGTACCTCGCTTTACCGTCTCTTACCTTTTATTCTTTTCCCTATGTAGTGGGGTAAAAACGGTTAAGAGTAAAAACAAGAGTGAGTGGGAATTGGCTTTGTGTTTGGAGGTTCCTCGTTCATTTGTCTCGGATGGAAGGATGGAGTGGAAGAGGAAGAGGAAGAGGAAAGGGGGCAAACTGCAAATTGCATGCATTTTGGAACAAACAAAAGTAAGTAATCTCTGGGTCTGGGCAGATTACTTAATTAAACAAGAAATGATAAAAGAGAGTCTTCAATAGAATAGAATAGAATAGAATAGAATAGATAGCTTAGATTCCTGATAAGAAATTTAACACTGCATTCATCCCACATGAAACCCAAAAAAAAAAAGAGAAAAAAAAGAATCCAAATTCAGCTCTCAACTTTGCCTTTTGTCGACTGCTACTTACTAATTTACTATCAGCTACGCAGGAGAGCAACAAAGAGAGAAACAAGCATCAAATTGCAATATAATTTAAATTTTAATGAAAGAAAAAGGAAGAAAATATTTTCAAACAAAACAAAGTTTCTTCTGGTTGCCGCTGCCGCTGCCTCTGCTGCTGCTGCTGCTTAAAGACTAGAGTAGTCTATTTCATAACTGTATCTTACTCCCCATTTCTCACAGCTCCTTCTTCCCTCTCTCTATCTCTCTCACACACCTGGGAGTTCGTTGTGACGCTCCGTTGCTGCAGCGGAGCTTATTTGGGGCTTGAATTTTTGTCCAACCGTTGATCGGGGACGGATTTTATTCGAAAACAAATCAATAAAATAGCAAAGGATTGAAGCAAGAAAGAACACCACCCGCGACCCACCTCGACTGGAGAAGACTACTTAAACTCAAATGAAGATGAAGAGTGACCAATGCTTGGACTCGACCGGAGATGGGTTCTGGGATCTAGATGTACGTACATATGGTACATTGGGAAGGGGGAGAACGGGAGCTATTGAATCATGGTGAGGAAAGCGCTGGCCGGATTCCCTTCTGTGGGGGGGCCTGGATTCTGCCTCTGGAATTGGATCTTGTAGGCTAGCTTCTCCTCATCTTCACCATCATCGTAATCATCGTCGTAGTCGCCATCATCATCTTCCTCATCTTCTTCTTCTTGTTCTTCAAGATTAAGACCGTTGAGCTTATCATATTCGTCCTGGTGCTGCTGTTCCATCAGCTCCTTCACAATGTCTTCTGGCTTCAATCCAAAACAATAATCAATTTTCCAAAATGGGACAAGGAAATTTCAATCGAGGAATTGGAACACCGCTTAGCTTACCTTCTTCATGGGTCCCTCTTCTTGAAAGCTAGGTGTCAGGCTCCGAGTACTAGTCTGCACCTGTGAAGAATTTCCTGCTTCCGTGCTTCCACCATTGCCGTTGTTGCTCTTCTTGATATCAGTCTCTGGTTGCGAAGGTGGTGGTGGCGGTGGTGGCATAATAGCCAAAATATCACTTCTTTGTTGGGAATTCTGGTTTGGATTTGAATTGGGGTTTGTTTCTTGCTCCTGCTTGCGTTGGATCACTGCGCCGCTGCTGCCACTGCTACTGCTGAAGATCTTCTTACGGTAGAGGGCATCCAATTGATGGAAGTAAGGGCACGTCTTGGCGTCTTCGGGGCGCTTCTTGTTGCTCTCCTTCACCTTCTTGAAGTACTTGTTGATGTTCTCCCATTTCTCTTTGCATCTCTTGGAACTTCTATTGAATCCCAACTGCTGCATTTGGGCCGAGATCTCTTCCCATAGAGGGCCTTTCGGTCCCGCTTCTTGGTACCTCGATTCGAGCCCGCTCCGTATCTTGATCAGTGCAAGGACTTCTGATTTAGGCCAACGAGACGATGATGCAGACGATACTGGATCGAAACTCCCCACCATCTCGTGGTGCTCTTGTTGGGCTACAATTACATCAGAGCACGATGGTTGATGCGCGACAATTTCAGTACTCTGAGGTTGTTGCTGTTGCTGCTGCGTCTGCAGCTGTGGTTGTTGAGGCTGTGGCTGAGGCTGTTGCTGTTGCTGTTTCTTCTGCTGTTGCTGTGGAACCGGAGAAGGTGCTGGGACAGGTTGTGGCTGTGTCTGAGGAGGTGGTGGAGGTTGAGGTGGCGGCATGGCAGTGGAAATAGTCACCAATTGTGGTAACTGAATTGTCTGGCCGGTGATCTTCTGAAGGAATGCGATCACAGCTGCATCCCTCGATGCAGATATGGCTCGTTCCTGGGCCATGATGTCGTGCTCGTGTGCAATTCTCGCCATCTCCTGCCGTTTCCATGCCTCTTCTCTTATCATCCGATCCTGCTCCCTCTTCTCAATTGCTTCCAAGAACCTCTGCTGCATCGCCTCCTGCTTCTCCATCACCTGCTTCATCAACCCTTCAAAGAAGGTCGTCATCTTCCTGCTTCCGCCCCCACCCGACCCAGATCGCTTCCGTTTCCGCGTGCTTGTACTGGGTCCCTCTTCCATTGCCTCTTCAGACTCTGAAGACGATGACGACGTATCAGATGAGAAACTAATTCCAGCTGCAGAACCCGACATCCCAGTTGCAGGTTCTACAGCTAAATCAGGCCCCATTCGTGAAACTTTGATCGGGATGGAGATAGCTGCTGGGGCAGGAACTGAAGTGGGCTGGCTTATGGTAGTAGAAGACACAACCATTGCATTGCTAACTTCAATTGGAGCGGCGGCAGCAGCGGCGGCCGCAGGAGCAGTAGTTGGTGCATTGCTTGAGCTGTGAAGAGCTTCCAATTGACTGAAAAAACGATAGCTCTTGCCGTCTTGGCGACCGGCTCTCCCTTCTTTGGTTCTCTTGTAGTATTTATGCACGTTCTCGAACTTCTCCTTGCATTTCTTGGCGCTCCTTTTGTAGCCCAACTCAGCTAACTTCCTGGGAATCAAAACCCACCACAAAAGAGAAGAAAATAAAAAAAGAAGAAGAAAACAACTCATTACCAATGCTGGCTGTGATGATTACACACATTACTATTCATATTACTATAAAAAAACAAAGGGCCCTGAAAGAAATGCATCATTTGTTCTCTCTCTTTCACACTCTTCTATCAGTATTACCCCTTTTTTATATTTGGTTTTGGGAGTTTGAATGCATTTACAGTAATTGAGATTGGTTGGGTTTGATGCGATGGATGTGGGCCGGCTCTTATAGAATTCAGAGGAAAAAAAAGGCAGCTAAAGATGCCGCTCTCGTGACTGAGAGAGAGAGAGAGAGAGAGAGAGGGGCAAAAGGGGCAGAAGCAAAAGCATCAAAACAATAACAGCTGCAGTGTCTGAATTCCGAAAAACCGTGGTACGAGCTGAAATCGTTAGCTACCAGTCTATGATTTCTCTCCTTTCTATTTCGCTCTTTGGAGCTGAAAATCAAGATGCCCATCTGCAGATTTCTCAGTTTTGTGGGCTTTCGAAATTCAAGATGCCCAGTCCGCACCCGAGCATCATTTGGCTGTGACCACAAGTGATCCCAATTGGGAAAGAAAAACCCAAAATTTTCACCAAAACCATTTCTTGCAAACGCTGCAAGTGAACCCAATTTGGAAAGAAAATCTGAATCATTGCTATCATAAAATCTTTTATTTCAAAACAGCTTTTCGAATTTTACTTTCTTACGGCTCAGTTATATAAAAAAAAAATGTGTTCTCTAATTAAGAAACAAAATAGAAATTGAACTGATAAGATTTTACATTTCTGGTAGATGAGGCTGAGAAAAAAGTGAGAAGGCAATGGGAAATGGAAATTAACCTGGATACATCTTCCCAAAGAGGCCCTTTGAGGGTGGCGTCGCGAAAGACAGCGTCCATCTCGGACCGTATCTTCAGAAGGGCCAACGTCTCCTGCCTCGGCCACCTGTTTCCGGAGACCCCCCGCTCGCCCTCCTCACCCACAAGAGCATCCTCCTCTGGGAAGCTCCCAGGCACCGACCCCAATTCGTCAAAATTTCCTCGAGCAGGTGGTCGGCTACTGATGGGTGACGCAGCCTCCGCCAAGACCGCCGTCTCGCCCGGTTTCTGCTGTTGCATTAGCTGCTGCTGCTGCAACGCGTCGAGCATATGGGTTCCGGCATAGGACGACGTCATCTCCGGCGACACCCCATATTGAGACCCACCTTGCTGCATCTCTCAATCTACTTTTTTGACACTCAGCAAATGTTGCAGAAGATTCTACCTCTTTCTTCCTCTCTCCCTTTACTCATGAGAATGGGAGAGAGGGAGAGAAAGAGAGAGATGGGGTAATGTTAGAAATTGGAGAATTGGAGCCAGATCAGAAAACAGTTCAGGAAGAGGGTGAAAATCACAGAGACGGGTAGAAAGGATGCAGAAAAGACGGAAAGAGAGAAAAGAGATCTCCTTACAAGTGAAGGCTGGAAAAAAAAATTATATGTTTCTTCTAGGATAGAGAAAGAGGAGCAGATGGAATGGAGGAAGTCGAGAGAGAGAGAGAAGATTAATGGAGAGGGGGTTGATGATGAAGATGATGAAAGAGAGTGCGAAACGATAAAACGGAGGAAGAGAGATGAAAGAGTGAATGCTGCGTTGTCAGCAGCTTTCTCTTACTCTCTCTTGCACGATATCTTGAGTTAAACTAACCTTCTCTAAAGGTTTACTAATCTCAATACTCCAATTCCAACTCTAATAATTAACAAAACATAATTATAATTAATAATTTTATTTTAGAAGTAGAACACAGTGTGTATTTTTAGATGATTTGATTTTTATAAAAAGGGCAAAAAGTTTCTACACTAGACAGGATAAAGGTACTGAATAAATTCTATTGAAATTTAAACTGTAAAATGTGAAAATAATAAAATGAACTGTTAGTAGAAAATAGATGTTTATCACATGTAATTTACAAAATTAATTATATTTTTCTATAACTTGAAAATAAAACCCCTTTGTTTTTAATATGTTCAATGGTGCTTCAAACGTGTTAGTTGCCTGCATAGATGTAAGAAGTCTAATAAATATTTTGTACTAGAAGAGAAGAAATGGTAGAAAAAATATCTTTTTATTTGACTTCATCGAGGCTAACAAATTTGACTTCTGAAAACTTCTTTTGTTATCTTTTTGCATTCAGATACCTCTACCCATTTAAAGATGGTTTCAAATTTTCTCATTTACAATAATTAATTTTTTTAATATAAAATTAGAAGATTATTATAGATAATCAATATTCTCAACATTCTTTATATATTTTATAAAAAATATATAGTTCACTTTAACATATAAATAATGAGTCTCTTTTAATAGAAACATTTGGAATGAAAAATTGGACAGAGTAATACGGTATTATTGTAGGGTCCCCTCAGTCCTACCCAAATGGGTGAATTGCCGGTACATGGCATTAGAGACCCACTATCCAACGTCCAAGAGGGGTAAATTGGAAGTAAACAATTAAAAGACAAAATAAAATAATAATAATAATATAAACTTCTTAATTAATTAAAATAAAAGAGAAAGAGAGGAGGGAGGGAGAGAGGAAAAAAAAAGTTTTCGAGCAGACAAGAACACAGTGCTACAGCTGTAAGTGGGGCCCACAAGAGAGGGGTGGAACGTGCCTGGCGATTATCGCGGATCCCACACAACCCCCTAACCGCCTCCCTTCCACGCACGCCCTCCGCCTTACGCTGTGAGTCCGACATCGGTTTTCGCTTTTTTTTCACTTCTCTACTACTATTTGAATTTGTCTCGCGAGATGGTGGTGTCCAAACCGGTATTTTGATGGCGCACTGTAGCACCGTTCATTGCGTAGCGCATTTTAAGTGAAGGAATAATTTTCAACCGAGCCGCCGACTTCTCTTAATCACACTCTTTGCTTTTCCCCCTCAAGTGTTAAATTACTTTTAAGTTTTAAGAAATGCTATACCTATGTTATGAATTTTATATTCTTAAATTTATATATTAGATTCTAATGAATTATTTTTTAAAAATAATTAAATACTAATTAAATAACTTAATAATTATCAATGAATTGCAAAAATATAATTTTATCACAAGTTTAATACTTTCTTTACTTTTAATTTAAAATTTTTTAAGACTACGATATCTAAGATTCTCACCTAACTATAAATCTCTCAATCTACACACTGAATACTGACTCTTTTATTTAATATGAATTCATTTAGAGTTAGTTTTCATTATTGAATTAAAAGTTATAATTGAATTTTAAATCTTTGAAAATCTTGACTTTTCAATTTTAATGGACCTGATTCCTTTTTAAAATCATCACTTTGAAAATACATTTCAAACAAAAATGTTGAAGTAACACACTTTATTATTTTAGCAAAATAACACATATTAATTTTTAATTAATATATAATATGAGTTAGTGAGTCCTTTAAAAGTTAAAGCTTAAGATGAAAAAAATATTTTTAGCCGTTATATTTAAACTCATCAAAATCAATAGTATTGTGAATTTTAATTAAACAATATTTAAAATGAATGATTAATAATCAGTTTTGTCTTAGTTTTTAATTTTATATACTTTATAATTTATTATTAATACGATAACCCAATGACCTATTAAAGTATACTAATTATTACCATATTTATATTACCTTAACATGGCTCTTGAACATTTCTCTCGCTTGTGAACAATATCGCAAACAAAAAGCATCATTTTAATTTAATATAATAAAATTATTTTCCTTAAGTTAATCATATTATATTTTATAAGTTTATAATTTAATAATTGAAAGATAACTAAAATTTAAAAATTTAAAATCACAGCGTAATATATCTAATTAAGATGATTATTATAAATTCCATATTTAAATAAAGGTCTTTTAAAATTGCAAATAGATATTTATCACTCTGGTTTGCTTTCTCGTCTTTCTTTCCTCTACGACGTTACGTGGGATGCGAATTTACATGTGTGGCGGAGTTTGGTAGTCCAGCGCAAATGTGGGCACCCACTTTTGATTATAGGTGGTCAGCATTTTGAATACATTTGTCAGTAACTGAGTAACTACACTATTACATGCATTTTAGTTCGATTGAGTCAAATGGTCAACCAAATTATGTAAGAGCGGTAACAACTTTTTAAGTGCTTAATTATTCCTTTTCTTGCGATATATTTATTACCGTAAGCATTGAGATTATAGGTTTAAGTTAAATGATGATCCAATTTGGATTGAGTTTTACTATCTCGCTTGATCTACTCAATGTGTTTAATAAATGTATCTCTAAACTCAAATTAGATGTAGAAAAATTAGTTTTGCATTAACAAAATTGATCTATTTAATGGATCAATTAATTAAATCTAAATCAAATGAGTTAATGACTCTAACTTGACTCATTGCAAATCACTAATCACAATTTACAAGTGACAACATCACATAGATGGAATACATCACATTGGTGGCAATAATAGTGATGGTCAAGTATTTGATTTTGCATCTAAATCTAACTCTGATAAAAGATTTGTATTTATATTCAAATCTTAATAGAATACTATTTATGAACTAAACTCGTATTTAAATTTAATTGTCTTCATGATTTTCATAATATATCAATTTTACTTCATGTATATATTATTTATATTTACGTTGCTCCATGGTGATGATTTATACATTAGGTCTACTCGGGTAAAAAACTCACGTAGTAAAAAACAAAGTATATTAATTTACAACCGTGTCCATTTGTCTTGAGGCGAGATATTTAAAATTTGTAAATTTATTTATTTGACTAATGTGCTATGCTCAATTACTTCACTGTTCTTTAAAAAAAAAAAAAATGAAAGAAATTTAATGATAGAAACATATTGCATTTTAGCCATATAATTTATTTTTCAAAATGGGTAAGTGCTCATTATCGTGGTTATATTGTAAAAAATATTAAATTTAATTATATGTATAAACTCTAAAAAAGATAAGATAAGTAATATTAATAATAATTATCATCATCATTATCATTAAAGTTATTTATTTCATCTATTTAGTTTGACGAGATATATATATATATATATATATATATATATATATATATATATATATATATATATATATTCGATCTAAATATAAAGATTTGTTGAACAAAAATAAGAATTTATTATTCTTCAATGAAGAATTCATGACACGCTGTTAAATAAAGAACTCACATTCAAGTTCTTTCTCAAATTTACTCTACATTTAAATTGCATAGAAGTATGGTTCAAATTTGCAATTTATATTGTCATTTTTACCATCAAATGTGGAAAATAGTAAAAATACACATTATTAAATTAAGATATGATGTTACGTGAGTAAATGGACCTTATTGCATAAATATAAAATTAAAAGTAAAGAATATTCATAACTATTCATTTTAGATATATCAAAATTATGTTAAAGATAATTTACATCAAATTAATCTCCATTTTTACTCTAAAATATTTCCTAAAATCGCCTTAGTAAGGTGAGAGACTCATAAATTTATTTCTTATTATATATAAAAAATATTATTATTTTATAACATAAACTAAAGATAATCATCGGAAATTCTAATATGACATGATCAGTTCATGAGGTCTCGTGAGTCGTGACTCGACTTGACTATTAATAATGAATAGACTTATATATTTGATTTCCAATTAATTAAAAAAAGGCCACGGTTGTTAAAGAAATGGTAAACTCTTGCTGCAGTGCTGCACAAGATCCGTATCATGTTTAATTGTCGGGACGAGATATTGTGTGATATACCGGCGATATATGGTAGAGGGTCGAGATTTTGGGTTTGTATTGCGTACGGGGCTTTACTTCCGCGCCTTTATCTTTCCATGGACGGAAAACGGCAACGTATTCATGAGTTATTACAGAGGGCCCCACAATCTCGCTCCGCCTGTTCTGGTCAAGCAATAATAGAGCCCCCGCTCCTATCTTACTTACCTCTCTGTTAATTTTGCTTTTCCACCTTCCTTTATTTTAATCTTTACACCAGGTCGGTCCCATATGTCAATTATTGACCATGTCCATGTGGACTCCACATCCCACACCTCTACCCTTTGCACCATTATATCTAAGTTTTTTTTTTTAGTAAGATTCTGCTAAATTACATTAACTTGATTTTATATAATTTTTTGACAAATATTTTGAATTAATTTAATTGATCTGATTCAGTTTAAGCTGAGCTCGATAGAAATTTAGGGTAATTAAATTTAAGCATATCATAAATTTGGTTTTCATGTTTAAATAAGTGTTATGTTGAAGTCAACTTAGATGAGTCAGAATGGATAAGCAATGGACGCTCATTTTAACACAGGAAAAATTTATTAGAAGAAAGTATGGGATAAATTGAAATTCTCATTTTATTTTTACCGGTATACCCGTTCATCAAGTAATAGTGAACCGATATTTAGAATATATATATGCATAATGACGTGTTATCGGTTCACTAATACTTAATGAGTTAGTAGACCGATAAAGACAAAATGAAATTTCACACTATTTTATGTCTCTTAACAAATTTTATCTATATTTAGATAGCTGAACATAAATAATAGTCATTTAACTTATAAAGTAAAAACAGTACACTCAATATAATTAAAGTTTCTTGAAAAAACTGATATATACATATTATATTTACCAATTCTTAAAAAAAAAATGTAACTCTAAATTTGATAATTTTCATCTATAATATAATAATTATAAATATATTGATGGAATGATAGTCTTAACTTTTCCTTCCCTCTCATTCTACCACACATACAAATCTCTTTCCGTGGTAAAAAAAGAAGAAAATAAAAATAAAGTCCTCAACTAGGACTTGTCGTTACTCTTTTTTAACACCCTTCAAATCATGTCCCTAACACCTGTCTGGCCCAACTTTCTCTCTCTCTTTCTTTTTTCCAATCAGTTGCTTCCAATGGCATTATCTGTAATTCAGACTGTGTTAAGGGGCGTTTAACTGTCTGAGTATTTTCTTTTCACTTTCATTTGATCTTTTCTACTTCAGGCAAGAATGCAGTAACCTCCTTGTTATATGCATCATGCCCAAATCACGATAGCAGGTGTTTTCTATAAGAAAAAGAGCCGTAAATGACGAAAATGCCCTTTCCTTGTCCGTGACGGATTAGTAAACGGCGGTTTTTTTATGTTGGTTCCTTTACGGTATTTAATTCGACTGACTCACCATTCGAGTTTCGTAAGGATGATGGAACTGCCCAGTCTCTTACAAAAGACGGTCGAGTTCAAACCATCAAATCTCCATGCACTTTAGGAATTTTCGTACCTTTTTTTTTTTTGCTGGTTTTAAATTGTTTATATTTATTAAAAATCTAAAATTAATATATAGTAACTGAAAAATTCGATTTAGACCGATTGTCAAGCATTGTTTTAAATTTAATGTGAATTATTTGCCAAGAAACTTTGAAGAGTTATTTTTGACACATGTGATAAGATCCTAAACCGTAATTAAAAGGTGTCTTACTTGTTGAAATTGTAAAATTATATGGGTTTTGATCACAGTGGTATTAGATGCTAATTATGGAAAAAAAAAATAAGAGTTTAATTGAGAATGTCAACACGTCAAAATGTAAATTCTTTAAATATCTCATGAATCTTTTATAAAAGT
This sequence comes from Chimonanthus salicifolius, assembly GCA_013350335.1. Classification (NCBI taxonomy): domain Eukaryota; kingdom Viridiplantae; phylum Streptophyta; class Magnoliopsida; order Laurales; family Calycanthaceae; genus Chimonanthus; species Chimonanthus salicifolius. The sequence goes on from CM023539.1 coordinate 55,985,084, forward strand.
CCATGATCTAGAACGGAATCTTGAAACTTTGAAGAGGCCATGGTCCCTATCGATTGGTCACAGTTACACCAATATATGGTTGAAGTTGTGGACATTTCAATTCATGAGAGAAAAAAAAAAAAAAAATCCTCTATGTTAAATAGAGTCAACTATTTCATGTAAGATGAGGATAGCAATTATTGAGTATTTAAATTAATAAATTCACAGTTATAATTTAAGTTGAATAACTATAAAAAAATAATAATAAGGACAAGCTGTTGATTATGTTAGTGGGGTGCAGCTAGGGCCGGTCTTGAGATCTCTTAAAATCTCAAGGGCCCTAAGATGTGTGAGATTTTAGATCCCTTTATGAATAATATATTAAGGAGTTTTAAGTGTATGGGGACCCTTCCTGTCTGGAGGCGCAACTTACATCGCCTATAGCCAGGGCCGGCCTTAGGTGTAGCTCTACACCATCATGTTTATAAATCACTTGAGAAAACCGTTGCCTTTGATGTTTACCAAAAATGGTCCCCTCCATGTCTATGCTCTTCACAAAGCAGCTTATTCAATAAAGCTTTAAATGTACGTGAAAATGTAGGACTTATGCCCATGTGAAGTTTAAATTCATTCATGTGAAGATAAAATTTCATTTAAAATGAAATAAAAATTATATTACAATATGTCATATATTGTTGGAATTTAAGTCTTTATTTTTTTTTTTAATTTACGTGTGAAAAAATGTGAAATATCGAGCATAAAATCCTCACATGTGAGTCCACTACCTTTAGAGCATACTAAAATTAGGCCATAAGAGCTTAAATCCACAACTTTCTACTTTCTGAGATGGGAGACAACCAGTTAAACTACACTCATATAGGTAAAAGACAAAATTAAATCTAATGTGATGATTGTAAATTTATCATTACACAATGGGTATTTTTACGTGAAGAACTTGAGCTTATATTGTAAAATAATACTTTAGAATTATATTTACTAAACTCCAATCCACCTACCATAGAATAAGGTGATATCGCCCTTGCATCATATGAAGTTATGAACTACGAAGATGGTCCCACCTTTCCCAATCTGGACCGTTCATTTCAAAAATATCTTTTAGAATTTTTTGCGTTCGAAGATGACAGATGGCACCTACGATTGGAGTTGGCCGTTGGCCTTTTATGTATAAATAAAGAAGCAAGAATGTGATTAACTCCCAAGTCTTATATTTAATTAATCCAGTGTATAAAACGTTTGAATTGAATAAGAATTCTCTAGAGAAACTTCATCAGCAATTTCTTTTTGTTGGGTTCAATTAGATTTTTTTAATATATAGCTAAAGATTTTTAATAATTTTATTTACATAATTATATTTAAATCTATTAAATGATTAAAATACCTTTGTTTCTATTCATATGGTAGAATTTAATTAGCCCATTACAAACTATAAGTGAAGTTTTACAAGAGATGTTCCATTCAAATTTATATTCTCTCTGTCTTAATTTAATTGTCTTATATGGATTTTGAGATTGTTCCAAAATAGTTGTCACATTCATATTAGAGTAGCATAAAATGTGTTGAAAATTGATGAGATCACATGGAGTATTAGTCTTATATAGAGAGTTCTTTAAAAAATACAAATGTTTCAAATGAGGCAACTAAAATGGGACGAAGGGAGTAAGTCACTGAAAGTGAGATATGAGTTGACCAAATGGGGAAAAAGTTTTTCGGTGGATTCTATCATATTGGAGAGGGATTCTTTTGTGTTTTATTTGGTCACCTTAAGGAAAAATGTATGAAGAGAAAGGTAGAAAAGAGGAGAAGATATTTTATCATAAGGAACCTATGTGATTTGAGAAGAAAAATGAGTGAAAATTAAGCTTATTTTTATCGAATTTAGTAAATATCAATTAAGAGAAGAGGAAAAGGTTTTGCATTCTCTCGCTTTCTCCTTATTCAAAATTCTAGTGATTGAACTTGTTCCACATGCGACCTATGTCCTTACATTAATTATTGTTAATTCATAGGAGATATTCAAGATATCCTAAGAAAAAAACTCATTTACACTGGAGAAACAAAAAAAATAAATTATTAGTTTTTAAAAATTACACAGTTTGATATCTTAAAAGTCTCTCTCTTTGTATTAGGTATAGATAGAAGGATAATAAAAAAATCTTATAGCAATAAATATGTTTGATTTGTACAAATAATAGTATAAATGACCGAAACAAGTAACTGTGGGTTCACCTGTGTGAGAGTTTTACTCTAGGTATCTTGTGATGTCCTACACGTAAATTCAAAAAAAAAATTATATTAAAAATAAGAATTAAAGCTATTAAAATGTAAAAAAACCAAATTAAAACTCATGCATCTTTGTGCCTCAAACAATTTACTTTCCAATGAAAGTTGTGAAGAATGCATATGATTTAATGTTTACCCTAATTCAGCTTCTTCTGCAATTGGGTATCTTGTACTCGATTACTTGTAACTGATTCGGGTCTGCCCAAATGTAGTTTGCATCCAAACAAGTCTTTTGGATGTATTTGATGGATTTACATAACTTACTTCGCAGTTAGGTTATGCTTTTCATATTTTGGAGTGATACTACTCACATGTGACATGTTAGTCGATCCCTATCAGACCTACCTAAATGTTTTCAATTCAGCATTGTTGGAAAGATGTGATTAAGAATAATAATAGATGAAGTTTAGGGTTTAATCATCACAAATGATTCTACAATCATACATGGGAAACACCTTTCAGTGATCTTCATAAATGGGCCAATTCAAGAAGGGCAAATAATTTAGTTTTAGAAATTTGATTGGACACCATTATCTTTTCCCCAGTGAATTTCATTTCATCACTTTTTTTTTTTTTCAATTGGGATTTTTATCTTTTAAACCAATGCAAAGATGTCTGCCTCTGAAATAGCCACAAAATAATTTCAATGGTTAAATCTATTTTCACCTTTTCTTGTAAATAACTAATTCTTTTCAGAAGTGATCTTGGGTCATTGCTCTTGGGCCTTGATCTAGGCCGGGCCTATGCCAGGTTCAATTTTCTACGAGCTGGGCTTCAAACGGACCCAATTCTCACGCCCACATAGCGGCACTGAGAAACTTCTTTAGCACTTGCTAATTCATTTAAAAATGTATTAAAAGCTTATTTAAAAATCATTTGAATATAATTTTAAAAATTATAGAATTTTAAATATCTGTATAATTAAAGCTTTTCTAATAGAAAATGCATTTTCATAGAGAATTTGATCATACACCAAACTAAATTAATCACAGCACACGTGTTTTAGATCTAACCATGTATTAGTGGGGTCGCCCAATTGGGTTCTAAGGTAGATCATAGGAGACCTTTTGAGTAACTAAATATACAACAAATAAAAAACTATTGGCAGTGGTGTCTTTTAGTGGCTACTTTTTTATAATATGCTGTGCTGATGTAATGCCAGGGTTAAACCTTTTGTTCAGTCGCTGTTTAACGGTTATCCACATTAATAGTTCGAAGTCACGAACGAACGGCCGAGACTGAACGATGAGTCAACCAGGGCCACTTGTACAGCTGCGGGACACATCAAAGAATTCCAACAGAAGAAAACAACGTTTGGAATATGTATGGCACCGACAGTGAGGTGGATAAGGTAAGGCCCCTAAAATGGGTCAACAGACCACATGCAATTGAGTGGAGCATTCAATGGCTGTGATCACTCCGGAAGTTGGATGGCCCACGCTTTTAAAGGCTCCAGATCGGACTACACATGTGGCAGATGTGCTGGAGACAATATATGATGGACCTCACATATCTAATTCTCCATACGTCACATAATTTGTTCATAATTAATAGAAAAGCTTATCATGTGAAAATGATAGGCAGACCACCCAAGTTGTGTCTATCCATCTATCTATTAAATGTGTGTCGATACTTTTTACCCATAAAAATCAACAATTAAAATCTTTGATTCCCAAACTTTGGTGGAAGAATAATATCAATAATATAATCAGATCTCCCTTACTTGAAAGTTTGAAACCGTTCAACTTCAAGATGAAAACTCAAGTTTTTTTTTCTTATAAAATAGGGTTTGTTCCCTAAGTCGGCTGTGTGGGCAAGATTAGTCTTGTTAGGTCATTACTTCAGAGATACTCTCGTTATCCAAAAAAAAAAAAATCACTTGTGATGTAAATTTTTGGCCTTTTAGACCATTGTTTCCATTAATCATAATCCAATGCTACTATATGATAGGTAAATTCTCTTTTCTTTTTTTATTGTCTATTTTTAAAATTTTAGATCAAATTTAGTAAAGTAAAATTTAAAAAAATTACTTATTAGAATAAAATAGATATCTTCAATTTACATTGGAGATGAGACTATCATAAATATGTAAAATTATCTACAAATCTCATTTATCAAGTAAGTAAGCAAGTTCAGAAATAATTAAGTGTAAGACTTTTTATGTTAATCTTACAAGTTTAGATTATTATTTTTGTACCTTCTCACATGATTTTTTATTCCCAACTAAGAGAGGATAAAAGAAAAGGGGAAGGCCAAAGAGAATTAATACCCATTGAAAGGAATAAGCACATATACATAGGACTAGTATGTAAGAGAGCAGCACAAGTGGTTGCAACCGTCGGCCCAAAGGCACATATAAAGGGGATGATATCCCATTTTGTCATTTTTTTTGCCTTTCTTCCACACGGGCTATTCTTTACCGTTGCGATTTTCAGTAAAGGGAAGATATTCCATCCCATCATAGGAAAATAAGAAAATGGGGGTAGGATTTAAAGTGGGTTAGGTGCAAAATGGACGCTGGAGATTAAGGATGATCTCAATTTCAAATAGAAAGGATGATCACCAACACAATTGGTGTGGAAGGTATCACTCTGTACACTTTAAATATGGAGTTCATGAAATGACAGATGAGATTGAAATAATCTCTAGAAAAAAGTCTTTATTTGAGTATGAGACTATACAAAAATATCAATTTGATCAGATCAATGGTGTCAATTTTAAAAGCTATGAAGTTTATAGATTAAAAAATAATTTAAATTATTTTTCTTGGAAAGTTAAAAATATAATTTCATTGATTCAATTGATGTGATTTTAGTTGGCTTATATTCAAAGAAAATCATTTTCAACGAACCCATCATCACCCACATCAGTGTGCAGTATAATAGTATACACACGAGTGTGCACGCGATCATTTAACTTCACTATTGACCAAAACATTTATCAAAATGAAAAATTGGCAAAATAGATTTCTCTTAAAATTCTGACAAAATTGACATGAACTAAAATAGCAGTCTAACATTTCCTATGGGTGACATGTTTAATTTAGGGTCAGATAATTCATGACCCCATTTCAAACCATAGGCAAAGGACAATAATCAAATCAATGTCACTTGACGATTATAATGGAGTGCAATTTGAAGGTGACAATTTTTTTTTTTTTTTAAAAAAAAACTTTGGGAGGTAAATAGCATAAAGTTATTTCTTTTTTGGTAATTAAAAGTTATTTCCTTTTAAAACTTTATCTTTGTAGTAGTGTACAGAAAAAGCAAGTGCCAAATTATACTTTCTATCCAATGGCTTTTGCATGCCCACATTCATATGCACTTTCCACTCGATTGTGGCCCATAACTATGACCATTATAACTATGACCATCGGAATAATAAATGTTGCAAGCAAATGTAGAGAGATTTTTATATTTAAATATTCTCACCGATTTAACAGTTGAGATCATTAAATTGTATGATTTCTATTTAGACGGTGGCTATTGACTCGGTTTGAGCTTATAATTTTTTTAATATTTTTATAGTCTAAAACCCATTTTGTAGGGTTTCTAAGACCCATTTATAACGTGTATTAGAAAGATTCAATAAGAAGGGCTTAATATGATTGTCTTGGCTTAATGATCCAAAAATATTTTGAGAGACTTCTAAATATACATTTATTCCATAATTATGATTATTAAATTAAATTAAGATTTATGATTATCAAATGGTGTGACCATAGGAGAAATATAAAAGACTCTAATACCATTGGATTAGAAAATAGCGGACACGCAAATCATCTCTGCAAAGTAGAAGAAAAAGCGATGCTAACTTGCTTCCACGCTTGCGGAACTTTCGTTTCACACTTCTCAAGTAATTAAACTCTGTTTCACTTTCAGGTTTGGGATGCCAATAGAGTATAAAATGAGAAATAAATAGAACTTTGTTTGTTTGATAATTTAAAATATTTCATTAAAAATCAACGTGTTTAAATGCAAGTTCCTCGTTTTCTATTCTCATAATTTTTGGATTATCTAAACTTGTTTACATGAAAGTTCAAATGATAGTGTAAATATGGTGAGAACATCGTCTTTTTTTACATTATTATAATTGTTGAATGGTTAGATAGATGTGAATGGTCTTTTGAAATTTAGATGTGGATAAGGATTATGCATCGAACAACTGTTTTAGAGCCAGATTGAAATTCGTTGCCTTAGAAAATTGGTCTGAATTTTGAATGTAAATGTGCCCTGATTCGACCCAAATATGATCTATTACGGCCTTAGGCCCGTGAGCTTGTTAATATATTAACAAATCTGAGCATTTCAATTACTCATCCAAATGGGTAAATATTGTGCTAATAACTGCAAGTAAGCAAGCATATAGCGCAGGATATGGCCCATTGGGCTTCTTTTTCTCACTATGGGCTTGTAATGCAGTAGCATTTTGAGTAATGCTAGTCAGGCCTAGGATTGTTTAGGCCCAAAAAGTAAGTCAGCCATGCTTGGTCACAAAATTTGGACAGTGATAACACCTAACATGGACTAGATCGGAGTTGGAGATGTCTAAAAGAAAAAAACATTTTGTGGACATTTAGGTTGCGGTGGCGATGGTAGCATTTTTTTTTCACTTGTTGAAGAATATTTAAATAAACCCTTTTTCTTTAGTTTAGACGATACTGCTTAAATATTGACCGATAAGTTTGTACAATTTTTGTAGATAAAAAAGATCCAGACAAACATGTTAAATACTGGAATAACTGACTGCATAATTTTATAATAATGTCAAAAGGCGAAATAAATCTCAAAAAACTAACCCACATAGATGATACTTCACTCATAATGATGATAATGAGTCGGAAGAATTTCTAGTCAGATTGCACAAAGGATGAGATGTTTTCAAGGGATTTACATCTATCATAGAGCGAGCCATGGATTGTCTTCACTTCTCAAGACCACAAATGTGTGGGCCTACTAAATTGGATAGGTTGGATGATCTAATGGATTAGACCATGGTCTGCAAATGACTAATGGCTCACTTACAAGGGTCCATGGTCCATTTAGGCCTCGTCCATTCTATTGGGTTCTTTTGGATCTGAATTTGGGTAAAATGTTCAACAAATCTCACCCTTTTCCATTAGGATATTTTGAAAGAAGTCCACTGTCGTGGCTCGACAAGTACTTTTCTCATATTCCAAAATAAACCAAATTCTTTTTCTAAACTTTAGAAGGACCCTGAATCATTGTTGATCAAAAACACAGTACGAATCAAGATGGCCACTTAATCACCTGAGTCTGACCAAGTCTTCCTTTTTAGACAAACATGGTCGAGTTATTCGACTGAATGGAGCATCGTGGTACACATCTTTCATCTGGTGACTCAAAACTTGACTTGAAATGCCATTGAGTCGAATAACTCGACCATGTTGATCGGTCATGCTCCAAGAAAATTCTTAGCTGATCAACATTGATGTCACCAGATGAAAGTTGTGTACCACGAGGCTCCCTGGCAGCTACTTGCAAGGTTACAATAGTAATTAGGCACTCCCGTTACTCATACATTGTAATACATTAATGTCACATTTCTACACTCATGATATGATAACATCAAGTAATGATGTATAGAAAACTTACAAATTACTCGTATGGGTGTAGCTCAACTGGATGCATCCCGTCTCATGAAGTGGGAAGTTAGAAGTTCGAGCTGCCATGACCTAACCTTAGTGTGCCCTAGGGGTAGTGGATTCACCTGTGGGGGTTTTACGCTGGGTATCCTGCGATTTCCCACACGTAAATTTTTTTAAAAAAAAAACTTACAAATGAATCTTATGGAGTACCCACACACCAAGGATATACAAGAAAATGCTAGTCCACCTTAGCTTGCATTCTTGCATCCATTACGATCTTCAGTCTCTTCCAACCATTCCTTGAGTTTAGCTTCTTGATCGGATCTAAATATCTCAAAATCCTCTGGTCTCAGGGAGCGATCTTGAGAAGGCAAACCTTCACCATCGGTGGTTGACAAATCAAGTGGCCCATCTTCAATCTGGCTTGATAGTGGCAGCTCAACAGCATCCATATCCAGCATTGTTGAAACAGCACCACTGGAAGCTACCACAGGCTCTGGCAAAGTCGGAGAGGACACAAGCCTCTCACCCTTTGGGTTTTTTGATTGAGAGACATCAAGTTGTGGCCATCTAATAGTTGCTGCCTTCTGCCTTGCTGAGTTGAGAACAGTTGATAGATAACCACCACCCCGACCCCCACTCTCACTGTCGGATTGAGAATGTCCAGTGCCATAAGTGAACGCTAATGGACGCCAAGAACCACTTCTACCAATCTGAAAACCCAAACTTGGACTGTTGATTAACCTGGGAGCAGAATACTTAGAATTAGAACATAGCATTGAGAAACATATCTTCCATTTTATTGCTAGGACACCCAGTAGCATAGTAGCAAAAGGTTGTTTTCACTGTCGTCCGAGTCTACTTTTATGTCTCCAGGATCTCAAAACATTGAGATATTAAGAACCATAAATGGGATTGCTAAACCTAGATTCAGTATCATCATAGCCATGTACCCCTCTACCTAGAGCCAACTTTCCAAGTTCAATGTTTCTACTTTACCCTATCAAACACCATATTCTCCATCACTCCACAATCTATCATGTCCTTACCCTATCAATCTTGAGCTATTTAAGAACCCCCATTCTTCTTGTGCCTTTGATGTGCAGTAAGAGAGGGAAAGTTCACATGGGGTTGAAAAAGTGGCTCAAATGCTCAACCTTAGATTTCCCTACACATTGACAGTAATGCACAAGCGACTGCACCAACACTTTTCTCTCTCTCTCAAAATGCAGAAACAATTTTTTTTTCCTCTATTGTTACAGGACATGGTTTATCAGATTCAATAGTGTCCCATTTTGATGAAATGCAAAACTTCAGTTCAGCAGCACAGTCCAGAAACCCTCTTTAGGATTTCGAAGGGTGTGGATTGATAATCCAATCCTCACGTATAGGATAAAAATCCTCGAAAAATAAATGATGACAAAAATCATTGCTAGTGCATTTAAAATTCTACATATTTGTGTTGTACCTAACTAAAAATATTATGCCAACAAAGACTTGGAAATCCTTCACAAAGTTTGCATTGAACAAACATGACTTAATGTCACATGTGCTTCCAGCAATATCATTGTTCCCTTCTACGACTGGGTTGTTAGCATGACCTTGACATAATACATCTCAACTACTGAAAATAACAAGTTCAACGCCCAGAGTAAACACATGGAAACTATTAATAACTACTTAAACCATCACGTGACAATTGTGCTTTAAAAACAAATGGGTGATCAATGGGGCATCCTCCAATGCCTTTTGTCCAATCCTCTTATGGCACCATTGAAGGAAACTTCATGGTTTCTTGAAAGAAATTACTATACCAAGATAAAAACAAATCGGAAAAGGCATTTGAAATATTGTGTTCTAACAAGGAAGGTGCCAATGTATGAAATTAAAAACCCGCTGTAGTTTGACGAATAGTATTTACAAGGTATCATCCTTGTGCACACACTAGGTGAGGATGCTCCCAACTTGAAATCCTTTGAGAGGAAAGCTAAACAATCTTTTGATCTTTTTTTTTTTAAAAAATTAACAATCTTGTGATCTTGCATTACTTGAACATGCATATTTTGATTGCCCTTCAAGGAGTACACGGGTAAACCCTATGATTGTGTAGATTGAGAATTAATAAGCATGGTAGAAAAGATGGAACCTGATGTGCTTAGTTTCTGAGGGGCAGATTGTAGTATGAGGGACATGGGGTGATTGGTTGCCCACCTCCACTTCATGGATGAAATGTTGAAACTATGTTGCTCTCAGATGCTTACAATGTAATGTTAGATTCTATGACAGTGAAGGAACAACGAGCTAATTTGAAAAAGATCCAAAAGATGTAATGAAACAACTGAGCTACTATGACTTACATGTCTTCCATTTTGTATATGAAAGGCAAAGGGCAGGTGGTAGGAATGGGGCAACAAAGAGTAGCTTCTTAGAAGAGTAAATGGATACAAGCTTAATTGATGGATTTTCACTCAAGTACTTGGATCTGGCTGAGAAAGTGGAATGATTAGGGTTTAGGTAAGAGTTGCGTCAGTGAGAGTAAGAAGATGTCGTTATTTATTTCCAAACAACATTAGTAACAATAATTACTATTGTTATTGAGTGAGATACAACGATTATAAATTATTACTATGATGAATTCGTTCTAGACAACCCTTTAACAAACTTCCAATAGTCACTTTGACCATATTCATTGGGTAACAAAGACTGCATTGATATTGAAGCAAAGGAATGTGTATTTACCATTCAGGGTATCACTGCTCCTATTTTTCTTTCCCTTTTCTTCTTTATAATATTTTATTCATCAAATTAAATTAATTACTAGTCAGAAGAAAAGAAAACCAAATGAATTACCCTCTCTTTGGTTGTGATCTTGACATGATCAGAATAGATCTCTTGATATCTTTATTCATGTCATCAGCAATGGAGAAGCCACATTCATTCATGGACTCCACCATGGCAATAGAATCCTCCAAATCTTCTGTCTGCAGGGCCATCTCATTGGACTTCTCCACAATTTTATCCTATGCAAGCAGAACCAGAGAATTGTAAAAAGAACCGTTAAGAAATCACCACAAAATATCGACAAATGATAATAGGTGGAGAATACACAGCAATAAATCCACGAGCCACAGCGATATATATACACACAGTGCATAAACACCAACGACTTTGGAAGATTTTCTTTCTAGAATAAATTATAGCTAACCATCGAAAAGTGTGGAAGTTTCTTTGTGTTCTTTAGAGTGTTCTTTAGAAGGTGACAACAATCACCAAAACCTAACAAACTACAGAGTATGGTGTGATTATCAGAGACGCTCACAAGATGGGTTTCAAGTTATGGCATTTTCAAATAGTGAGGAGCAAAATGTAGCTCTTGAAAATATACTTTCTTATAATTTCCTTAGTTGTGGTTAAACCACTTAAGTAACCTTTTTCTAGACTAAAAAAATACTATTATCTGAACTTCCTGAAAAATCATATTCTTCTTCGGGATAGGTTTGAGCTCCAGAATTACTTCCTTCATTATGGATTCATCATCATCCTTTTTACAATGGTCACTATTAAGATCTGACGAAGCCAATTCTTTGACAATACCCTTATCTTTAGGGTAAGGCTGGATTTTTGTCTTGTCTTTAAGAGGATATTTTGTATTTTCGGCCTTCAGAGCCATTTATCTTTCCCTGCAAGAATTCTCTACCTAAAAAATCAAGAAAAGAAAATGTTTCTCCTCTAATATGTTCAATATCAAAATCAAAGACAGCAGAATTGCCAGCAATCTAGCAAAAATTTGTTTAGAAATAAGATTTTTTACATCATTTCTAAGACTTCCTTGGCAAATCTGCAATCTACTCTTAATAATATTTTTTGTTATACGAAACATCTTTGTATTTAGTCAAGCATTCTACCATGGATAAAATTTCCTTTTTGATAGAAGAATAACTATATTGAGTAGAATTCCAAGTTCCTGATGTGAAGTTTACAATTTCTTTCTTATCTTTCTTGTCTACTTAAAGTAGAATTCCCCCATACCTGATATCTGAAGCATCAGTTTGCACTATTTTGTAGCCTTGTGGATTCAGTGAACTTAAACAAGATGAAGCTTAACCTTGGATTTTGTTGGTGCATTTGTCTAATCATAATGCCCAAATAGGACAACAAAGGCAACTAATCTATCCTTTATATCAATTTGGATTTGCTAAAATCCTAACTAAAAGTCAGATTTGAAAAATATGTTTGCAAAGTATAACTTGCTAATTAAATCCTAAATATTAGGTATTTAATATCTTTTAGATTTCAATACCTTATTCAAAGGGTTATAATTTATGACCAAACGTGGAGCTCCTATTTCCAATTTATCAGCATTATTTACATAAAATGTAAGTTGAGACTAAAAACTAATTTAACTTACAATTTGTCAAGCCTACGTAATCATTCCTTTTTAAAAAAGTGAGTAGATAACTTTGAAACATATATGAGAAATGGCTTTCCTGTATTGCTTGAGAATAAAAGGTATTAGTAGAATAATTAGAATGGGCCATTGTCTAGTCTAGCTTGCCCACATGAAGCACTATTATTTGCAAATTCGGTTCCAAGTTCATACTCTAGATGGGGGGCAGGCAGCAGTGGGATCTTCAATACCATCTACTGGATTTCTACAAAATTTGGAGGGGCTTGTCCCCCTCTGCCTCCGCACCTGCATTTGAAAGTACCCATATTTTGCATGCATCACAGTCATTGAAGAATTACATGGTCCTAAACATAAGGGTATGTAATACCCATATGCATGGGGCTTGAGCATTTGCACATAGGTCCATTATTTGTCAATTAAGTGTATCAGTCTCAGGTGCCTCACTGACGAAAGCAAATGCATAAATCTGTATAATAGAACAACACCAACCCTTCAATGAGCAACCATAAACAAATAGTTAAGAATTTTTTTTTTTGGAAATGTGTTAAGAAAGAAATATATATTTTTTGTCTACAATCAACCCCACCCCCCACAAAAGAAAAAAAAGAGAAGTTAAAAATCTATATATAGAGACAGCCATTTGAGTCTAGTTCCTCTAATTTAGATAACCATTAATCCATCCAATACTATACATCCATCTAACTGCAGATCATAGGAATGGTCTGGACTCTAGATCAGGTCACCAACTCAAGCACCAAACCAAGAAGAAGATGGAAGCATAAAATGCACATTTCCAGTTTCAAGATCATATAATTCCTATATAGCTGTAACAGTTATAAATTTCCACCAAACCAAGAACTTATCTTTGTAGAAGATCAGGCCGCAAGATTATCTAAAAGGAAAACAAGAACAAGCAAGCACAGGAATCAGGACCACTGCTCGAAACAGCATGGAAATACAGTGGGTAGGAATTAAGATACTGTTTCCTGGCATTCCCTCTCCCGGTCATGATTAATGGTAGCAATAACCAGGACTGAATCGGTGAAATAAAATCAAAAGGAATTCTGGTTCACTCCAGATGCAAGAGTGGAACCTAAAACAAGCCAGACACAAAACCCCCTAAAAATTAAAAATACAAAAGTTCCCCCAAAAAAATTCTGGGTCACTGCCAATCTCATCCGCATTTCTAAATTCTAAAGGCATCTATGTTATCAAATTGGGGCAGCTATATGAGTTCCATTTTTTCCACTCAGCTCTATCGAAAAAAAAAATGAAGTCTTTCTGTTACAGAGTAATCTAACATGTCCTCTTTTATCCAACAGTTTGAAAAAATAGGCTAAATCCAACCTAAAAAATCGGATAATTTCCAATCTAAAGAAAAAAAAAATGGGTCACTTACAGAAGCACCCAATAACTGCCGAAAGACAGGAAAACAGGAAATTACAGAGAAATGAGATGGTGAGAAGAGAAGAGAACCTTGAGAGCGAGCAAGTTGGGAGCGGCACTTTGGCAGTGATGCTGAATGAAGAAAAGCCCAACCGAGGGCTCGTTTGCTAGATACTTGATCATATCTCCCACGCATTCGTTCACTGCCCAATGCCAGAGACATGAAGAAACAAAAAAACATGAACTAGGAATTCAGATCTGTAGATGGGAAAAATGGAAAAGGGGCAAACCAAGTTAAGATTGAGAGAAGAAAAAGAAGATGAGTACCTTCAATGAAGCCATCTATGGTCGAGAATCCATGCATCATGTCCGATTACGACAGCGGTTCATCACTGAACTTAGAGACTCGCGATTTTGAGTCGGAACTCCGAAACAGAGAGAAGAGAGTCAACCAAATACAAGAGAGAAGAAAGGCAGCTGACTGTTGAAGCCCAACATGATCGGTTGAGGAAAAATCGTCTTGGGAACTACAAGAATTCAAGAAAGTAAACGTCGTAAATTGCTTAGTTGCATGCCAATATAATTAATTTTTATAATTATATTTAGATGGAAGAGAATGGATTGATCGAAAAAAAATTATCTTTCAAGAATGTTGACATTTTTAATTAGACAGTAAAAATTTTATGGTCTGATTGTTTTGTCCCATTTATAAGACTTGAAGGCATCATCAAAGATTAAAGATCTATGTTTAAATAGAGATATATGTAAAATAATTTTGCATAAATCATTTTAGTTGTAATTTTAAAGGTAAAAAAATCAACACTTTACAAAAACTGTACTTAATTCAAGTGGGTGCTTTTAAAACGAAGTTGAATTAGAAAAGAATTAAATTTAAAAAGTGACACCGGTATCATGTGAAGAGAAGATGTCATCCTAAATAATTTTACAAGATTTTACATGGATGAAAATTTATTCATCGAGTTTATATGTCTAAAATTATTAATCTATACTACTATTTTTGTATTTTTTATAAATGGTATAATCAGTTACAAAGTTGCATCTGACACTATTTTATTTTTCAGTTTTTTACTTAACAATATAACCGCATATGTTAAAAGTAGACATGATGATCTACTATCATTTAAAATTTTAGTTCACAACTCATTTTTATTCACTTGATCGTTAAAATTGGAGAACAATTGTTAATATCAAGTGACTAAAAATTGAGTTTTAAACTAAAATTTTAACTAGTAATTATATTTTAAGTTAAAAATGTTCGATTATATTTTGTAAAAAATAAAAATATATAAAAACAGTGTCATGTGCGAACAAATCATTTCTTTACACTTAAGTATTATTCTCACACATCTCATCTCTAGATTTTTTGAATAATCAAAATTTGATAGAATCGTAGTAAAATGAGAGGAGAACGGCTACGGAGCTCTTTCGTTATCGAGGTCAGTTCTGTCTGGGTTGGATCAGTCTCAAGTTTTGAAAGTCCAATTCAATTTGGGCCGAACCATTTGCACTTTTCGGAGAGTAATATGCATGGCTGGTCTACTAAATTCATCAGAGCAACGACATGTTTCGGGTCAGATTTCAATTTCAGTCAACTCAAGGCTCAAACTGATCTAAAGTTGGCAGCCAAAATATTGAATAAATTCAATCACGGGTCTGATTAAATTAAATAATTCTAGTTTTGAAAGCTCAATTCAATTTCAGCCCAACTGAGGTCAGATTTTATTCCAGAATCACCTTGAACTGATTTGAAAATTGGAAAAGGGCAAAGTTGATTAAGTTCAGTCATGAGTTGAAAGAGGTTCAAGTTTTGAAAACTTGCATCAATTTTTTCAGCTCAAATTTAATCCAAATTTGGGTTAGGCAAATTAGTATAAAATACCAATATATGAATATAAACTGTGTTTACGTATTCTGTAATTTTTTATTTAAATGATGGGTAAAAATAGGTAATTTGTTTGAATTAGTTAGGTCTCAAGTTTTTTCTTGGCTTGGATGAGATCAAATTGAATTGAGTTAGACTATGGTGGCAAAACTGGGCATAATTAGCCCAAAAATCACCTCTACTTAACCATGTACCTCCAAATGGAAAAGCTAAGATGTTAAGAAATGAGCAGGAAATATTTTGAAAGAAACACTAATATGTAATTTAATGTGGAAAGTCTCATTCTTTTTTCATATTTAAATAAGTCTCATTATTTTTTGTTAGTCATCTGAAAGAATCCTTTTCTTTATTCAGAGTATGATCTGTGAATTTCAATTTTGCACTTGTAAAATAGCAGTATAGTATATTTATGTCCTATTATATTAGAGAAATTCTTAATCATATCAAGATTAGGTCCTACACATCCGTCATTTGTTGAAATAAGAACTTAATATTTTAAAATTTCAAATTTTACCAATGAATGATAAATATACAAGACTTAATCATAAGTCTCTTGCACCTTATCTTTTTTCATTATTTTGTACAAAATAAAAGGAGAAATCCATACTTAATGGAGTGCAAGAACTTAGCATTGTCAGATATCTACACCTATTTTAATTTATAGTTTTTTAACTTAGATTAGATAACTAAAAATTTCATCTATAAAAGTTCTCCTAGGGGAACCCTTTCATTTCTTACATTAGGATGAGATTAATGATCATGCCTAACTTAATTTTCAAAATACCAATTTGAAATTTACGTAGCATGTATTAAATTGGAATTACAGGTTTTAACTCATGAAATATTGGAGTTGTCTTCTAGAATATAGGAAAACAACAAAGTTTTTAAAATAAATAAAAATATTAAACTTATTTTGAAGTTTCAAAATACTTTTCTCACGTAACCCTCACCCAAGGTGCATCGATCCATTCGTAAATGGATTAATTGAATCTTGCCTGGATAAATAGGTCAATTGACCTAACCATATCGATCCATTAGTGAATGGATTAATTGTCTCAAACAATTTTAATACATTTGAGTTGAATCAGTCTATTTAATAAATAATTGCCTCTTTTCTACTCATTCTAATATGATTAATTTATTAAATGACTTAGGAAGCCACTTATGATGGGTCATAGGAAAATTTGCTAAACTTCATTTCTCCTTCATTGAAGCGAAAGCTGCATTTTAATTCACACCCCAAATACAAACCCATCTCCATCTCTCTAATATACAAGGCACTAATTATTCTTCATTGAACTGAAAATTGCAATTCAATTCACACTTCACACTACATACAAATTATATAGAGGACGCTTTCCATAGTTTTATCTGGAATTCACATTAAGTTATGAGGAAATGTGTATCTCAGAGTGTGAGTGACATGAGAACGCCATAATTTTTAGAATGGGGCACCGTCAAGAGAGAGAATGCTATAGAGACTAAAGAACAACACATTTGATGAATTTTTTGTGAATAGCATGTCTTTATAATAAAATACAATTATAAATTCATAATAGTTAAAGAGCAGATGAATGAAGCTGTAAAATAAATACTCATGAAGTCGAATTTGAGAGAAAAGAGATGATGCAAAGAGAATACATGTATCAACGAATCAAAACTTGTACATATTCAATTTCTACAAATGAATCAGTTGATATCTTTATCTGAAGTTTAAATCGAGTGATTAGGCCCATGTCCCTAAATAATATCCGCTTAAGCATGTTCTATTTTATATGATTTATAAGTTGGCATGTCCATTCTCAACCCAACGACTCATCATACAATCAAATGCATAAACCCGATTAAAAAATATGCTTCTATTTTATATTTAATAGGAGAGAAACGTCAAATACAACCACCTTCAAGGCTTCATCACCAATCTCAACATTCATTTTCTCATCAATAGAATTAATGTTTCCTTAAAGTAATTCTCTACTGTCTTGGTAACTCATCCCAAGATCTTAAAATAATCTTCCACTGTAAAGGAACAAAGGGAAAAAAATATTGACGTGCAAACCTCACCTCCAACCACTTTCGATTTTTAGTTCAAAATTGTCTCTGTCTGTCTGTCTGTCATTCTTTCTTTCTTTATTAACAGGACTAATTCTTGTTTCCTTCAATTAATCTCATTTAGTTTCTATAAGCTCCGTGATATGCTTAACATGATTCAAATAGAGGTTATCGAATTGAGTAGCTGACCTGTTAGCTTCATGGAATAAGCTGTTTTAGATGAAAATTATTTTGAAAGTTCAAATTTAATATGAATAAAGTCCATGGCACCACGGCTGTCAGTGTGTCACCTAACAGCCTAACACAGACCGCTTGCAGTTGGAAGTCTGAAAGACAGGGAACCCACATTAGCAAATCGATGATGACGCGCGACTATCAAAAATTCAAGTTAGATGTGAAACTCGCCACACGTAACACAACTGAATAGGAAGGTCACAAGATCTTCAATGCAACTGCAGCGTATCAGAACAATG
Organism: Chimonanthus salicifolius; assembly: GCA_013350335.1. NCBI lineage: Eukaryota > Viridiplantae > Streptophyta > Magnoliopsida > Laurales > Calycanthaceae > Chimonanthus > Chimonanthus salicifolius. Next base: position 56,003,194 of record CM023539.1, read on the forward strand.
GGCCCCATGAATGCCAGATTCAAGCCAGTGATGAAGTGGGCCCACAGTTGGGGACCATGAAAATGCTAGCTGTCCTGTAGTTTGATTCTTAATGAGTGAGTGAGTAGGGTTAGATCAAGTATCACAACAGGTGGCATCCAATGTACATGTTAGACAAGCTACATGCTTCCACATGGTTACGGTAACCTGATGAGTAGATTTGATGTCGAATGCCTAGAGTGACGCTCCATTTTCCTGAGCAGAACTACTCGGTTTAATTTCAAAACCTTAATATTGGACAGTAATTCTTTCACGAGAATTTTGTATAATTAGATACGAATTTTAGTATATTATTAAATTTACTTTTCATGTCTACAATATCAAAAATTAAAAAAATAAATAACAGTAAATTGGCTTACTTATCGAATTACTTACTAGTTATTTGGCGAGTCAATTTACTCTATTTTTCGGTGCTGATAAATGAACCGATAAATAACAATATACTAAAATTCATGTTTGTTTATACAAAATTCCTATAGGAGAATTGCTACTCTTAATATTTTTATCTTATAAAGTAAGAATTTAGATGAAAATGAAACAATATCCATTTTATATTTCAATACTCCATCGTCTATCTTATTCAATCAGACAAATTATTAATCAAATTTTAAAGTTATTATCTTAATCTATTCTTACTTTAAAACGTGTAGGGGTGGGTCTTTCAATCTATCTTTGATCCTTCTCCTCAAAGCTTGCTTGTTACCACTAGTCACGTCAATAAATTTTCTTCGATGGGTTGCTTCTTTGTCAATACCCTCTTTCACACGCCATTGAGTTTCAAGTCAAAATCCAGAAGCCTGTAAATAAAAATCAAACTTCCAAAGCCCTAAATCACTAAATCGATGCCATATTATAGACTAGTCAACAGCCTTTTACTCTTCATTCATCTAATCATATTCTCCCCCTCCATCTCACACATGATTAGCAAATCATTAACCTAAGCACCAGGACTCCATTTTGTTTTCTATTAAAATTAATAATATATAAATACATACTCATATACATATATACATCTGTTTAAATCTTTATATGTCTAAGTGATAAATCCAAGTCTAAACTCTTTGGTGAGCTCACAAAGTAGGCATGCTGGAGAAAATCAACCAAGTGAATCCTAGATTTAGATTCTGATTAAATGATAAATTATATGTTTCTGACTTTTCGTCTAATTTATATATAGATAAAAAATTATGATTTTAATGATGGTAATGATCATGTAATTTGTATATTATATTCTAATTCAAAAAAAATCTAATTATAGCGTAGAAATTAAAATTTGTAAAACTCTTAAAGAGAGCTGAGATCTCCCATATATGTGGTGTCTTAAAGGCATTAGGGTATGCAAACCAAAAACCCTATGCTCTCAAAGGAAATGACTCCATGCTCACTAGTTTGTACTTCGTAGTGTATTAACTTGAACATCTCCTTGGCTTCTGTCTAGCATTGCAGAGTTGAATTAGGCACTCTGCAAATGAAATCAAGCAAACATTTAAAACTTAAGATTTACATTTATTTCAATTTTTTTGTTGAGATGACTTTTTAATTTTTTTAAAACACTCGATAAAACAACTTAAACTCATATGATTCAACATTTTATCAAATTGAGTTAATTCAAACAAGAAAAATGAGTAAGTCTCAAATTTTACAATTGTAGTTGTAAGCATTGAACAATTAAACATTGCCGACAATGAAGTCTTTCAGTTGAAATTTGAAAAGAAACATAAGAGCATAGAAAAAAAAAATTCAATTTTGAATGTAAGAAATACGTTCATTTATTGGACGGCAAATGATGGAAAATGGTACTCCTGCAATGACACATTGTTTATTGATCAATACTTGACTATTTGTTGAATTTATTATATTTGGTATGAAAATTTTAATGTATCAACTGTAATTTGCCAGTAAAATATAGGATTGAATATAATTTATCTTCTATTTATATCTTGTTGATTCTTGTCATAACTAATAGCTAATATTTAAGATTTCAAGCTTAAATCACAGCTCCTTACTGAGTGGGCCACACCACTGTGGCAAGTGCTGATTCTACCTAGAAGGTACAAAGCAAAGGGACCACATGTTATCATCAGTATTGCATTGTTTAGCAATCATGAACATTGTAGGCTGCTGCTCCCATAGTGAAGGGAAGTCCCTTTCCCACAGCTAAAGTTTCATTTCATTAATCATTATAAAACCATCTAACCCACTTGATCACACCACCTAAATTGTCAGTGGGCCACACCACTGTCTCTCTTTCTCTTTTTTTTTTCCAGTTTTATCCAACCATTCTCACACTGACGAAATTGGCACATACACCAGCTCTGGTTGGAATTGGATTAGTCTTAACTCTCAACTCTGAACCACCTGCTCCACCTTGGGTTTCAAATAACAAGCTTTACCCAAAATTGGGTTCCTCATTGCCAGTCACTTTTCTCATAACTACAGTGTCTAAGAATAAAATACTAGTAAAAGATAAATCTTAAAACCAAGTGCCGTCTCTTTCGCTTTGTGGTCCATGGCTATGAGCCAACACCAATTTATATCTAGCATGAAAGTCCAAACGGCTTGTAAACTTGTAAATTGTAATGTGGTGTTTTGTTGGATACTTCTATATATATTTTTTTTCAATAATATGAGTATTCTTATTCTATATTTTTTTTATAACTACATGCTCCTATATTAAATGGCGATTGCTAATTTATATATAATTGAAAATCTAGTTTAAGTTAAAATATTAAAAAATATCTATTTTTCAAAATATTAAGGACAAAATATTCTTTAAAAGGTCGCATTATGTGTTCTTCTAATGACTTATTTTGAGTAAACATTTTCTTGATATAATTATATAAAATCTTGTTTTATTACAATGTGCGTAATCATTATTTGAGTTAAACTAAATTTTCAAACATGTATATGTAAATTGAGACTTTAAATATGTCACTTTTGTGCAAAGAACTAAAAGTCCTCGTTGTAGAGAAATGATTTTATCAGTGTAAACTTTCAATAACAATCTTTGACTTGAATTATTGAATGAATTTAAAAAGGTAAAGATTGTCCACTATTTCTTATTTAAAAGTTATGAAAAAAAGTTCATATCAATTTATTGTCAATCCATTCACAACAAATTATCTCTCTGCACTACTATTCATTATCTTCTCAATTTATTATGTTATATTATGTTTTCAGATAATTATTCCGTTTTGAGTTTTAAAAAATATTTATTCTTCTACAATAATACCACACGTTAAAATCCTTTTAACTTCTTCACAATTGCAAAAATATGACAAAGGATTTTGAAGGTGTGTGGTATTTCATGATACATACATTGAATGCTTTAGAAAAATAAAATAATTTAAAAAGAAACCATGACTCGCCAAAGTCACCGCTTTGACTCATTCAACTTGCTGTATCTACTTGCCTACATCAATAAAAATATTTGATCATGTGACTCAGGTTCTGAATTGAGAAAAATTAGACCCGATTTAAACTCTAAACAACAGCTTGGACCTGATCGCTTCTCAGATCGAGTATGGTTAGTGTCTCATACCCGGATCATGGATCTTGGATTCTAGACGGGACAATTCAATTTTCTCCTTTCATAGATTTCAGAAAACTTGCTCCTACTTTCTAAGAAATATAAATGCCTTTTCTCTTCCTCCCCGGTAGGGAGCATGGATCTTACCTCGACTCTTTCTTCTCCCTTTCCCGGTTTCCTCTCTCGCTTGCTGTAAACGAAAGGATTTCGTAAAAATGCAAGCAGTCAACGTTTTGTTTTAGGAGCGTTGGAATCTGAGATGCCATTCGTGTGGGCTCTCTGAATTATAAGCTCCACACATTTCCTCATTTTTGGATCCTTTTCCGATGGCTTCTTTTGCCCGCCTCTTTCCCATCACTTACATTCTTCTTCTCTCATCCACCACATGTGGATCTGCTCATCACCTTGTTTTCTGTGGTTGGGTCTCTTCGGTTTTCTTCTTCTCTTCCTTTCCCACCTTCTCTGCAGCTTTTGAGAGCACACCCACTTCCCCGCGGCCTCTAAAAACTGGTTCAACCATCAGCTTAGGTCATAGAGTTCTCATTGGAGTCGGCATCTCATCCATTTTCCTCACTTGGGTTCTCCTCATGGCCTACTTCAAGTGCTTCAGATTCAAGATCCGGAAGAAAATCGGGAGCGAGGTGGATGTAGAAAGCAATTTGAACGAAACACCTGCTCCCGATCCGTCCTATTCCTCAAAGAAGCCTTCTTCTGATGATCTTACCAAGAATTCAGTGAAGAGATTCAGCTGGGAAGAGATAGAGAGGCTTACGTCGAACTTCGCTTGTGCCATAGGCGAAGGAGGATTCAGTACAGTCTATCTCGCTCGTTTCTCCGATTCTAGCCTTGGAGCGCTCAAAATCCATAGTAGCAGCGAACGGTTGAGTCGGGTTTTTAAGGAAGAGCTTCAAGTGTTGATGCAGGTCAGCCATGAAAACATCGTCAAGCTGCTTGGGTACTGCGACGAACGAGGTTGGTTCTTAAACTGAACAAAAAAAAATCACAAAAAATTCTTTTTTTCATTTCACTTCTGTTTTACTTTTTCTTTTGAGAACTGTCTCTTCTATATCACCTCTAGTAAATCGGAAAATTCCATCAACCAATTATTCTTATTTATTAGTAGTTTGTGATCTTTTGTCAGATTTAGTTCAGCCGTGGATAAAACTATTGCATTGATCATCTGGAGAATGGGACCTCTGCTGAGTTTTTACTGTAAAATGTTGAAATGGGACCTCCAATTATTATGATTTTTGGTTTTTTGTCTGCAAAATATTCTTTTGTTCTGTGTCAGTTTCAGCGCCTCATTGGAGCAATACGATACAAGGGGTGCCATTTTTACCAAAAATATCTCAACTGAAATAAACATGAGAGAGACTAGGTTTTTGGACGAGATATATGTCATGTTATTTCAGTTCTGTCCATATTTCTTTTGGAAACCGCCTAGCCAAAAAGAAGATGAAGTAGATATTTCGGCAGAAAATATTGATGATATTTGGCCGAGATTTCAGTGACATGGATCATTTCAATTCAAAAGACCACGTGAAAAAAAATTAAAAAGAAAAAAGACCGTTGCGTGTTTTGGCCGAAATTTACTGAAATTTCGGTGAATGCAGTTTTGATCTTGATCGCTAATTGTCTAAAAATCCCAAAGAACACGTCTCGTTTCTTCCTTCTTTTAAAACATTCCAAATGGTAGTGAGGATAGCTAACACAGTGATTTTTCTGTGTTGCAGAAGAAGGTGCTTTGATGTTGGAGTACGTTTCAAAGGGAAGCCTTCATGACAAGCTCCACAATCCATGTGGGAGCGACCAGATTCTCACTTGGAATTGCCGGATGTTGATCGCATTCCAATTAGCCCGTGCAATTGAGTATCTTCATGACAAATGTGCTCTGCAAATCATCCACAGCGACATCAAAGCCTCGAATGTGCTCCTCGACGAGCAGCTCAATTGCAAACTCTGTGATTTTGGGTCTGCAAAAATGGGCTTTTCGTCAACAGTCCTGCCATCATCGGCAAACCCAGTAATGGGTTCTCCTGGTTATGTCGATCCTCATTATATTAGGACTGGGTTCATCTCAAAAAAGAACGATGTCTACAGTTATGGGGTGCTGGTTCTTGAGTTATTAACAGGAATCGAAGCTTTTTGTGAAGAGAGGCAGCAGCTCCTGACTTCTCTTGCAGGCCCAATACTTAGGGACTCGACGAAGGTGACCGACATGCTGGATTCACGGCTGGCGGGAGAGTTCCATACAGAGGAGGCCATTGAAATGGCTTCAATTGCCGCGCTTTGCCTTCACCAGCAGCCCACCACGAGGCCTTCCATGGCTGACATTTTGCTGACCATGAGAGAGAAGGTCTCATCCATATCCTTCATTGCCAATGCATAGATGTAAATTTCATACATAGTGTAAACCGAAAACAGAGAGAACAGAGTTCATGAGAGCCCAAAATTCAGAAAGGAAACGTTGGTGAATTTGAATTTGAGCAAAATGGCGATTTTACCCTTTCATTTTCCTACTCAATCTGGCATACGAGGGGAAATCATTGGGTAAGATTGCAATTTGGTGGGTTGTTCCTCTGTATACTATTTTGTGAGCTTTTTACAATGTAAAGATGGGTGAGTTTCATCCTCCACAGAGAGAGGCATCAGAAATGAAATGGGGCCAAGTTAGAAGAATTTGGTGCTTTCTTGGAGTGTACGGTGAATGTGGGTTGCTGGGTCTTTAGGGCATTGACAATTGAATGTAAATTGAATGTGGATAGTGAGAGCTCAATCCCTTAAGCTGTGTGCAACTGGAGTGGCTTTTCCTTGTCACTGCAATTATGGAATGGATTTTTCACTCACTTTCTCTATTTCTTTGTCATCTTCAATTAAATGAATGAATAAACTCAAGTTGTGCTAACATGCACCCAAGGCCAAAAAAGGAAAATTTAGGGCTAGCCAATGGCCACTAACAGCGCTAGGTCAAACCCATTTTATGTTCATAAAGGACAAGTGAATAGTAGATCTGATATAAGATTTTATGCATCTAGCTTTAGGTAACAAATGGGCTATAAAATGGGCTAGGGGTATTAGGAGACCTCTTTGGCGGTTAACTGCAACTGTTAGGGAAATTAAGGGGCTACTCTCGGGCATGGAGGTTGCCTTCAATCAGATTAGTCGTTCAGCGAATGGTGTGGCGGATTTTTTTGCTAAGAATGGTGTAGAAGGGTCGATTTCAGGCGTTTTAATTTTATAGCATAGTTGCTATGGTGGTTAGGTTTTGTTCTTTTTTGGCTTTTTTGTTTTTTTGGGCCCATTCCTCGTAGGCCTTTTGTGCCTTGTAACTTTTCTTTGCTCTTTCTTTTCTTAATGAAATCTCTTCTTTACCTCTCAAAAAAAAAAAAAACAAATGGACTATCAAAAGGGTTTATCCCAATTGTTTTGAGAGTAAGATCTCTAAAGGGAAGTCTTAGGTTCAAATCATAGGAGTTCTAATGAAGGGTTACTTTCCATGAGAATATGTATAGACTTAAGGTCCCATCGATTTATCAGGTGTGTATGGATAGAGAGTTTTTACATACTCCGGAGGATTAATAAGGTGAGACGCCACCTCCGAACTTAAAAAAGAAAAGAAAAGAAAAAACAAACAAACAAAGGGCTATCAAGCACACATTGCTGTGGGAATTGTTTGATGAATAACAACTTAGGACTAAAACGTATTTCAAATATTTCATTAATGCAAATCTATCCCCACAAGGAAATGAACTGATGTAAGACTCCTACAGCTGCTGCATTGTGTTATTTAACTATCCATTTGATCATATTTTAGATATATGACTTTTTTAAAAAAAAAAAAATTGTAGATTTTCAACAATAACCCTTTACACATGATGTAAACTAGGTCCAACGAAATTATTACCCGTATATCTCATTCTATTGACTTATTGGGCATTTTGGCTCATGCCCATGTGAGAAGCGGACTCTACTCTATGATGGGGAGCCTTCTTGTGCTTGAACACTTTTTTTTTTTTCTCTATAATAAAAAAATCATTTTTTATATTTTAGAAAAATTACCTAATTTCATTAATTGTGCCACAAGAGGGTTTGAAGATTGTGATATTCATCCCTAACCTTTCACTCATTTTGACAAGAGGAAATCATTTTCTTTTCTCAAAATCTTTTAGTATTAGAATATTACGTGTCTAGTAGGGTCTATCATACGATAGGAGCGTTAGATTGACTAGCCTAATATGAGATAAACTTAAGAGTTTGATTTTCCGCTTTCAACATTTTCAAAGATTTTAGGGTATTGATTAAATATCTAACATAGAATCATCTTCCACCTTGATCTCCATTACAATTGAAATAGGCAGGCATTTAATGTTGTCAGCCCTTCAAATATAACACATGTTATTTGAGAAAAATATAAGCCGATATTTATTGAAATTTTAAAAGATGAAGAAGAAAAATTGGACAATACCACTTATATGTTGGCAGTATAAAATAACACAAATATTTTATTGAATGACAGGTCGCCAATATATCTTGCATAATGCAAGACACTGATATTTCATATCAAATAATTTTTTTCTATTCATTATAAATCAGCCACTAATATTGGTAGAATAAACTGATATTTTCTCGAATTCAAAATTTATAAAACCGGTTTTAATGAATTATACAAGGACACTTTCTAGCTAAAATATCAGCTGGCATCTTTATTTGTGTCTAATCTATATGAAAAGAGTAAAATATAAATAGAATAACTTAAGTATCAACTAATGATATTAATTCATCAACTTATTATCACTATTATTATTAAAATTTATTACTTCTCTACTTGACTTTGTGAATTTTACTAAAGAAACGGGTACTTGAAATCTTACCAAAAATACAAACCTTCACAACTCACAAATAAACATGTCTGGAATTCTGGATATATCAATACTGTTCTAAATTTCTCTAAAAAATGCATGACACTGATCTCTATGTGTTCGATAATTGTCATTTTCAAGTAATTTTAAAATGTTAAACCGTACCTAATACCTATTTATTTTAATTCCGTATTAGGAGTTAGATTAGATGGCCTGTTCCTGTCTATTGGTCCATTCACACATTAATGGGCCCATGGAAGTGGGAAAATTTATGCACCACCGATGACTTGAGAACAAAGATACAGATTTACAATTTTACATACACGAAATTACAAACTTGTTACCTTGATGTACTTGGATTGGAAGGTTTCACCTACTTTTGTGGTAAACGAGAAAGAGGTGGGACCCACTCATTTAAGAAAATGTTGGGTCTAAATATGGGGCCCACCCATTTAAGAAGGGGTTTCATGGAATCCATGGTGGGTCCCATAGGGGGTGGGGGGAAATAAATTGCTGGTCCAGCGGACTACCATCCTCTTTAAGATGATTAGTGTGGGGATTTGACCAAAGTGGTGCTTTGCCTGCGGTGGTTAGCATGGGTTTTCAAGTTATTTCTTTATAAGAATCCTCAAATTACTACTCCTTTAGTCATTTTGAGGTGTGATATTTGCTCTGCCTCACTTTGACTTTTTTAGTATTTAATAGATAATAAAAGATAGGATTTTTGGTGCCTTGCATCATGAAGGATGGTATTTTACATTAAACTAGATAAAACTAACTTTAATTTAGATTTTTATCATATTGAGGCAGTTTAACTCAACTCATCTTATCCTCAAAGTTATTATAAAAAAATGGCAATCTTTTTTATATTAAACAATTAATTATCTAATATAATTGAAGAATAGATAATCATAATTTAAAGAAATTAAAAAAATTAAAAAGACATTTGAATAAGACGAACTTAGCTAAAAACACCTTCATTGCATTTCAATTTTATGAAAAGCTACTTAAATTTAAATTCTGTATAGTTAGCTTGTCTCGTCTCACATTAGATTAATTTTTTTAAAAAAAAAAAAAAGAGTATGGACTCCCTCTACTAACTTTCTCTCTCTTCATTATCATCAAAGGTTAGTACGACGTTCAAATCTACATGCCTTAATTAAAATAGAAAGAAAGAACTTTGTCTTTGATGAATTTTCTTTAAACAAACTTCATTGATGAAGTGATTAGTAGGTCCTAATCCAAATAGAAGGTTCTGTCAAGTCATAAAATGAGATAGTAATCTTTTTTCAAACACTAATCAAATTTGTAGAGCAGGAATATATGGTACAAACGACCACAACTTCCTTCTTCCAATAAAAAAGCTGCCTGCTTTGTTGAGTTGCAATTCGGTTCTAAGTTAACATCAATAATAAATCAAGTCAGTCTTGGAAAAGGCAATAAGGTATAAAATGCAGAAGGAAGAATGTGAAATGCATGTGAACTGAAAACTTTGCAAGTACTAAAAAAAAAAAAAAGTCTAAGGCTGCACCCATCACGTGCTAGGTCTTATCTTAATTTCATCTTTTGACTTTGGTGCATTGGCATCTCTTGCTTTTCAAGCTTTCTCATTCTCTTTAGAAGATTTTTTTTTAGCAATTATAGAGGTTTGATCATCCCAACGTAGATTCATTTCAGACAGACCCCATTGAGCATACAACTATTTTATTAAAAAATTAAATATGTTCTTCTGTATTCGCTCTAGTAAATAATTAATTAACTGATATCATCAACTACAATTAAAGGTAAAAAATATCTATACCAAATCAAGTTGAACAACTCCATAGAAACATCTGGATCATGTCTCAGTTTCAACGGCTACAAGAACTATAGGTAGATCAAGGTAAGATTTCTTGAATATTTTCACTATCTCCAGATTTAACTAACGTACCAAAGTACTAAGTAATTCTCTACATCTTATCAATGTTGCCTGTGGGTTATACAATAGCTGTATATGCTACATTTACAACAATCGTGTTGTCCCTGTTATTCCTCGTCACGTGGGGATGTCTACCATTAAAAAATAAAGAATTAAAGAGATATGTTATTAGCTAGATTGTGAGTCTTATAAATTTATATTAATTTAATAGGTAATTATATGAATATAAAGTGTATAACGTTTCACTATTAACTTATAATTCAAGCCATATAATCTCAACCTTTAAATTTTGATTAAGTATGTATGGACTATTGATTTTTAAAAGTTTAAAATCAAAATATAAAATAATCAGATGAATGTGAGTTTCATACAAAAACTATTCATATGATCATCTTTACATCAGATTCAATAATGTGAGACCTATAATTTATTTTTACTAGATGTCTCGCCATCAACCAAGATTCAACATGTCTCGATAGAGTTTTAAAAAATAAAAGTATTAATCCCAATTTAATATAAAAGAAAATGTCAAAGGTGTTTGGATACTTGTACGTTTATATTTATCTACCGGTGTGGCCGCTTGTTTAATTAGACGTCTATTGATCATATAGTGTTTAGGGCATCAACTTGCTACCCTTTAGTTGTTCATAGTGGGTTACTTTCACTCTTTTGTAAATGGCTAAAAGGCCCCTTCACATCACGACGAGGACTGAGGCTCCGTCTTCATTAATTAATGTCTCTTCCTCTCTTTCTCTAACATCTTAACATATGGTTGGCGATATAAGAAAACTAGTGAGCACATGAGATATGGAATGTGGTTGACAATCAAAGGATTAGTGAGCACATGAGATATGGAATGTGGGTCTCTCTCACCACCCATATGGTTGGCAATCCAAGGGAACTTTGAAGAACATGACATATGGAATGTGGGGTATTTGTTAAATAGAACTTTTTTTTTTAATCTTACTTTCTTTTTAAAAGAAGAAGACGAAGAGAGATTATGGGAAGCACAAACTAAAGGCTTTGGAGAAGAGTCGTGCAGTCCTCTCATTCCATTCATGTGGGAGCACCACAAACCACATGTATTGGTTAGAGCCTTTCTCCCTTTACAAGGACAAAGAAAAGCTGTGCCAACGCCAATTTCTTGTCCCATCAAACCTTAATCTCATGCTATATTATCTCATGATCTCATCCTATTCCCATTTACTTGAAATTATGTGAGAAATGGTATATTGATAGCATTTACTCTATCCATGCAGTGAATTAGTAAATGTCTCGCGCTGGATTTTCTACTATTTTTCATACGTAAATTAAAAAAAAAAAAGTATTAAATATCTTAAAGGATTTTTAAGAATCCAAAATCATTCGATAGGATATTGACACATCATCCTGTGTCGGATGCAATGATATATCTTTGCCATTTATGTGGGTGCCAATATAGACACCGACACTTTCTGTTAGCAGACACCGAAATTCAGATTTTAGGTGAAAATTACCATTCTGCCCTTCCGTCTTTCCGTGCGGAACTGATATGAAGAAATCGATCGATCGAAGCACGAAGAAGAAATCAATCGATCGATCGATCCTGAGAATGAAAATCAATCGATCGATCGATTGATCCTGAAAACGAACAAAACCTTAACAAATCGATCGCACCATCGTGCGGTCGATTCTGTTAATATCCTACAGTTAACATATTATTTAAATAATAAAATTTCTTTTAAAACTTTAAAGTTATTTTTTAAGCACTGTGTATTTTCAAATTTTCTCAAATTAAATATCCGGACTAATTACGATAACTTGATAAAAATACTTTAAGACTTCAAGGTCTTTTGACACTCCCAAATGCTTAAAACAGAGTGTTTTACAAATAAGGGTATCCCTAGGGTATGCCGAAAACACATTTAGGAGTGTCAAAAGACCTTGAAGTCTTAAAGTATTTTTATCACGTTATTTTAATTAGTCCGGATATTTAATTTGAGAAATTTTGAAAATACACAGTATTTAAAAAATAACGCTAAAGTTTTAAAACTTTAACATTATTTTTTAAGCACTGTGTATTTTCAAAATTTCTCAAATTAAATATCTGGACTAATTACGATAGCCTGATAAAAATACTTTAAGACTTAAAGGTCTTTTGACACTCCGAAATGTGTTTTCGGCACACCCTAGGGATACCCTTATTTATAAAATACTGTGTTTTAAATATTTCGGAGTGTCAAAAGACCTTAAAGTCTTAAAGTATTTTTATCAGACTATCGTAATTAGTCTGGATATTCAATTTGAGAAATTTTGAAAATACACAGTGTTTAAAAAATAACGTTAAAATTTTAAAGATTTTTTTTATTTAATTACTGTAGCATGCATATAATGAATCGATGGATAGCATCAATCGACAGATCCGTCGATCGATTCATAGCATCGATCGATTCATAGCATCGATTGATGCTATCAATCCATTCATTATATGGATGCTACAGTAATTAAATAAAAAAAATCTTTAAAAGTTTAATGTTATTTTTTAAGTATTGTGTATTTTTAAAATTTCTCAAATTAAATATCTGGACTAATTACGATAGTCTGATAAAAATACTTTAAGACTTAAAGGTCTTTTGACACTCTCAAATGCTTAAAACAGAGTGTTTTACAAATAAGGGTATCCCTAGGGTATGCCGAAAACATATTTAGGAGTGTCAAAAGACCTTAAAATCTTAAAGTATTTTTATCAGACTATCGTAATTAGTCCGGATATTCAATTTGAGAAATTTTGAAAATACACAGTGTTTAAAAAATAATGTTTAAAGTTTAAAACTTTAAACATTATTTTTTAAACACTGTGTATTTTTAAAATTTCTCAAATTGAATATCCGGACTAATTACGATAGTCTGATAAAAATACTTTAAGACTTTAAGGTCTTTTGACACTCCGAAATATTTAAAACACAGTATTTTATAAATAAGGGTATCCCTAGGGTGTGCCGAAAACACATTTCGGAGTGTCAAAAGACCTTTAAGTCTTAAAGTATTTTTATCAGGCTATCGTAATTAGTCCAGATATTTAATTTGAGAAATTTTGAAAATACACAGTGCTTAAAAAATAATGTTAAAGTTTTAAAACTTTAGCGTTATTTTTTAAACACTGTGTATTTTCAAAATTTCTCAAATTATATATCCGGACTAATTAAAATAACGTGATAAAAATACTTTAAGACTTCAAGGTCTTTTGACACTCCTAAATGTGTTTTCGGCATACCCTAGGGATACCCTTATTTGTAAAACACTCTGTTTTAAGCATTTGGGAGTGTCAAAAGACCTTGAAGTCTTAAAGTATTTTTATCAGGTTATCGTAATTAGTCCGGATATTTAATTTGAGAAAATTTGAAAATACACAGTGCTTAAAAAATAACTTTAAAGTTTTAAAAGAAATTTTATTATTTAAATAATATGTTAACTGTAGGATATTAACAGAATCGATCGCACGATGGTGCGATCGATTTGTTAAGGTTTTGTTCGTTTTCAGGATCAATCGATCGATCGATTGATTTTCATTCTCAGGATCGATCGATCGATTGATTTCTTCTTCGTGCTTCGATCGATCGATTTCTTCATATCAGTTCCGCACGGAAAGACGGAAGGGCAGAATGGTAATTTTCACCTAAAATCTGAATTTCGGTGTCTGCTAACAGAAAGTGTCGGTGTCTATGGCACCCCATTTATGTTCTGTGCATTCTATTTTTAAGTGACTGATCAATAGTATCATCCATAGTGTGGCCTATCACATCAATGGTCCAGATCGATGTTGCATAGACCAACTCATACACAATTGGGAATGACAGCTAAAATGAGTCATTTGTTGGATTTTAGCTCAACTTTTTTTTTTTTTTAATTTGGGTTGTGTTTATGGTAGATCCAGAGGGTCCAATCTGATTTATTGATAATATACAAATATATAAGTTCTCTTTCTCTAGGATTTTCTTTGGACTGTGAGTTTTCTCTTGGGTGTGAAGAGAAGAAAAAAAAATAGAGAGGAAAGATGTGACGAAGGAGATAAATGGAAGGGTAATTTGTTATCCGGGAATTGTTGTAGTGGAATTGTGCATCACGCAATGTGGATATCGCCTTCGAGTGAACCATATAAAATCACTGTATTCTTCTTGCAGTGTGTTTGATCTGTGATTGTGTGTGATTTGTTTTACAATACCATTGCCATCCTTGAGTCCAGTGTTACTGGTGGGGTTTTCGTCAAATACCGCTGGGGAAATGACAAGTTTACGCCTAATATTACATTCCTATCATCTGTCTAACATAACAAAAGGAAGAGATGATATGCTCAACTCACAATAGATGCATTTAAAATTTAAACTTTATGTACTTTCCACAACGTACAACGGAGTTTCCAAAACCAGACATTCATGACGATTGCTAGATATTGTATACATTAAGGGGCGTGAGTGTTGAGCTGCAGAGACTTGGATGGGATTTGACGGAGATCACCATCAGCTCAAAATCCGCCGTTCATTGGCCGATAAATTTAAAACAAACTATCAAGGGTGGCAATTTTGTCAAAATGATGCCCATCCTGATTTTGTTGCTGCCATTGCCATATCTAGAAATGGCGAGTTAGATGAGACAGGTGCAGTTGCACTTGAATCAAACCAACCAAATTTCTTCAAGAACTCCTTCAGAAGCTCACCTGCTGCATAAGAGAGACCTGATGTCATCACTGCAGTGCTGATGTAATACATTAAAGTCCTGAAATAATTATTTGGTTCGTTCCGAACATGTTCCTTCCCAATAGCAAGTAGAGAAACACAGAGAAGAGAGGCTGCAGCAACAGCTATGAGCTTGTAGTCTTTGTTGTCACTCTCTCGGAATGAGAGACCATAAATAAGAGGTGGTAGTAAGCCAAACAAAATATATGATAACACTGCAATAGTTGCATGCAACCGGAAGCTCCCCCTCCCTAGTAAAGCCTGGTAACGATCAAATTCAGCCCCTTCTTTATCAGTGGAACTGTCTCGCTCCTCTTTCAGCTCCCAAAGCTGCATGCACATGAAAATACATGAGTACAGTGTATATACATACATGTATATGTATTCAAAATCTTATAAGACAAAACATGTTAATTCCAAGTTACTCACATTATGAACAATCGTAAGAAGTCCACCAATCAGATTTGCAAGGCCCAAAACCATGACATTCACTGCGAATCATAGAGATTAAGTGAGGTTCATAGACATGCTATAGAAAATGACAACAAAAAAATAACATCTAAAACTAATAATAATGGCAAAAAAATTTAAATATCAAATTAACCCATTATCTAAACAGTCACCTAACACACATAGTACTAAATAAATGGATAGAACAACTACACTATTTGAATAAATGTCAGTATATCAGCACAACCCCTCATTGTCCAGTGATTAGGCCACCACATTTTTAAGTAAGGGGATAGAATTCTTTATATTTTCTTACACTTGTCACCGCATTAATGATGAAAAGATGAGAGTATTTCCTCTCTATCAAAAGCCTTTATTAATTATTAAATGGTCATAAGTAAGAATAATCATCCAAATAAACTTCAGATTGATTTGAAAGTTCCAGTGAAGAGCGAACTTAGCTCCCCCTATTATGGTTACTGTATATTAAAAAGGGTGGGAAAAAATGTTCTACAGAGCTACTTACATGTGGTAGCATCAGAACCTGCAGCGGATGAAACCACACCAAGGCTTGTAATTGATTCTGTCAGGCCCCCATATACAATACTTTTCAGAATATCCCAACCACGATTTGCATCTTCATCCATCCTTTGCGGATCCACATCAATCCGAATCTCTGGCACAATTCCTGATGATGGCACCGATCCATCTGGGTTATGCATGCCTTCAATGGGTTGCATCATGCCTGACAGAATAAGAATTGAAAGAAAAGAATAAAGAAACAAAATTGTTTGTGTGTGTTTCATGGTAAATTCCTTTATTATGCACTTCCTGTCTTCCAAATATTTCTATACAACAAAAAAATATCATCTGATCCTTCCAAAGGAGCAGTGTTACGTGTTGATAATAATAAGAAAGCAACCAATAGGGGACAACAATTAACATATCCTCACATAAACTGATTCTCTCCTGCTCCTTTCCACTTTTTTTCGGACTGCATCTGCCTTTTTTATTAAACTTTGAAATTGTTGTAACCATAAACCCTGGCCATCCTGATCTAGGTTGGAGATTGTTTTTGAACATCTTAATCAAATTGATGATGTTTGCAACAACAACAAAAAAAAATCCCTTTTTCCTTTTTTCTTTTCTATGATTACGTAAGATAATTTGCCAACAATTCTATTTCACTAGAGTGTTTTTTTTTTAAAATATGGGTAATACAAAAACCTAGTTGGAGATGAGACTCACATGTAAGCCTCGTGTATTGAGTTACTCTAAGAGGAATCGAACTTGGAACCTCTAGTCTATTCCTACAAGACCAGTTGTGACTTCACTAGAAGGTCATGCCAATTTACTTTATACATAGAATTTAGACATTGAGATGCCCATAGAATTTAGACATTGACAATGTTAAAGTTGACAACCCCATAAGGGCTCCCACTACAAGAATCCTCACTCACTATGGGATGTGTAGTTTAACATTAACACAAATTGGATTCTTACCCAATTTGAAGTCATCAAATTGAAGTCACTAATGAATTACTTTTTCTGGAAGATTATGATTCTAATATGATTGTTGGATCTTCAGAATGATTGCATTGGTGCAGGTTTTGTAAGGATTCAAACTTAAAAACTCCTGAATTTCTTCATTTTATTAATCGGTGAATAAAAGCTCAATTCAGTGTACCTGGTGAATCACTGACAGGTCTATTATTGGTAAAAAAAATCCGTTTATTCAATTCTTATGTGGAACGTTATTGTAACTAGCAAGCAAGGCTAGTATTAGAGCCTTGTCTGCATCATCTCTCCTCTATCTCATGCCATGGAAAATAATTTAAAGCATCGGTTAGACTATCCTAAAGCTTTTCTAGGATCTTCTTACCTGACAAGGGCAACTCAACTATATCCTCACTGACTCGTTTTCCAGAGACATGACCGTTTGGAGCTCCTAAAAGGGGATCAGTATTCATGTCTGGCAAAGTTCTGTCCGAAGATGATGGACTTGGTAAGCCAACCATGTCGCTTTCAGTATTTTGTGCTGTACTCTTCTCTGCATTAATGTGTGACAAAACGTTAAGCATATCATCACAATTGCATGAAGAACAACATAACAAATGAATGCCACTCCAAATGAGTTTTTTAAACATTGAAATGCATTTGAATCATCTTCCCTTAAATGCCTATGGTATTTTAAATAGATTGAAACATTTATACATGTACTATTAAAAGTGGTAATTACAGCCTCTTTTTTTCCCCTTCTCTGAGTGTATACATATGTTTAACGAGATCAGAGATGTTATTGCTGTTGAGATGTGGCTCCATTCCAACAATATCTAACCATGATTTTCTCTCTAAAATCATGGGACCCTGACATGGACTACCACTGTAATTAGAAGTTGCTTGATAAAAGGAATATCAACTACTATTTATGTGGAACACGGCACTATCACATTGCCAAAGAAAGACATGGGACACGGCAACTACAATAGCAGGCTTGGATTTTATTGGAGAAAATCCAGTGACATGGGCTGCTATTTTAGAGACTCTCTCCACTATAAAATCAAGGGTGTATGCGCATGAAGGTGTGTGCCTTTGTTGGCCACCATGAAGGAAGTCTCAGCATGAGATAGAAGGATGCTAGACGCAGATCTAACTTATGTTTGGAGGACAGCTCGATGGTCGGAGAGGGGCGTAAGCAACAGTGAAATACCGCTGCAGATCTGGGTTGTCAGATCTGTGAGTGGCAGCCAGCAGGAGTGCGGCTGGAGAGACGAAGCCCCTTCGCCAGAGCAGAGGTGGAGATCTGTGTGTGTGTGGGACACACTATCATCGGAGACGCTCGCGTTTGAGAAGCATATCGGGAGTTGCTCGTAGGACGCAGGAAGCGTAGAGGGAGGAACACAGAAGTTGGATTCACTATTGTGGGTATGAGAGAGATTCACATCAACTGAGAGGTGACATCGATGTGTCTTATAGTTGGGTGTACAAGGGGCTCGAGACTTCGGGTTTGGGTTCATGACTCAAGGGAGTCATTAATATTGTACATGTATTTCTTTCTCATTTATAGTGAATATTCTGTCGCTCCGTGGATGTAGGCCAGGTGGGCCGAACCATGTTAAAATATTGTGTTGTGCTGTGTTTTTATTTCCGTTCGATTTTTCTTGTTTCCGCGCGTAACGCTAACAATTGCATCAACAAGCATGAATGCGTTTTACAAAGTTTTATAAAGTGCCAGAAAGTAAATATGCTCAATTACTGTAAGGAATCAAGAAATCGCTTCATTATATTGTAGTCCAAGGTAAGCACTTCATGAGTTTAAGTTTTAGATGAGGTCCATCATCCAGTTGCACATGAAAGCATCTTAAACACATAAGCAGCAGAACCTCTTGATGTACTCATGTAGATCACACACAATAAGTTCCAATTCATCTTATTGGCCTTGTGCTCAAAGCTCAATAATTTATCCTATACCTTCACTAGTCAGTATATCTTCACCATACGGCTTCTCTCCATCACCGATTTGGGTTGCTTGAAGTTGAAACAATGACTGTCCAGGCATCAACAGACACACAGATTTCTGTTTCTCTTGTGGATGAAGAAGCAGGATTTCACTATTGTCCAAATGCTGTGATGAAAGCAATGGTTGTTCAAGTGTATCCTTCACTGCATCAATATAAATATAGATATTTCATAAGTCCCACATGCATGAGAAACAACCCCAGCTGTTTCTAGTTGCGAAGTGTAACACCATTGTTATTGGAATAAACAGAGTTTGTGGTAGAAATTAAGTCATTTGAGTCATGAATACAGCTAGCTGACTCAGAGATCAATGAAATGAATACAACAGATGTTAACAGAGCCAATAATTCTTGGACAGGAATCTCTTCTTACGTTGTATATTTTGTTGTTTCTTTGCTTGTTTCTTGCTTCATTTTTTCCTTAAAACAGGATCCTTTTGTATATTCTCTACCCTCTTAATATAATTCTTTTTTAACTTAAATTATTTAAAAAAAAAAAAAAAAAACAGAGCAAGTAATGCATGGCATTGAAACCTCTATGATACTTCAGTCAAGTCCAAGCGGGAAAATTTTGATTTGAAATTCAAAACAAAAAAAAAAAATTCATGATTCTTTTGGGATGTTCGAAGAAGTAAAAGAAAAAGACATGCAATGCTATTTCCTCACTTGCAGTCTCCCAGTAATTTGGTCTGATCTCATGCTTTATTTTCATCTTTTCTACGTTTTACTACTTGAGTATTGCCGTTTACTCCTATTTGGCAAGTAATCTTGGGTTCTCGATACCCTAGATTACATCACCTGGTTAGATAAAATTGAAATTTACTCTGTTATGGATGCCCTTTCTGCTGTTTATAGCAACTAGATTATCAACCTACATAGAAAGAGATGTCAAAAGTTTACATGCATAGGCAAAAGCATATGAATTTTATGATTTTATGTCACCCTAGCCTAAATTGATACGACAATAAAAAGACAACAAAGTGAATGAGGTACCTGTTTCATCCCCTGCCCATTTGTCTGTAAACAGTTCATAAATGGAGGAGATGCTGTTCATGTAGTTCACAGGTACCGGCTGTGGACTTCGCAAGCTTTCACCTTCACCACTTCTTCCAAATGTAGGGAATAATTTAAAGCCAGTTGCTGTGTAGTTCAACAGATATTTTTTACTTAATAGTAAGCTATCTTTAAAATCAAAGAGTTTAACTACTTATAAAACACAATGAAGAAATAACGACGACACAACATACCCAAGCCATGTCATAAATTATGCATGTTGGTACTGATTTTTTCTTTTTAAGGATGTCAAGGGTGTCATGAAGTTACAGAATTGAGCTTACCAAAGGGTTATAACAAGTTTAGACAAAAAGGTTTCCCTTATTGATCCATCCATGACAAGGCAAGCAAAAGTCATGAGGTGCATCCATAAGATACAGAAAGCCAATGACCAAAAGATCATTATCATCCAGTCCAATATGTACCCTTTCTTACATTTATCATGCATCATTAAAGTATTAATTACTTCATCATTGTCATCCTCGAACTCTTACACCATCTACCTAAGGTTGGCTTATTGTTCTACTTCTATACTCATCTCTGTTCAGGGTTAAAGTTTCGAAGTAACAAAAAAACCATTGCTAACAGCAACATCACCAAAACATCATCGATCAAAAATTACTTGTTGGGATATCTTAAGAGAGTAAAATACATTTCTGATGAGACCAGGTTTCCTTTGAGGGCTCCCATCATCAGTAAGTGCTGATTGCAACTTCCAAGTAATTAGTTGTTTTTAATTTTACTTTCTGCAGAACACTCATTACAAAAGCCAGTCCGAACCCATTTAGAGAGAGATGAAACAAAGAAGATACTGCAAGCCAAAAATCCAACTTATCTTGTGAGATAGTCTTCAAGTATTCTATGATTATATACAAATCAATTTTTTAAATTAAGTTCATGTTAAGCTCATAAATCCATGCATGCCCATATCTCTAGATTTTGGTCTATTTTTAGTTGAATATTTGAATTCTTATGTAATAAAGGACAACATAAATAACACCAACAGATAAAATATTGCCAGAAAGTATCTGTAAGAAGAAAAATGTTACATAAGTATAATCTACAACTTTAATAGAACATAAAATCTACTTGTTTTATGTGTGTGGGACAACATCTTACCTATAGGAATGAAAAAGCTGAAGCAGGATAAACATCTAAACACATCAGGCCCAGTTTCTTGATTTAGAGCATTGGTTGAAGTTGCAGTAGGACTAATTTCAGGGTCAGATTGGGGTGCCGGTTGAAGTTTTTCACGCTTTCCACTATCAAGGAGATCTCGAGCTATCCGTTTTCTTTTACGTAAAATAACCCTCTTAGTAATACATGAATGACAATTGGGACAGAACAAATCATGTGTTTCCTGATCCTCTAACACTCTCTCCACATCCATTTCCACTAGCCCATCATTCACATCTACACTTCTGTCCCTAATAGGTTCAAACCCTGCGCCCCCATTTTCACAATGGCCATCAGAGGATATAAGAGATCTTGACTTGCTTTCATCCTTCATATGTATGGGACCTCTGTCACTGCCGAAAATTGGAAGACCACTTTCATTTTCAAGGCTCTTTGCTTCATCATTTCTGAGTTTATTCTCACCGGAAAATAGGCCAGTACTGATGGTGGATTTTGTCGCCTTAATCTCATCAGTAGATACATCACCTGCAGTAGTGACCAGTTTAATGCATGTAAAAGAGAGCAAGCAAAATTGCTGCATAGTTCGTCTTATAATTTTTCTTTCCCTATTAATTTAAAATACTGGGCATAGAAATAAATTTTGTTACCAAGTGAACAAACGTCAAACGAAAGTTTTGCCTGTTAAAAATTGTATTAAAAGAAGGCACCACATTACCATGGTGGTGTTTGATCATATATAGTAGGACTGTGATCACTAATAATTTTTAGCTGCTATAATCACTGATCAGCTTCGGAACATTCAATTGCTACTGACCTTTAATTTGTAAGCCAAAACATGATCCCTGCTGAGATAATGTTTTTGCATACTCTTTGTGATCTTGAATATTTTCAATCTCAGGACTTCCGATTCCGTGTGTCCAAATGCAGTGGCTGCACTTCCAAATTCCTTCAATCAAACAAACCCAAACATAAATTGCTAGAGTCAAACTGCATGTATCATCTACAGAAAAAAAAATCTAATAATCAAAATACCTGAAAGAGTCTAACCATGAAAAACATAAAGGATCCAAGAAAATTTCTCTTATTCTCACAATCTGAATTACCCAGGAAAATAGAAAAGAACATGAGGTAATGACTGAACAACTAGATCAAACCACTGATAAAAGAGAACCAATATGAGCTCGTTTCATAGTTGTCAGATCTGTTTCGAAACCCATTCTGATTTTCTCTCTAAAACGGAATCTTCTCGCCGTTTCAGTTTTTCATTCCAGAAAAAAAAAAAACGGCATAAAATTTTAAAAAGTAAAAAAGTTAATAAAAATGAAGACAATAATATAAATTTATAAATATATTTAAATTAATTATTTTTATCATTTTATGCTAATCTACATATATAAAAATATAAATTATCATTAAATGACATCTTATGTTTGTTATCTCAATTTAAGAATGTTTGAAATTTACTCTAATGATAATGAATTACAAATGAATCAGACAAAAAAAATTCAAAAAATAACAAAAATATAAACTCAATAGTGAAGAATGGATTTTAAAATTCAAAAGTATATTTTTTTTATTTGTATGTTTGGATTTTATTTCTGTATTCAATTTCTTTAAAAAAAAAAAAACTCTATAGTGAAGAATGGATAAACTAAATCCGGTACATTCCGTTGCATTTTTTTTTTTGCCAAATCCAGAATATTCCCACTGGAATAGAACAGAATTGACATGATGTTGTTAGTTGCTGACAAATAGTGAAATTGACTTGTTGCGTTGATAGTTTAAAACTGATAATTAAGACAAATAATCAGGCGTGACCATATTAATATGGGAATATTCTTTTAGGAGATACGGGTTTTTCGGATTTCTCACTTTGCTCCCATCCGTCCGTACAGAATTTTTTAAAAATCAGAAATTCAAAAATCGGTGCACCGACCGGATTACTTTCCTTAAATTTCCATTTTCCAATGATCCGATAGTGCAACGGTCCAGTGCACCTATTCACTGGACAGTAAACCGATTTCTGAATGTTTGATTTTTTAAGTTTTTTATATGGATAGATGGGGTAAAATGAATAGTTCACTAAAATCCATTTCTGCTAAAAGAGTTTTCTCAGATTAAGATGGCCACCCATACTCATTTGATATTCTTATGATTTTTCCACAAATAAGGGGTATTCTTAGCCACTGACTTCAAACAGATGGGACTGGTGATCTGGTGATGTACCTGTCAACCTAATGGGCTCCATACTTGGATGATCCATGCTTAGAATCAAAAGTTACTGAATGGAAAGATAGAGGCAAGTGTGTATCGATCCACCAATGAAGAGTTTAGGAACAAACATAACAAAAGAAGATTTTTAGGGGTGGCCCATCAATGATGGGCTCTATCAGATCAATTGGTTGTGATTAGAAGATTTCCTTTTTCTTTATATCCACTCTTAATACGCCCGCCCCAACTAGATCATTTGGTCAGTGAGTTAAGAAACGGGAAACAGCGTACGGCGTGGAGGGCAGCATGGTAAAATGAGGTGGAAAAGAAAGGAAGGAAATGTTACCTTCATCTCTATCCATGTAAACGCAACTCTCGCCACCACCACCCCCCAATGAATGTTCTGGTACAACTCCGTTGGGTGCAGAAATTACGACATTGGCCCCGCCGGACCTCACTTTGAGGCCCCCATCTTCCTCTCCCTCCTCCCATTCTTCTCTCTCTCCTTCCTTTTCCATTCCCTATGGAGAGAAAAGGAAGAAGACAGAAGGGCAGAGAGAGAGGGAGCGGTACGTGTCTCTCCCCGAGTCCCTGGGAACTGTAGATAAAGAGGCATTTTCCATGTATATATATAGACATGGAGAAAGAGAGAGAGGAGAAGAAGGTGGCCAGAGACGAGGTTGTGATGGCAAAGTCAGCTGTGTTGCTTTGACAAGTAGCATACAGCCACGTACACTGAGGGAGCATCCGATCCGCGTAGTCCTCTCTCCACAAAACAAAACCATTGGAAATTTGAATTTTTTTTTGTTCAATTTATCTGAAAATATAAATAAATGCAAACAATCACTTCATAAGTTATTAAACTGAGTTAATTTTACATATAACATCAAATCTTATTTCTAGGGCTTCTAACTTTAAAATAGATTCGAAAGAGCTTCTATCATATTTCAGAATTCTTGAAAGTCTACCATCAAAAATTTCCAATTTTTCTTCTAACTTTAGAATTTTTTAAGGCTTACCACCAAAAAGCTCTAAACTAATTTTTACTGCTATATACAAATGTTGGTTTGGAATGTGTACCACAATGTCACCATGACTGTGAAGTCGGTACATGCTCTTAGTGACATTTAAAAATCTTTTCGGTAGTTTACGATTCTCAACTACAATTAAACTTATATTAAAAAAAAAAATCAGCGACTTTCATGTTCGGTTGGGAAAGAAATATTAAAGTTCTATAAGATTTTTTTTTCAATTTCAGAAGTGATAAAACTTATTAAAGTCATAATTTAAAATATAAAAAATTATTGAAATTTCCATAGAAGAAGGTTTACAATTTCACACAGTCTTACGGAGTACCCACCATTTAAACTCCCACCAAATACTACAATAGGATCAATTGCATCTATGCATGACGTTGGAAATTTGGATATATTCTCATGACAGGACGGTTGGTCAGTTGGTCCCGTGAAGGATATAATATGAGGACGAGGAAGCACGATAAATCTGGAGGCGATAGAGAGGCTCTGATGGTTATTTAGAGGCAGAGTGTGGGAAGTCATTTATTACCGTAGAGTAATTTTGTTTTGAAAATTTCTATTTTGCTATTGCTCTCACCGTCGTTCACCTTTTTTACCGTTCTACATATTTAGGGTCAGGCTTTAATCGGACTTTGTCAGGTCAGGCCAGACTCGGCCATTTCACAAGTTAAGCCTACCCCAAGCCCGGCCCAATTCTTATCCTTAGCAATAGGGTCCATTGACCCGCATAATATGTTAAATAGGAAAAGAAATTCTGTTACGTAAAGTTCTATAGCAGATTTTCCACCCGTGACCATTTTGCAGGCCCACAATATACATGGCTCAAATCCTTGTCTCCTTCCCACTAAAATCTGAAGGAATGGCTCGGTCTCAACCATTTCAAGCTTGGTCTTAGAATTTCTATCATGTTTGGTGGAATCCATCATTACATACTAAAATTGAAATCATTACTCCACAATGTTAAGAAAAAGGAAAAGAATTAGTTTTTCTCGGATAAATAGTTTAAGCTGTAAACTGGTTTATCAAATCCTAACATTAAACTTAAACATCGAAAGAGCATCTAAACTTCAATCGTAGGCATTTAAAGCAAATTCTCATTTTTTTTCCAACCAAAACAATAACATTTTTGGTGTTGAACTCAAAGAGAGGAACCAAGTGAACGGTTAAGATTAATTTTAGATATATTACATGTAATATAAAAGAAGAAATGATTCTAGTCCCGAAAATCTAACCATAAATATTACCTGCATCTTCATCATCCATTTATAAAGCTCTGATTTTATTTTATTTTAAATTCTAACTTCCAATAAATTGTGAAAATGTAGGACCTGATCTTATGATGGCCAGGTCTCCCACACTTGATCCTTTCTCATATAAAAGATTGCATGTAACTTGGGCAAGTATAGGTATTTGAAGAATTAAACTAAGTCAGATTTTAATTTAAATTTCATTCTTAATTATTTTTAGTTTGACTCTAACCTGAATGCCAACCTTGGGCTGTCCAGGACCATGCCCGAGTCAGTTGGGTCAAGTGTGTTCTGTTGTAACTCGCCCAACATCCACCCCTAGCCACGCTTCTTGAGTAGAGGTTTCCAACAGGCCACGTTCAAGTTAGACTAGTCCAACTAAAACAAGCCAGCCCAAGTTTGGCATAAGCTTAAAGGATATGGCATGCCCAAGCCCAACTAGCTCAACAAGCCTGACAAGAAGCCCAAAGAGAGGCATAACTTTTCTCTTTTCATGTGTCTTCACTTTTCTCAACCTGTAGATTTTAACCATCAATTGCAACTTTGGCTGAGTATAGCGTTGGCCTGTAACAAACTAACATGTAGGCATCAATGCATCATAGAAACAATTCCTCTACCTTTTTCTTTTATATGTTGGGCTTAAGAATATATAAACCCGAGTCCAAATCTTGGACTGAGTGGCTAAAGTTTTTAAACTTTCAAACCAAACTGTCATCTCCACTCAAAAGTAAAACTATGGCGATCACCATTAAATCAACCTTGCTCCTAGAAGACCAATGTTTCTCCACCATAACTGACAGATGACATTCACAGTTGGTGATCGCCTGCACTAAGCCACTAACTGCAACCACGTGTGCTTTCCCCTAACAATGATTAGCATGACTTAGAATTCTTGCTTCATCTGGTTCTCTCTCGTTGAAGCAAATTTTGTAATGACCTTCAAGGGGTTTGAATACCTTGTGTGGTCAGATGGTTATTTGAACTGATGCATTGGCAGCCACCCGCATGTATTAGGTAGGATCTTTTTTTCATTTGACTTTAAATTCCAAATAAAGAATAGGGGCAAAGAAGCAGCAAGGGCAGTTTAATAGTACTAAAGGACTTGAGGTCCTTAATTTCTGCATGACCATAAATTCAAAGTTGAATGAATAATCGTGACTGGGCACTTGCACAAATGAATTCTTTAGCAACTGCTACCAGCTAAAATCATCTGTTTCTGTTCAATCAACAGCATTTAAGAAATAGCACTTCTACTCTTGCAGCAACTCCAATACACTAAAATTAACAGGTTAAAGGAAGTCTACTTTCTTTTTTTTAGAATAATTACTGAGCTGATTCCGAAATTGGCAACATCTAAGAGAAATGTTAGAACAGCAGAACCCGACGAGTGAGGAAACATTTATCTTCTGTACAGATAATTGGATAGAGGGAAGTTGACACTCCTTGCAACCTGTGGACCATTTTAAAAAGTCAGATATGGAAATAGTAAGAACTCAAGAATCTTTATACATTAATATCCAATCAGAGAGAATAGAAAGCTTACCTTCAAGGCTGTTTCTTCATCCACTGTAGATCGATATCGAATTGAGCCTTCTAAGGTGCAGCTTCCTCCTTTGCTGATAAAATTAGCACCGCAAAGTGTGGACACCTGCATTAGAACATCAGACATCAACCCTATGTCCCTGTCATCCAGCACCTGCCCTTCTTGTTGCTGCTCAAACACAAGTGATCCTTCTGCCACCGATGTAATGCATTGATATATGGCCAACAACCTTTCTAATGGGAAAGTTCCAGGTCCTTTCATAAGCAATTCTTGTGCCGCATTATCCTTCTTCTCCAAAGATGTTTCTGAGCCCCTACAATAAGTGAATAATAAAGCTTAGTCACATCAAACAATCCAAATTGTTCCAAGAAATTAGGTTTTAATGCACTATTCATATTTCCTCTCTGACAAATGTATACGTATATAGAACATAGGCCACATACTTTCTTTTGCGCTTACGGTTATCAGCCCCACCAGTTGAATCAAACAGTGTTGCATCAAGGGTAGCAGGGTTTCTTGAAGCAAGGAATGAAGAAATAAGAAGATACTTTGCAGAGACCGACAAATGAAAATCTAGCTCCTCACAAGCTTCCCTAGCACCTGATTTCCTCAAATCACGCTTTGCTCTGAATTTATGCTTCCTACTTTCCTCATACTTTGCAGGAACTTTAAATATCTCATTCAAAGAATCAGCTATATGTGGCTGAAGATGACAGAATAGCTTTCTCTTTGTGTTTTCATCAGGAACCAGATCCAAATCACTCAAAGGTTCACAATACTTCTGAAACAGGGGTGCCAAAGCAATAGATAATTCATCGACTCTTCTTGTAATTCTACAGATTGGCTTGAGGACGACACTATTTTGCAGGGTAAGATAAAAAAAAAATTATATTTCATAAAATGATATGAACAAAGAGAGGCCCCGAAAGATTAAAAACATGCTTTATCTGATACATTAAATGCCATTCCATGCAAATGGAAAACAATTTTCTGTAATCTGACCAATGACTTAATGGGTCCAGTTGGTCTCCCAAGCTACCAAATAATAACCCTTTGCTCAATAGCTTACAAGTAAACAACACCACCACAGATACACACATGTTTGTGTGGCAAAACATTGGATTGATAGAATTTTCCAACTCTGAATGATTTTGCGCATCCACCAATCAATCTGGAACCATTAGATCATTGGTCCGTATATGGAACAATATGCCCACCTGTACCATGTAGGTAAACCAGCACACCGTACATTCATGGATCAGAGCCCAATAAATCCATTAAAAAAAATTTAATGAGGATGTTGTAGGGTGTACTTACTCAAGAAAGGAGGAATAAAGCTTTGGGTTTGACTTGTCTCTCATAAAGATCTGATAAAGATCGTCCTCTGTATAATCAGGGAAAAAAACAGGTAGAGGCTCTGGAAAGCCGGTATGTGAGTAATATGTATTGGGTACAGTGCTGCTTATAAATATCAGGCCCACTTCAGGCATTTTCAGAATCCCATAGATGTTGAACAACAGAGATATTATACTGGAACCCTTGTCCCAATCTCTTATAAGTTCCACACTATCAAATATCAGGTACAGCATCCTCCCACTGCATTGCTTCACTGGTTCCTTCAAACCTGATTTTTTTGAACATTCACTGATATTCTCTATTGTCTGCACCAAGGTTTCTCTAAGTATATTAACGAAATCAGAAACTCTTTCACAGCGCTTACCACTGGAATAACCATTAGCAGCATTCCTCCTATGAAGCAACAACTGATTCAACACAGTTTCAAACATAATCCGGGGATTGTGACATGAGCGACAGCTCAAATACACAAACGGGCGGTTTAAATGTCTGAATATTTTAAGAATAATGCTGGTTTTGCCAGTGGAAGAATTGCCATAAATGAAGAGAGGAATCATGGGAGAATCCGGAGGTCCAATCAAACGCAAGATCTCAAGAATTTGAAGACGTCTTCCAGGAAATTTGGAGATCAAATTGTCCAAGCTGATGGGTTCTTTGAATAAGAGATCATTGCATATAGATGGAGGGAAAGGGTCTTTAATCTTTTGAGGAGTGACAGTTCCTTTGGTAGGTGTTACAGATGATGATCGTGTTGTTCTTTTGGTAAACTGTGGAGTTGATGGGGTCCCTTTGTCTTTGCCCATCTGATTGGATAGCTGCTATTCACGAAAGTCCCTTCCTTCCCACTTCTTGTCTGGGAATGTTGTATATCTTCAGGTTACTAATCAATTAAAATCTGGCAGTAGTAGACAGCATGGCTATGTTTTCAACATTACGACTCAAGAGAATGAAGATAAGGGTTTGTGTTGGAGCAAGAAACCATAGTTATCAATCTTCTCTGCAATAGAAGGAGATTATCACTGATGAATTCCATGATGAGCATCAGAAAAGCATTGCAACATTAAGGTAGAACAAGTAGCAAGCTTGCCAACTTAAATGATCACTTTGCTTTCTCTCCTTCCCTATCATCTCAAATGTATTCGTGGCAAACATAATGATTGAGATCGTTGATTTCGTGGTGCACCAAGTTGATGGACCATGGCTCAAAAATTACTTCTTGCCATGAGCCTGTAGCTATCTCAGTGCAATGTTAGCCAATTGAAATTCTCAGTTCTTTTTCAAATCCTGCGTCCAATTGCAGATAGTTGACACAACAGGTAGTCCCTCACATGATACTTGTGCCATGGCTTGTCTATGTAGCGCTCCACTAGATTAATGATCATTGATCATCTTAGATTTGTTGCATACAAAATAAAGAGGAGAAAAGTTCTTGCAGAAGGAGGTGGGCCTTGCCAGAAAGCCTCAACTAAAATTTTCTAATGACAAGCATGTAGAATGCATAGAATTTGAAAGGAAAGGGGGAAAAAGACGGAGAAAAGTGAATAAGCCATGCTAAATTCATGCAAATAATTAAAAAGTTGTTCAGTCTAAGATTACATCTAGGTTGCCATACAAAATTCAACAACATGCAATTGCAAGTACAAAGGTAAACTTATTCCAATTTAGTTTTTATTTGATGTAATTCAAGCAATCAAAAAATAAATTTCTTCTACGACGAATAATAAAAAAGCATTCTCCAATCATTATCAGAAAGAAACAAGAACAGAAAGCTCAGAAAGAAACAGAAAGAGAGAGGTATTCTCCAAGAAAACCAGTTTATCATTTAACAGGCCACGGCACCAGACTCATTTAGAGGATTTCCTGCAGAGATTTGGATCTCTATCACAGGTCACACTTTCCTCATGATTTGAGTTATGTGGGCGGTTTCACTTTTTGTCTCAGTTTCAATTTCTCACTGCACCATGTAGCTTTTGTACTTCTGATAATTTTTGCATTAATAAATATTTTCCTTCTCTCTCTCTCTCTGAAAAAAGGAAGCAAATCATCTTAAACCACATGGAGTAAAAATTCAGGAAAAATGGATACTCTTCAGCCTCAAAATCTCTATCAAAGCAAGACAAAAAAACCCAAATGCCAGGACCCTCTTCCTTCTTAATCTAAATCCTCTAGAGCAATGCTTCTAAGGAAATTATGGAGGATCCAATCAAAATCCAACATATCTTGCATAGCTGTATGGGGGCATTTTTATCATTTGAAAGAAGTTTGGCCATCTTTCTAATGATTGTTATAATTAGAAGCAGCCAACAAGGTTGGTGCTTTCCCACTGACCATGGTCATGCCCAGCTGGAGTACAGTAGTGATGCATACCATGTATGAGAGTCGCTTGAGCTTTCGTCTCTCCCCACCTTTCCATTCTTAATTAAATAGTATTATTTTAAAGGATTTGCTTAGGTTTTTTTTCTCTCTTATTTTAGGAGGTCCTTTATAAATATAAGAGTTTGTAAAATTAGGTTCCTTGTGAAAGTGTGAAGGAAATTGGGTTATGAAACACCCACTAGAGATAGAGTGAGGGTGCCTCTTTGTCAGTCTTGTACTTTGAAAAAAGGTTGTTCAACTTTGTACAAGTCAGGCTACAACAGTTGGTTTTACCATTTGAGATTTCATTGTAGGCATATTGTCGTTCACTCATTCTTCTCTTCGATTAGTGCAAAGTCATCTTCCCTTTCTATTAGGTTCTGTGGAGTCTGATTATCACATATGTATTGTCGATTTGATTTGCACTGCTGCAGGTCGAACTCGGTGTTGAGCACGTTGGGGGTTATAGGGGGCAGCACCCCCTGCTCGGGGGTTCGGGGCTCAAGTCCCCGACCCAAATTTTATTGGAGGGCAATTTTGTAATTTTTGTATTGCACCTTTTGTAAACCCTAATCAGGGCATTATATAATGTCTCTTTTTTTGTGAGAGAGAATATGAGCAAAAATTATAACAAGGGTCACATTTGTCTCTTCTTCGATTTCTTGCCTTTGAACATGGTGGAACTGGTTTGAACCCGTGGATCCACCAAAAGGGAACCACATAAATCTCTGTGTGGTTTGATTATCTGTGATTGATTTTTCTCCTTTTTGTTTTCTTTTCGATATTGTTGTTTCTGTGTGGAGTGCAGATCGTTTTTATCTCAACACTTTTGCTTATCGACACATGCATAAAGGCTGAACCATTTTAAATTTTGTTTTGCCTTGTGCGGTATGTATCTAATTTATCATCATCATCATCACTTTGGATTTTCCTACTGCAATATTTGAATTGCACTTTCTCCATGTCACAACAGAAATGATAAAATATGCATGAAATAAGTTAAGTGTTGCATTCTGATTTGGTGCACTAGGTATAAAATCTGGATTAATTCTAAAGGGTGAAAAGAAAACAAATCATGATGCCCATATTTTCACTGAAAATAACATATGAAAGAAGGGTCTCAGAGACATTTCTACAAGCACATGTCCAGCCTGAACTTCGTGCACAAACAGCACAAATACAGTAAAACAGTAATTGATTTATTTTTTTTAAAGAAACAAAGAAGCATAATATGCAAAAATGAATAGAAGGAGAAAAATCCAGACGAAGGATGAATGCAAAAGCCATTGCCATCTCAGTCCTAGATTGACAACTTTCTTTTTTGACCCAAGTAAAATACTGTAAAATCCAAATGTGGAGACACGTTTTGGGATAAGACATTGGATTAACAATAAGGTAGTGACAATTAGGCCTGAAAACGGGTTCGATCTGATTTGGGTTGCAATTGCAAGGATCTTAATTCGACTCGAGCCTAAAGAGGGGACAGATGATGGGCTTTGAGGTTAACTAATACCCTTCTTATATTGTAGACAAGTAAGTAGAAAAATAACACAAAAGCAGCAGAAATAGAAGAGATTAATAAAGCAGCAGTGGACAGAAAGTACCGGCGCAAAGACGGAGAACAATACGATTGAATCTCTCGTTTTCGGCTGGAATTTCAACGTCGCTCTGAGGTTGAGAACAACAAATCAAATCAAATCAAATGAGAGAGAGAGAGAGAGACTGCTGTTCTAGAACAGAGGCCAAGAAGAGGCGCGGGAAAAGAAGAGTCGAAACACACTTGAAGCTGAAGCAGTTGATCTTTACAATACATAAAACCAATAATTGTGGCTTGCTATTGGCACCTAATTTCCCATCAAAATAAACAAATAATTAGAGATTAATCCACTGAAAAATTAAGTGCTTGATCAAATATTAATAGACAATCGATCAAAGAAAGTGAATAAGCGCCATTGGCTATTCTCTATCGGATGGACCATAGTAACCATCATTGATCGGAGGGCTCAGATATTAACTTGAATTATTTCTAGGATATTTAGTATTTACTAACCTAAAAAATGTTTTATAACATAAGAAAATGGATCGCGGCCACATATCATTTACTGAAATATTAAAACATCTTTCAGAAAAAAAAAAAATCATAAATAAAATTCTTGATAGAACCAAATTGGCGGGAAAGACGGTCATTCGATTTGTTAAAAGTAAGCTCTACTGTATAAGTGTATCCATTTGTATCTGATTTTGGGAAAGTTGTCCCTACTTATCTTACATTTTACGTTGTCTCCTAAAAAACTCATACCTATTTTTATGAATTTTTTTTTTCATGCTTTGATACTTCTTAGGTGAATTCCAGTCAATTTGTTAATATTAATGTAAGTTACATTATTCATAAGCCTTTGTGGCATTTAAAACTACTTTTTAGATTTATCAATATATAAAAAAATTCGATAAACCCACTACACCTTTTATCAGATTATAAAAATCTGATATTTTTATTATTTGCACTAAAATATTTATTTTCATTAAAATATATAAAGCATTATGTTGACAAGTAAATAAAATCTCACTATTTTTCTCATTAAAATTTTCTATCTGCGGTATAAAAAATATTTTTTAAAAGAAGACAGAAATGTGTCATCTTTTATTTCATTGCAAAAACCAACATTCCATAAAAATAGAGAGGAGAGTCTTATTTTCAATGTTTTAAGAACCCACACAAAACTACAAATTGGATTTTTTGAAAGACCTTCTCATAGATATGATGTCCACGAAATATTCGAGCATTTTGATTTTCCTATATGAAAATTGTGAAGGTCCAAATAAAGATGATTTTCATCTGTAGGGGTTTTACGCTGGGTATCCTGCGGTTTTCCACACTTAAATTCAAAAAAAAAAAAAACAAATTATAATGGACAAGTGTTGGCTGAAGCCCATTTTGACTTCATAATGGTATATATAGGTGAAGAAGGCAATTGGCTTAAAATAGTTATAAGTAGGGTTGATCTTATAAATCATAAATTGAGCAAACTTTCAGTTTGGCATTTTGTAAACAATGCTGGTCAATTTGATTGCTTTGATTTTACCATACTAGAGATGGGGCCTTCATGCTTTTCAGATACAGCTGAATGTCATTAATTGGACCATTGCAGATGAAGAAGAAGTGGAGCATTTATACTCATAATGTGGCCCATCAGTTGAACAGTTTTGATCACAAAATCATGGTTAGGGCCATGCTTACATACAGAAATGAAGGAGGAAATAGTGGAGAGCCACAGCTAGAAAACCTAAATGTAGCAAACTTGAACAATACTTGTTGAATCCGAATCTTTTTGCAGGCTTTCTACTTCTAGTCAATTTGCAAGATGACCAAGAATAACCATACTATCTATGATCTATTGCAGAGGCACTATTCTAGTATAAATGTTTTTTATAGGCTCTGTTGGGCTTTTTCGGCTGAGTTTGGGTCACTGTCCAGATGTGGGCTTAACCTCGGGTTGGACAAAACTCAGATTGGCCGTACGACTTTCACCCCGACATGTCTACACAGGCCCTAGGTTATAATTAAGTTGGACCTGCAATTCAATGTAACTGGGTTTAGTTCACAACCCTGAACGTGGGCTTGCATCTAAGTTTCCAGCAGAGATTAAGTAATTGGACCGAGCTATGTCTGTTCTGCGCATAGGGCAAAGCGGCAAAGGCTTGCCAAGATCGATCAAGTAAACTCAAGTGGATCATGGAAAATCAACTTGAAGCTGATAGCTGAGTCAGGAAAAAGGATATGCAACTCCGAATTGCTCGCGCAGCCAAAAATGTCAAAGCCTGCAAGCAAAAAAATATGTATATATTTTTAAATGGATCTAAGTAGGTAATTTGTATCTTTCAAGTTGATCAAGATTAGTGGGAATCTAGAAACAGGTACAAAAGGCCAAATTACACTGGGCAGCTGTACAGGACAACGTTACTAAACAGAACAGACTGTAGACAATGAATGTAAATGGGCCAGCCTCTGAAAGCCCAGTCACAACCTCCCCAACATGTTGGTCCTTATGGGTATCCGGCTCTTCCCATGATGGTCAAAATTATTTTATGGATGAAGTATTAAAGTCAGGCAGAAGAGGGGAAGTTTTCCTCATTTATGTTGAGAGGAAATGCCTTTCCTATATCACAGAAACAACAATATCGAACAAAGAAGAAAATCAACACAACATAAAGATTTACGTAATTCCCTTTCAATACGTCCACGAGTTCAACTCTGATCAACTATGCTCAAAGGTAAGAAATCGAAGGAGAGTCAGTTGTGGCTCATAGCTCGACCCACAACCAAATCAATAGTATATCTCTGATGATCAGGCTCCTCAGATCCTAATAATTTCCAAGCCCACCTTCTTTCCTCATAAGGCCTTTGGGACAGTTAATGCCAGTGGGTCTATAATCTATCCCATCAATACAACCTTCAATAAACCAGGCCGAGTAACAGCTTTGACTACACACAGATTTGAGGCCACGGAACAATAGATATTTGGATGATAATCAACGGTTTCTGGCTGAAACCAAGTTAATCAGTATTGTTTATTCGAACCTTTCCAGGTGCTCTATGTTTCTTCATAAAATGTTTTACACAGTTTAGGCAATCGATGAATCACCGAAAAAGTCCACGGTTGTGTAAATAGGAAGTTTAAAAACTCGAACTTCATACTCACTTCGAAACCTATTTAAATGAGTGATTCAGGCTTTTTTTATTTTTCCAGTTTTGGCTGCTGAAGTAATCAAGCCTGAAAAACCATATAGTTGACAATGTGACTTTTGTAGGAACTTTTACAACAGTACAGCCCCATAGTTCTCTTGGGCAGTTCTTATTGGCTTCTCCCTCAAGAGATCAGAGCTGGAACAGTTGGAGCCAGAAATTATATGTTCAATTGGGCCTATTGAAAGTCAAATAATGATATCTTAAGCCCAGGCCCGGCTCATTGAAGTCCCTAGCTACTGCGTTGGCAAACCATGTAGAAGTACAACTGTTTGGCACAAAATAAACAATGATGATCCATTTCCCTCTCAAATCATTGGCACTGGATCAGTCCTCTGTCAAATTACAAAAAGGTCACAGTGGAGATGAAGATAGAAAGGGAGAATCACGTGTTGCCAAGTGTCATGTTTTGGCTGTTTTCTCATGTGGGACACTTGTGTTTCTCTGGTGTAGTCACATGGCCCATGATTCTCTGCAACCAAAGTAGACGATTCGTATTCCCACCATTGTTGCCTTTCCAACTAGTAATTTTGAGTGGGTGTCATTGGACTTCCCTATTGAGAAGAAGAACAACAACAACTGTTGTTGACTCAATCCTACTAGATCTAGTCTCTCTATTGAAATGACCCTATAAGGACGTGCTACGATGATGAATTGATGATGATGGGGACAGTGAACTTCAATCACTGATTCAATTGGATTATAGGAATCAGATGCACAGCAATGGTAAGGTAAGGTCAATCCATCCAATCCAGACAGGCGGAGGAGAGACTTTTTCAGAAGTGATGTCAATCAGTGCACAGTTAAAACACTATTTCTACTTGATTACAGGGTCAAAAGTTTGGCCTCTTTGATCAAACATTTCTAAAACCCAACTCATCCTGATTAAATTGTGATCTACGTTTAACTTTTGCACATTTTCATCCTCATTTTTCTAAAAAAAAATATAGATGTGCTGCTTCCAACTCTTGCTTTCATGTTTTGCACGTTCTAATCACTCTCTTTTATCTATCTCTATGAATATATCTCCATATATTATACTCATTTTCATCCTCATTTTTCTCTTTATTATACTTTCTTCTAATCTAATGTATATTCTCATATGTCGACTGTGCTTGTCTCTCCTTCTTTATTTGTACATATGAAAGAATAAAGTTAGAAAGAGACAAGTCTTAACATGTGTAATATTTTCAGTACATGCAATGGTAGTATGATGTTAGGCACCTTTTACTTTGCAGTGCATTTGTTTTATTGAGTCAGTATCAAGTTGGCTCATCAAATTCTTTCAACTCAGTCATAACCATGAAGCTAGATAAATTGAGTTACAAATTTATTAGGCTAAATTCTTACTCACTCACTCAATGAGCTGATTCAATTTAAATAATACATTTAATTACTGGGTAAGGTTTAAACTAGGCGGAGTTTAACTTTAGTTCGATTAAATTAAATTACTGGTAGCCTTGATATCTATGACTTGCGCCCAGTCATCTAAATTAAAATATGAGATTGAATTGCTTTATTTTAATAGAATAGAATATATCTTCAAATAAGTTAATTAATTGTGATGTATTAAAATTTGACATGTATGTGAACGTTGATAGTTTTTAATGATGATTTATGACTTTATTTTAATTAGATTTTTAGTAAATTTTGTATTCTTGTTAGATAGACCTATATAGATTCAACAAAAATGATTTATAAAATTGGGTTGAATCACTTGATTAACCCATTGAGTCACCCAGTTGATCCAATATGACAATTAACCAAATTTTAATCAATAATAAAACTAAAAATATTCATGAAATGACGAAAGTGCCCTTGGATTAGAGCTTTTCTGCTAGACTGCTTTCCATTTTTATGTGTTCAACACTCAACTCCAGTACAAAAGATTTTGGGTAGCGATTCTCCCACGGGTATTTTATGTAATCTGACACGGGTTTTAGTATATTGTAAATTTTACCCTTCGAGTGAATAGTAAAATCGGACCCTTCGTATGAACAGTAAAATTTCAGTGAGTCGATTTACTGTTCATGCAAATTTTGGTGAACTGATTTACTTTTTAAAATCGGCTCATCAATTTTAATTATTCATACGAAGGGTTTGTGAGCCGATTTCACTATTTATGCAAATAGTAAAATTGATAATATACTAAAATCTATGTCTGATTATACAAACCTTATGTAGGAGGATCTCTACCCAAAATATTTATTCATTCAGCCATGGCGTGATAGAAGTCTTAGAACAGAAGTTTCATAAGAATGCACCATGTCTTGAATTACAAACTTTAGTGAAAAATGTCCCAATGTTTCTACTTGTACACCTATAATAGACCTTTCTACTTGTACACCTATAATAGACCTTTTGTTTGCAACGTGGTAGATAGGTAGTAGGCGATGATGTATCAACTGCCAACTTCTTCCGTGTAGAAAGATATCATCCCCACCGCCATTACTGATTCTCATGCCTTGCATGTGTCTGAAAATGGTAGACAGCCATGAGA
Organism: Chimonanthus salicifolius; assembly: GCA_013350335.1. Lineage (NCBI taxonomy): Eukaryota > Viridiplantae > Streptophyta > Magnoliopsida > Laurales > Calycanthaceae > Chimonanthus > Chimonanthus salicifolius. The sequence continues at coordinate 56,041,402 of CM023539.1, forward strand.
AAAGGAAAAGGCTCGGATGGTGTACACACCATTTCGATAACATAAATGGGCTCATAGTTTTATCTTATTTGTAAAGTCTTTTAAAAAAAAATTATGTATAAAAATTATGTTTGAGTTTAATATACATTTACTAATAAGTACCGTGAAATTTGACGTCTCGACCAGACGTAGAAATTAAATATTTCAATTCTTTGTATCAAAAACTTCATTTTTACTGAAAATGAATGAAATATTGTCATATTAAAGAAGACAAATCTCTTTTTCTATTGAATGTTTTAATCCCTCCATAAACATTGGATTATTTAGAAGAAGTGAGAATTTTGAAAGAGTAGTGATTTTTGCACCATAAATTTTTCTCCTGATACACCAAATTTAAAGAAAATTTCAAAATTGACTTTACATATAGAAAATCTTGACAAAGAATTCTTATTCCATAAAAGAAACAAAGTTCATAATCACGTGTCATGAGTCAAAACTTATTTGACTATAGACCAGGGTGTGAATAATAAAAATTAAATGATATAAACACTGCTTGGTTTGACACTAGTGTACAAATTGTGGCCTTTTGAAAAAAAAAAAGATAAATATTAGAAACATTTTTAAAGAACTATTATGTTTATATATATTATAGGTTAACTTTTGAATTTTGTATAACCGTGAAGTATGTTGAATATGGTATAAGTTCTTAATGTTTGACCATATCGACTAATGGTCATATCACTACTTTGTTTATTTTATACTCTCTCTGTTTCATTTTAGTTGTCTCATTTGAAATATTTGTGTTTTTTAAAGAATTTTCTATATAAGGCTAGCACTCCATGTGATCTCATCCATTTTCAACACACTTTATACCACTCCAATACAAATGAGACAATTATTTTTGGACAATTCTAAAATCCATATAGAACAACTAATTTGGGATAGAGAGAGTATATTTTTGTGTAGAGGGTCTATCACCAATGAAAAGAATAAAGGATGAAAATTACTTTTCATAACATCAGAGGTGTTTCAAAATAATATTTGATCAAATGACGATTGTTTCGTCGTGCAATGTGGATAAATAAATAGTGAGAAGAAAAATTATTTTCAATCTTGTGTTGAACGAAACTTTAATGAAGATCAAATTCAGAACATGCTTCAACAGAAGAGAGAGGGTTGGAAAGGGATGTGAATTTGGTAAGATAGAGACAATTAAATAATTTGTATGGTGAACTCTGTCGCAACATGTGCGCATGTGCCATAATTTACACAACGTCGATGTTTGGTACAATATTAGTTGATGTAGTCAGTGACCCCCAATTGGCATTTTAAAAATTTCTTGCAATATTTAAGGGCCCTTTAAAATTACACAAGAAAGTGGCTCTCTAATATAAATTTAAAATATATGGGAATATGGAATCTTTAAGAAAAACCTCAAAATAAAGTCACAAATATTTTCCACCTAAAAATGATAAAAGCATTCACTGAATGGAAGCATTTAAGGAATAAATGGCACCATCGATCATGAGAAATTGAGAATGTGTGATGTAGAAAGGTCTCATGTATTAGGGTTTGGGTTAAAAAATTGGCTAAATGTATGGTGATGGGTACTAATTTAAGTTAGCATGAGATCTAACAATGTGAATATTAGATCAATCAAACAGAGCGTAAATATTACTCTGAATGGTATGGAATTCTGGTGGGTTTGGTTTGGCATTAGGTGAGCTGAATCAGGAAGGGTGGACCGTACGTTGTTAACATGTCAGGCAACTTTTGCTACATCATTTTCTCATCAATGACTATGCACTTTTTATTTTTGGAATTTATTTGTTTAACTAGAGGAAATTCAGCATAAAACTTTCATAAGTAATATTTACTGCTCTTATCGCACATTAGGTAAAGTCATGTGGGATCGAAAATAGATATTCATAACAATATTTTAATAAGACGATCACATATAATTTTCTTTGACTTAACTTCATCCCTTTTCTCTTGTATCCACCTAATTTCAATGAATTGATGTTTTACTCAATTTCATTTCATTATAAATTAGATGGATCATTGATCACAACTATTAAATAAAGAAAATTCATATGGGTGTAGCTCAACTGGTAATCTCCTATCTTAGGAAGCGGGAGATGTCATGTTCAAGCCCCCATGACCCCACCTGATGTACACTAAGAGAAGTGGGTATCGCCTATGTAGATTTTATATTGGATTTTCCACGGTTTCTCACACATATATTAAAGGGAAAAACCTCTATTCCTTCATCATTTATTATAATTTTTTATTTTAAATTTTAAATTTAAGAAATAACCATATACAGAAGAGCTAATGGTAGATACTGTCAAGCCTTTCATCTCTACCGTTCAATGTGAATTTTACTTGTTTTGAAATTTCAATATTTATCTGTACAAATGATGTGTATGTTGGGCCCAGGGGTACTATTGCCATGTCTCTGATCATTTCTCCTCAACTTTCAGGCAATATGAAGACAATGGCTCTGAGAAAATGAACAGTTCATCAATATAGCAAGTTCTTAACTCTAATGGAAGTCTCCCTGCTTTTGACTACGACCTTGCTATGTGGCTACTTGTCCTTCTGTTTTTTGATACTTTGATGTGGCTACCACTTGATAGTAAGCCTCATGAGAGGATGCTTCCAACGATTCTTTCATGCCCATGGGCTCTGTTTGCCATAATAATATTTGACTCCGATCTTAAAGAAGAAATAAAGAAGATCAAATGGGTATAGAATTAAATCCATTATAGTACGGATATCGTTTGATGGGGACAAGAATCATTTTTAACAGCGAGGATTTGACATGAATATCATGGCTAACGAAGAGTTGGCATTATTCACAGTTTAGAAATATAGAATATAGATACGTTTGTTCATGCTCTGCAACTAAACAAGTGAAGAAAAACAAAAACTGAGCAAAACCATCTATCCTTCTACTTTTTCTTTGACCGAATATTCTGTATGCATGCCTGTCTTAGCGACATTGATTAAGCAGTAGAGATAAATTAAGAAAGCAGATCTTCTCTTGTCCTCACTCACCACTGCTCAGTGACCATGTATTGTTTGTTAATAGCATATAAAACAAGGAACCATGCATGTCTTTTCTTTAGTGGAATAGGTTGGTGTTTTAGGTGTGGATTAGTGAGAAAGCCATAGATTAACAAATGAAAGATACTCCCAACCTGCACAAGGAACAAGAGAAGGGTGGTATCCTCATAGCTTCGTCATGTTTCAGTACAGTGTCACGGTTGGATTATTATAATTATTAGATAAGGTGGTGGAGAGTGATTAGAGCAGTAGATAAAGGCATTGAACACATGCCCAAGTGAAAGGGGTGGTACACAAAATATCGAGATAGGGTAGTTTGTTTCCCCAATGTTGATACAGACGAAAATCAAGGACCCTACGACAAATTAGTCTCATATAAAGGAGCGAAACATTTTCAAAAGTGCATCAAGATTACCTTCTTCACAAAACATGGCCAGCACAGGGGAAATGCATTTATCGTTCTATTATGGGAGCTGCTGCCAAGCGAATGTGAATTTGTGAGAAAGGGGAAGAAAAAACCTGGAAAAACAGATGTAACCCAGAATTATAATTAAGATCAATGATAGTAAAAAGTTAAGGGTAGTGATTTTTGTATTCCCATTTTCTTCTATATTTGCCTTTGCTTTTAGGAAAAAGTAAGATTGAGGAGAGGAGAGGAGAGGACAGAAGTATGAATAAATTTGAATTTTTTTTAAAAAGGTGTACAATAAAAGAAAATGGGGGTGTAACAATCATTATCCAAAGTTAAATGAGTGAATTTACAGTCTATTTTATCCTTTTAACAGTTGAGGTTTACAAAAGCAGAAAAGTAAAAAGTATGGAAGAAGTTGTCAGGGAGTGAACAAAACTCCCAAGCATAAGATGTTAAAAATTTCCATAGTTTTTGCCCAAATGCAAAATGAGGAAACCAACGAGATTCACCGTTGGCTTGGCCCACCCCCACCACCTATGGAGGCCCTTGGTAGAAAAGACCCACCATGAATGTAGCCATGGTCAAAAATAAAAAAAAGGATTAGGGTGCGTTAGAATATGATTTCTAGTCTCTTAGGTAGAATGATCCAAATCTTTTTATAAACCCTTAAATTTTTGTCTACACTTTCAATGTGTGACTCTTTTGCAGTAGCTCCAACAATCCCCGCATCGAACGAGGCCCTCTGGAGGAGAGAGCGACGTCAGCTATCCCGTTCACGTGGAGAATCTCCTGAGCCCACATGAGGTAGTTTGAAACCTAGCTTTATTACCAGTTGTTAGGACCTGGACTTCCATCCCAAAAGATTAGCCTATTAGGTGGAGTGATCTAAGCCCTTTATAAATCCATAGATTTCCCTCTACACTTTGAGAGTCGTTCAAAGCAGTCCCGACAAAGTATGGCTCTACTTAATAAATATTTTTCTTATGAATCTGTTTGGGGAAGCAAAAGACCTATATGTCTATGTGCCTATCTCGGGGTTCTATAAAGAAGATTTGGCACTCAAAAATTTATTTCCCTCCAGAATCTGTCAATGTGGACAAATCTTGATCTTGTAACCATTGCTGTAAGGAAAATTTTGAATGGATATCATCCCATCCAATCCCAAAAATATCAAAGGCAGAGTTTGAATGACACAAAATTGTTGAGTAGCGACTTGTGACAGGCTACGTAGCAGTGAATGATGGGACCGAACATATTTTGCATGTAGTTTTGAATTTCCAAGGTGAAGGTGAAATCACCCAAATTTGCCTCAGTTTTACAAGGATTCCTCTCGCTCTCAGCCCTACAAACTTACAAACTACAATGTCAGGTAACTCTTGGCCTTTCTAGCTTAACAGTTTGGCACCTGGTTATTGCCATTTGCCACGTGTCCTCCGGAGGTTCATCTCCTACGTACACAGTTTCATGCACGTTGATACAACCACAAAAGCATAAAGTTGGGAGTCATTGAGGCAATCCTGTCCCTTCACTTGCACTACAAAGTTAATTATTTGGAACTCACATTAAAAGTATCCGAAGTTTTTGGCTTTATGCAATACATAGACATGTCAGTTATTATAAAGTTTTAATTTATTAAGTATCAATATTGTAGATAAAACTAAAACTAGTTTTTAAATTGCAAAACATGAAAATATGGCTTTGAATTTTGAAAGAGAGAGTGTCCATAGCATTTTCTACATGAGACATGAGACACAGAGCATCTGAGCTGCATTGAATGTTCTTCTTGTCTAAGAATCAGCCTTTGAGCAAGTAACGACCACAGCATTTATAACTTGGAGAAATCTCAGTTTTTGAATGTATTAGGTTTCCCGCGAAAGGCAACGGTAAAATGAACTTTACTAAGGTTTTCAAATAATTACAAAGGCGCAGAAGCCAGATAAGCCAAACTCATTTTGAATCTCTCAACTGATATAAGACAGAGAGAGAGAGAGATTTGTATTGCATATATATATAACAACGTGACTGGAATATGATTCGTCGGATTCATATGTTTTGAATATATAATTGAGAGGTGATAAAGTGGGTCCACGGTCTTGGCTGATAGCCAACTCCCGATGCTCCATTGCTGGGACAACAATTTGGCGATTACTCGTCGGTCATCAAAATACCAAAGTGTTAGTCGCTAGCATACTTCATTGGATTAATCAAAATACAAATGCAACTAAAAAACATAGAAATATAGTTCAAAAATTCAAAACTCGGACTCAATGCAATAAATTTAACGAGGTTATAAAGAAAATAGAAAAAATTCAGACAAATTTACTAACTCACTCGATTCAAAATCCTATTGAGTCAAGGTGATTATGATTAAGATTTATTCATCAGACGCTGATTGCATCTCATCTGACTATTCAGGTGAGTTGTAAAATAATTTACTTTGATTAATTATATCTAAAATTCAACAAAGTTCGTGTTGTAAAAGAGTAATTATAAATTCTTAACATTCATTTGATAGTTTTAGATTAGAAGGACAGAAATTACAAATGAGTAGATTTTTTAACTTTGCAAAAATAGTTTCTGTAGGTAATCCATTCATCAATCTATTGACTTGAAAGACAGCAAATTTTCACTCGACCAAGCAATTTGGTTTGAATCCAGCAACTCAAAACCGTTTAATTGATGAATAGCTTTTGATTGAAGATTTAAAATAAATAGATTCATCAATCAACTCGACTTGATTATTTGTGAATAAATATATCAAATCAATCTAAGAAAAACATGAGTGAGTTACTTTAATATAAAGTATTTCATAAATAAATGAATTAGACATCGAAAATTTAAAATAAATAAATCGACAGCTCGAACTTGATTTTATTTAGCAATATAATATATAAGAGTGAAGCACCCTATAAAGCAATCACCGAAAAAATTAGGCTCAGTCCAGACCTACACCTGCTTTAAAGGATCCAGCATGACATACGTAACAGGTCGATCAAAACAATGCATTGAATCCTTATCAACGTTCAACGGTCAATTTCAGTATCACTCCTTAAATGAAAAACTATTGTTTCTTGTCTTATCAGACCTCAATTTCAAACGACTATGACTGCTGAGTGCAAAGAGTACTTGTGTAAAATTACCCCTTTTTTATTATTATTATAACGAGGATATACGAATTGACCCATCACAACTAATTTTTTGGAGTTTGCACTTTCATGGTTCATAAAGTCCATCTGAATAAGTTAGATGATAGTACCAAAATTTCATTTTGAGACATGTGGAAGCAAATCCCATCAAGGGCCACTTGGGCTACTCACTTGGTGGGTAGGATTTTAAAATTGTAAGGTCTTAATTCATTTATATTCTGTCAAAAAAAAATTATAATTAACTAATGAATTAAACTTTTTAACTTATACATTCAGTTTTTTTAAGTTTCTCTCTGAATCAGTCAATATCAAGTAAAATTAAGGTTCATTGAGTCAAAAGACTAAATTTATATTTGAAATTGAAACAATCTAAGTTAATGTAATAAAGTGAAAATGCAATGTTAATCTTAGATACTAGTTGCACAATATTACATTAGCAACATAGGTTTAGAGCCCAATTAAATAGAGTTGTATGGGTCTACTGGAATAGTTTTTTTTTCAATATGTTATTCATAAAAAATTATAATGATCAAATTGATCAATAAAAAACGCTGGTGATGTAGACAACTAGACACCACACTTTCCTTACAGCAAACGTCATTTTTCGTTTTTAAATGTGAAATTATCATTTTACCCTTCTGTTTGAGATCATCCCAATGAACATTTAATTCATTTTCATTTGTTAGAACAATCTAAAATGAAAGGGAAAAATGATAATTTCACATCTAAAATTAAAAAGCGATGTCTGCTGTCAAGAAAGTGTGGTGCCTACATGGCCAACCTAAAGAAAAAGAGAGATTTTTCTTATTTAATGAGACAAATTATCTTTCATTTTCTTTTGTTAAAATTAAAACTTTAATACAACAAACATAAATGCCAGAATTTCATGACTGAACACATTGTGAAGATTTATCGTATGAATTGCATTCAGAAATAATTTTTTTATAAAATTAATTCCTTCAAAGCATACAACACTCGAATAAAATTTCAGAGAGAGAGAGAGAGTCTAGAACTCTAGATTGAGCAAAGCTAAACAATACGGAAAAAAACGATAAGCAGTATACAGGTATAAAGGCCTTCTGGGGACTCTTCCCATTTGAATTTAACCAATTAAGTTAGGCAGATCTACTACAGATTTAATTTTTTTTAAATGGGAACCTTATTTCTAAAGCAAAACTGAAGGAATAATTCTAACCACGAACAAATCATATAGTGATTCCTAGAGTGAAAATGAATGATTTAGATTAGAGTTCATTATTTAAAAATATCGATATATAAATGTTGAAGACTCATTTAATCATTTTAACTATTTGATGATGAATATATTAAATTAAATCATAAAAATCATTTAAAAAGATGTTTAAGAGATTTTTTTAAGCATGAATGAATGTCATGAAATGTTGAGACTGAAGAAAAAAACCTTTTGTGTCTCAAATAAGCTCACTCGACGTATGTAAAAAATATATATATATATATATATATTGAATTTTTAAAGAATGTTGGGATCATCAAAATTGTGGCTTCGCAACAACAACTTGGAATAGATTATTGAAAGCCGTAGACCCGCTAGGATATAAGGGGCCCAACGCATGCAAAACAATAAAGCATCCTCAACCGTACATTGTTACGGATGACACGTGTCAGAAGTCTGATCATTCATCCCGATCACTAATTGAGAGTGGGGTACTTGCTCCCTATCTACGGGTCATGTGGTCCTTCACAGTTCACACAAGTAGAGCCATTTCCTCCTTTTGTTTGTGGCACATTTCACCTCAAGCAGACATCTCATGGCTCTTTTACCATTTTGAGGGAGATGATGGTGCTCCAACGGCACTTTAGAGATCTAAATATCGGTCGATATGAATCGTATAGGTTGATATCTCGGCCATATTATATTGGTCGATATCGGTCATTTTTTTTTTTTAAAAAAAAGAGGAGAGAAAAATATCGACCGATACTGAATTTAAACCCCTGACCAAGGCTCCTAGTACTGCAGCTCCCCACCATTGGTTGTTAAAGGTTGGGCCTGGTGGACCCCATGGTGTTTCAGCCTTTCAGGGTTGAGCGTTCCGTCGTTAATGGATGACAGAAGTACCGACCTTGAAATCTCAAGAGTCCTAGGCACAGTGCAAGTGGGGGCCCTACAACCCATTAATCATATTAGGAGATCTTAAATGGCAGCTTAGTTAACCTAAAGCTAGGGCCGGCCCTAATAGGGGTCTTCCTATTTCCATGCACTTTGAGAGGACCACTCTTCTTTCCTATTTGCTTTGTTAATCTGCTGAGGTGCATAGCATGTGATTTACGAAACAAAGTGGTAATAAAACACATAGTAGAGTACCATAACTTTGTGTTTTAAGGCGACTTACAAGAAGTGGTCCCAGATACTTTGTTGTATCCATCAGCCACATCATCTATTTGACATCTTGTGTTAGGATCCATTGTATTTGTAGGTTGGGCAATGACTTAGTACTTCATTCACTCGTGAAATCATCTCAATTATACATTCGACGATGAGTTTGTTATGTAAATATTTATGTAAATATGTGGTAGTGACAAAAAATTTATATCGGTTAATTTGATAAATTAATAACTTTATATAACACTTAAAACATTATTTTTTCAATAATTAATTTTTGAGAGTGAGTTCTACTTCAAGAATGTTAAACGTAGTATCGGAGCAGGTTCTGTATGCAATTATAGATTTTAGCAACACATGAGGACGAGCTTAAAGTTTCCACGTACAGTTGGACGTGTGTTAAAGTTTTCACATGCCGCCGTAGGTGTGGAAGTGACAAAAGTTCTATACTTGAGGCATTTTTCTCTCAATGTCTAGCTTTTAAGAGTGAGTTCTAATTTAAGAATGTTATCAAGTGATGGTTTTGTAACAAAATATATATTAAGAATCAATCATATAATTTGGAAAGAAATATTTTTTCTAGGAGTAAAATTATTGTTAATTTTTGTCATCTTAACTAGAGTGCTTCTATTGATAGTTTCTTTTGTAAAAGTAAAAGAGTATCCGCCAAACTTTTGCACATACTTTGTGAAAGTTATACAAATTCTATGTAATGAATTTATTTGAAAATCTAATTTAAATATTAGATTAGTCAAAAATTATTTTAATTAATTTGAGAAGTCATCTTTTAAGTTCTTATTTTTTTTATGATTCAAAAATAGAGCTTTCCAATAAATTCATTTTGAAAGACTGATATGAACTCTATATAGAAGTGCACAGAAAATTCTTACTTCTTTTTAATAAATTACTTATCCTTTATCCATGGGACTTTTACACTGGATTTTTCATAGTTTCCCACACATAAATTCAAATTACTGATCCTTTTTTTTTTAATGTTTTAGCATTAAAAAACAACGCAGAAAAAGAAAGTGTAGGTACCATGTATGATAATCAAAAGGTATCAAGAGTCATGCCGTCTATCAAACCTTCCTTGAGAGCAAGTGTTTCCATCATTTATTTCAATTATATTTTTTATTTTTTTACACAATAACTCAGATTTTAATGTAAAAATCATTTGTTCATTATAAATTCTCTTTTATAAGAAATAGATTCCACGGAAATATCTCATTTTACTTATTATCTATCTTCCATTTAATTGAAAAGTAAATGACTAAGAACCTCACAAGTACAAGAAAAGTGGGAGTTTGACGTTAAATTTTTCTAATGAACGCTATTATAACAAGAAAAGTGTGCTTGTCTTTTATTATTATACAAGTCATGAAGTATGTAGAGAATTATACGTCGATTTCATATGATAAATCTCACTCTTAAATGATCATTCTACCTGTTATTATCTGTAATTGTTAAAGGAAAGACCAATATAAAATGCTTTGAAATAAATTTAATTTAATAATTCGTATAGGCGTTTATATATTATTTTATTTTTAATTTCTGTAACTTATAACTGGCGAGTATATTGCAATTGCATGGGGAGTGACGAGGAATTGGTGTTGGAGTCTTGGTATTAAATTTATTTATTTAAAAAAGCCTCAGTTACAATGGGTGCATTTATCAACTTCTCAACTCCTTCCCACCTATATATTTATTTCTAAGCATGTGACTCACTCTCTCTCGTATTTACTGCCCTCTTTTGCACGAGGGAGAGTGCAACCCAATCCAACACTCCTCTTCCTTTCCTCTTTTTCTTCTGCTGCATCTCTCTCTGGTTTTTATTTCTTTCTTTTTAATTTCTCTAGCCAAGAAATGGGCAAACCAAAGCTTAGATCCACCATTAAATCTCTTTTCAGTTTCAGGCCAGCAGGAACCAAAACCATGACATGGGTCTGCGTCCAACAGGCCAAAACCGATTCCTTCAGAGAAGTCTACAAGAGCTTCAATTCCGTCTATTACTCCTCTTCTTCAACAACAACTTCAGAACTCTGCAGCCTCAACGAAGAAACAGAGCCTGTCGGAAGTAATCACACGCCCTCCACGCAGCCTTCCGGTGAAGACTCCTTCTCCACTTGTTGTTCTTCCTCCTCGTCGACCGAGTCCACCGAAGAACAACCAGCCGAGTTCATTGTCAAAGGATTCATCAGCTCTACGAGGTTCTTCTTCTCTCCATGCACGACAAAATCGATAATGGAAGAGGCCAATGCCCCAGAGGAGGAGGCAGGGGAGGAAATGGGTCTTCAAGAAACGGCAATTTCGAGCGATCGATGCGACGAAGCAGGGGAAGTTGGTGGAGAGTGTATGATTATGGACATGGGTTTCTGCAGGGGAAGTGTTACGTTGGCTATGTCGTCGCAAAATCCTTACATGGATTTCAGAATCTCCATGGAAGAGATGGTGGCAGCTCATGGTCTGAGGGATTGGTCTTGCTTGCAAGAGCTCTTGCATTGCTATCTGACCCTCAACGAGCAGACAAGTCACAAAATCATAATCTTGGCTTTTGTTGATTTGATGATGAATCTCATAACCCTTGACGAATCCGACGACGAGAACAACGAAAGCACCAACAAGATGATCACCACCACCAGCAGCAGAAACAGCAAAATCATCATCAACAATGTTATGAACAACGACAGGTGTTTTCCTTTGCCGCTTTGTTTAGACGTATGAGAGAGAGAAGAGAGGAAACAGAGGAAAACAGAGCTGTTTTCTCTTCTTTCTTGGATTTTTTCTTCTTCCAGGGCTGGTTATTATATGACTTATTAGTGGGAGATGACTGTAATGTCATGTAATATTAATCCAAATTAACTTAATTGAGGCTATTTAATGTATGTAAGTAAGATTTGACACGGTAGCGTTGTTGGGTGGTTGAATATATTGCATTTGTATCCGTTGCCTTTCTTCTCCTTTTCTCTTGTTTGGGAGATGGCTCGTATTTTTCTGTAGTTTAGGAAAGGAAAAGTGCAGAAAGGGGGAGATGATACAATGCTTTTCGTGCAAAAGGAAAGGATTTTCCTTGTTTTCTCTGCCCAGCATCCGGGGTGTTGCTGAATGCTGACCCCCATTCCATTGCACGGTCCTCAGATCTAATTACCTTCTCAGCTCTCCCGTATCGGATGCTTCTCGTCTGCCGAGAAATTTCTCTGCCTCGATTCTGCAATCACAACCTGCAGACCATGCGTCTTTTTTGGAGCTTAATCAACATTTATTAATAATTACTGATGGGTTAGTGAAAGCAACGGTTAAAATCTTAAGGTATTTCTCGGTTAGACCAGGCAAATGTTTGTAATTCACCCACTTTACTCCGCTTCTCTTTCACCTGTCCAACGCTGTTCCTGTTCCTTCTTTGCTGGGAAAATGGGGCTCAGCTTTCACTGTTTTTGCTCGTTTCAGTCACTTTTAAGAGAAATTTTTGATATTCGACAACTGGTTTTCTAATTACATCATTATATTATAAGGGTTATTTTAGTTGAAAAGTGATTTATATTTGATTGAGAAGTGTGTTGAGACTCCAGCTGAAAGAGTTTACCCTTAGTTTAAGGGTGACTCTTGTAATATTTTCAAATTGGAGATACACAAGCCATGAGAAAATTAACAAAGCCCAAACTAATATTTCTCTACAAATCTCTAATGATTGGATCTAAAGGTAAGCAAGCCTTATCTTCCATTATCAATTAACAGTTTTAAATAAATTTTAATTTCATTAAATTCTTGAAAATATTAGGTCAATCAAACAAATGCCATCTACACGTTCTTGAAAATACGTTCATTGATTGAAAAAAAAAAAAACCTGAAATAGGGACTATTTTTAGAAAAAAAAATCTAAGGTAATTTGCATATAGGCCCTTACTTGTTACGCTAATTGTAAATACATCCATTGGTTTTCAATGATTGTAAATTTGTAATTTCATCTTTAATATTTGAAAATTATTTACAATTGAGTCTTTGTTGTGTCAATACACGAGTAATATTTAAGAATAAGGAAATATTAACTATTTTAAGGCCAAATTTGCTAGTACCAATATATGGGTATGAATTGGATATCTAGATTACCACACAAATAGAGATTAAGTCTAATTTTCTAACCTTAATATCATTATGATTTTAATCTACAAAATCAAGTTTTATACACCGTTAGTATTTATGGTCAACTCAACAAAACTAGGACGACAAAATGAGAGTAAAATTTTATCTATCATCTATCCATATTGTCTTCTATATGTATTATACAGGCTCAAGTGGACTTAGTAAAAGTTATTTCACAAACGAGGTCCATGAAGCCCATTAGACTAGAACTGGCAGAAATAGGAGAATGCCCATTAGACTAGAACGAGGTCCAGGAAGCCTTATTTCACAAATTTCCTCCCCAAATTAATTTTAGAACTGATGGGAATGATTAAAAAAAAAAGAGGACCTCAAATGCAACTTAATGGACCCACTTGCACCATGAATGAAGCCCATTTAAATCAGTTTTGAGCCTGACCCATTTAGGAGATATTTGACCATCAAAAGCCCATGAAATTAATCCCGGTTGAGACCAATCCAGTTGGCCCACGAAATGCACCTCAGCTGAGGACACGTGGGATGCTTACGTGGCCTGAGACCCACTAAAAAACAGCAACTTAAAAACATGGCATTGCATGGACCGTTTGGGCCCAAAAAATGGAAGGGTTTCCTTCCACGTGTACTGTCACTGCTACTTCAGAAATGGATGTCCACCGACTGTAGAGTTGTTTTAATTTAAAACGGCAGAAGATCCAGTCAATGGCTGGAAAGAAAGCCACTAGAAACGGGCACCAAAACAGGAAGGTGTAAACAAATTTAGGGTCTGATACGGGCCTCATTTTAGGTGCTGTTTCGGCAACATTTTCTGATTGGATGAACAGAAGATATGGACCAGTTTAAGGCGTTTTTGAACCCTTAAAACCAGAAGCAAATCTAATTTGAAGATGGGAGTTTCTGCAGAAGAAGAAAGCAAATCTAATTTGATTGACATATAAGATTCAAATATTGGCCAACATCCTTATTAATAAATTTAATATATCTATACTCTATAATATAATGCCTATTTTGATAACTCAATTTTCTTTAATAAGAAAATTTTAAGAATAATTTTCACGAGATTTTCATGAGTGTTGTTAATAAACACTACTGAGTAGGGTTGGGTTAGATTCATTTTTAAAATTAACATAATCAATTTAATCTCATTTTCTTAAGTCTGTAAAATATAATTTTTCGAGGAAAGCATTTTTAATAATATAATTTTCAATAGATTAAAAAATTTAATGATATCTCGTATTAAACATCTGATTGAATCATTTTTCTTCTGAACTGGCTACCAAAATGGTTTGGTCTCCTATCGCAATTTAAAACTTTTTTTTAAAATTCATGTTCTGATCAAATGAATGGCGGCTGTGCTTTTGCATGAGGTGGGCCATGTGACGTGTACGTCTAGCCGTCTAGGAAGTAGGAAATATCTAATGGAAAGTGAATCTTATCTTCCCATTGATAATGGCCTGTCGCTGACAGGGATGAGATTTCAGCCCTATGTACCTATTTCACAGTTAATTTAACAAATTGGTCTTTAATCTTTATCGGAATTATCTATGTAAATTATATTTTCTCATTTATTTGAATGTTATATTAATGTTTATCTCATTTATTTAAATACTATATTAAAATTAGATTATCTATTTTATATTTTATAGCTATAGAATAATAATTATAAAAATATAATATTATTATTTAAAAGTATATTTAAATCACAATGATATGCATGTATATATTCATAAATGAAGATTGAATGAATATGAGTCTATTTAAAATGTAGATATTTACTATACTCTAACTTTTAAACAAAAAAGGTATTAAAATTATGAAATATAAGAAGTAATTTAATTTTAAAGTCATCAAAAAAAAAAATTACAAGAGTTTAAAAAAAAAGTTTATTTAATTAGATTTAATATTTTTTGTGTGGAGGTTGATAGGTCATCAAATAGAGGGAAAAAAGGTCAAGTAAATTTATAATTGTGCTTGCAATCCTTGCACAAACAGGTTGCCCCACCCTACGGCCTACACACTACTTTTTCTTGCAGCCCATCCGACTCTTGGGCGTAAACCCTGCCCACGCCTGACATTGTGTTTGCAACAGCCATCAGAGGTTGAAAAATCGATCGAGATTTCAGCCAAGATCTCAGGCGAGATTTTTCTCTCTATTTATTTATTTATTTTTTTTATATTTTTTTAAATAATTTATTGAAAAATAAAATAAATATCGATCGATTACTAAGTTAATGTGGGCAAATACTGGCAGAGATATCAGTTTGGTCCCACGACCGATATTTATCTTTTACTTTTTAAAAAAAAAAATCAGCCGAGATTTAAATCCCTGATTTGTAAGTTTGCCTAGTTTTCCATTGCACCGGTCTCTCAAAGTTAGTAGGAAAAAAAATGAAAAAAAGGAAGGGAAAATAGCCACTGTAGCAATATAGCTTGGATCTTGTCCAGTGGTTCAGGTCCTTCAGGACTCTAATCCACACCTGTATGTCTCATCGCTTTCAAGTTTCGACCCATCTCAACTCACCTACGGCCTCTCTCATCTCTTTCGCATTTGCCAGTCTTGTGCCATATCTGCTACAGTTGGTAGTTTGGTACTATTTGTTTTTACTCTTCATTTTGACAGACAAAAGTTTTTTTCTTTTTTAATAAAGACTAACTTCTCATAAATATTTTGAAAGACCCAATTAGAGTATGAGAATAAAGGTCAACCATATTTTGAAAATTAAATGATGCATTTGTTGCATACAATTTTACATTATATGAACTCTTTTATTGGTCTGACATGACTCCATGTAACTAGAATTTAAAATAAAATTCGTAAAATTTAAGATTTTTTTTTTAAATCACAAAAAAATTAGAGTTATTTGAAATACATTTAAAGGATAGAGCACTTGAAAAAATTCCAATTAAAATCACTAGAAACTGTACTATTTTTTCAAACTAACCAAAAGATAACGAGGATTGCTTCATTAATAAGCGTGAGTGCGTAACCATCCAAAATAATTCCTAAAGGTAGTGTAACATGAATAGCCCTCGGCTTATGATAGCACCATACCCAATGACTCATATTTTTATTTTTTTGGTTTAAATTGGAGACAATGTTTGACCATTTCCAATAGACTCTACAACTTGATCTATACTGGTTTACTGCATTAAATTTTTCTTTTGTTTACAGTAAAAAGATGTGGATAAAGATATCATTCTTAAAGAAATAAACTTAAAGAATTCAACTTTGTAAGAGTAATGATCTATTCACCATCACTATTGTACAAGACATTTAAAAGGACGAGTAAAATAGTTTTCTCCTTTTAAAGCGATTATGATTTAGGGTAGTATCTTTTTATGAGTATTTTGTGTAAAAAGACATGAAATTTAGGATATTATTTATTTTACTTTTTTACTGCTATATGAAAGCATTTTAAAGATATTCAATGATTCGATTTCAGTGAGTCAATTTGTTATTATTTATGAAAAAATAGTCTCATTTAAATAAATTTCAGTAAATCAATTTATTATAATGGAAGGGTCAATGATCTGGTGAACCGATTCAAAGAGTTCGGCGAGGTAGTTCGAAAGGCAAAATGGATAATACAATAAAACCCGTATCGGATTATATAAAACTCCCGTGGGAAAATTGTTATCCATGATTTAATTAAGTGATCATTATCCCTTTATAAAAGAGTTAAAAAGTGAAAATTAGAAATTGTATTAGTCCTTAAAGCTAGTCTTGCATGTTTACGACCAGAATGTTTTGTCTTTTGTTCAAGAGAAGGGAAGAGTGGAAGTTGATTGGCAAAATCCAAGAGCTGTTGATTCATCGAGGCAAAGGCAGGGTTACGATAGAAACGAAAAGTGGAAGTTGTTTGGGAATATGAGGATTTCCATGGAAAGATGGGAGGAGGGGACCCCGTCCTTCTCTCTTTGTCTTTTGTCTTTTTATATTGGATGCAACTTCTGCAGCTAATCCTCCCTTCTTGTCTTCACTTGAACCACTGCCCTCACGCGTGCATATGCCTACAAACTTCATTAACCCTCCACAATTATGCATGTACTTTGAGTACGGGGCTCACTACATGATTTAAGAACTATAGTTCATAAAAAAAATAAAATCATAGATTCACTCTTTTATATTTCAACTTTTATATATATATATATATATATATATATATATATATATATATTGAATGCGTTAATGAGATTAATTGATACATTGTCATGTGTTTAATAGGATTCAGCCATTGGTATGAATAAATTTCATATGAAATAAGATAAAGAATTCAATTTTTCCTATTTGATCAAATTTCGAGATATTAGTAAGATCCTTAACAATTGGTAACAAAGTAGATATCATGTCTTGTATCTGATAATTAAGGAAAAAAAAAAAAGGCTATGAGGTGCTAGTGTGAAAACTGCGACATAGGTGGAAAGGACTACTAGTTTTACAATGAAAGCAATCACACCGTGGGCAGCCAAAAGAAGTTGACTACGAAGTATGGTACTGATCTATTATTCAATAGGTCATCAATATTATCATGTACATCCGTAATTGAGATGCACATGACAATATTATCAACCAAGATAGTCACTATTGAGTTTTCACAACATCTAAATCAATAAAGACCTTTCTCCCTATAAATCCCCCAATTTCATATTATTCCGATAACCATCTTACATTACACTCATAGTAATTGAGATGGGTATAGTGTCAAAAGTGAAGTGCCCTAACTCAATAGCTTATTATCTTATATTGTCCAACACTGAAAAATTAGCCAGATGATTAGCCAAATCATACTTGATGATGTTTTCACTTTTAATGGAATACTAAACAGATATTTTTATGGTTCAATACTTGATGAAATTAAAAATACAGACCGATCATATGCTGCCATTCTCAGGTTTCTATTTTCTACGTGGATGAATAAACTTATAATCATAAAAAATTTGAGTAGTTTTTTTACCAATGGTTGGATGTGTTTGCCTCAAAAATGAATGGTATATCAACTAATCCTTGATGATAACAATACATATCATTTCAAGAAGAATGTGTGAGAAAACATATAAGGTTGAGAAGTAAAAATAAAATATTTTTAATAAATAGTGTATTGATATCAATCATTGGTCGTTAGATCTTGGAGACTGAACTTTAATTTTCATGTTCTATGAATGTGATGTTCCAATCTACAAGCTTAATCTTCCAAATCACAAGTTTCAAAGAAGAGAAGTGAAGGTGGTTAGATCCATAGTCTATTGCTTTACAATGGGTATGGATTTAAGGTACATTTGTGAAGAATTTTAAAAAATTACAGAAATATATAGATTTGGAGGAAGAAGAAGAAATGACACGGAAGGTGAAGAAGATTAGACCTAAGAAGATTTTTCGCATACACTCTTAGTCTCTTACGTGGGATCTACTTGGATCTCATATGATATAACTTGTTAGAAAAATCTATCCTTAAATCATTCTAAGTCATGTAATTGAAGCTACAAAAGTTTATAGTGTTGGTGGCAAAAGATGAAGGGAAGTTTATAAATTTTTACTAAATAAAATTGGCCAAATTTCCGGCTGATATAAGCAATTATGGGTCCATATTGACAAATCATTGATTCTGGAAAATGTAGCTAACATTGAGATATTCTAAAGTGGCCTTCTGATATCCAATAAATATTGGCCAATAATTCTTTTTTCTCAGTTCCATAGTCATATAATCCATGGTCCAAGATGCAAGTTGGGCCAGGTACAAGAGGTTTAAAAAAGAGTGAAAACTTTACGCCAAGGTCAGGTTGGGCTGATTTTTTTAGCAGGCTAGGCTAGTAGAACTGAATTCCAGGCCCAGATGGATTAACCCATTTTCTGCTAGAGGAATTCTGTGCCAAAAGATAAGCCTAAATTATAATTCCGATCAAAAGTCGCGCTAAGGACCTACTTACAAAATGGGCCCAGATCCATCGTCACCTGCCTGATTTGCAACCCTTCATACAGCTTCCATTAAAACTCGCGTGGTATATTGAAGTTCTTGAGAAGGTTAGATCTGCCTTTGAACTCAAACAACCTGACTCTGTCTATCGCCGGGTCTACTTATATATTGCCCCTCCCAACCCTCCCAACTAGGGATGCACATGGGCCGGGCCGGACTATGGCTAACTTAAACATGTTTACAGTTTGGTCCACACCTCCACTGGTCAGTTCCTTTTCTGTGTTAATCTTTTTACATCTTTGTTCTTCTGCTCAAACTATTTTATATGAGTTTAGTAATTTTCCCTACACTCTTGAAGATTTTGTTTGACAGCCTAATTGATAATGACCGAATCTGAGGTGAGTTCCTACTTCCTACTTCCTAGTTGGACCGTAGGCTGCCCGAGTTGTAGTAAATTTAATGGGCCCAGACATATCTCACCGTCAACTGAACCCAACTCAAATGTGGGTAACCGAGCAACAGACATTGTTTCTATGCCATAATAATGTGTTTACAAGTTACAGTGATGCAGTCTAACTTCAAAGAGCAAGTTTGGTCACATGAAATGAGTTTTAATCAAAGGCTCCAAATTTATGGAATTGGGGGTCAGGTTTGATGATTCAAATTCAAAAATAAAATTAAAAATTTGCTTCTCTAAGAAATCAAAGATAGAGAGCGAAGGAAACCGAAACTCAATTACCTAACAATAATCTCAATTCGACTAAATTTTACATGGGACCTCAAAAATCGTTAGAGGAGCCAATGAAATTTTACTCAACAAAGAAATAATCCGAGACGCTAAATCTCACATAAGTAAACAAATCTGTACGAAATAAACTTCGATTAAAACTTTTCTTCAACTTAAAAATCACATAAATAATTGAATTCAAATGATAACAATCGAAAATGCAAGTATAGAATTAATTAAAACACATTAAATTTCTGAAATTTAAATCAAAATAAAAATCTTATCAATCTTGGAGAGAAACAAAGCGCCAATGCTTCAATTAACTTTATCTCAAACTTGTGTGTACAAATTGGAGGTCCAAGTCCTCAATTTATAATTGAGCTTGGCTATAAAAAAAAAAAAAAATGAAAATTCAATCTACCCTAGCCATACACACTCATACATTCCTTTCTCTAATTTTCTATCATAAACTCAACCTTGTATGCTTGCCAATTGACATTATTACATTCATAAAAATAAAATAAACTTAAATAAATAACATGTGTCCGCAAACTGGCCATGGACAAATTTGGAGATATTTCTTATGACATGTGGATGGCTTGAAGATATAATGGGGGCTTCTAAAGCCCAAAACATGCTAAACAAGGCCCTAATCCATATATCAATCAAATAGGCACTTCATTTTGCACAATTAGACCCATATAGACTCTTAGAAAGGATTTTCTTTCCATCATGAAATTTATCATGAGAGTTCAAGAGACAATTCCACAATTTTATCTTTATTTCTTTTATTGGGCCTAAATCCATGTACTTGATCTATGAGCTTTCATTTGAATAAATTTATGGACTATCTTGATGATCTTGGCTTCATCTTCCTCGAGATATAAACCTTGTAGAATCTTTAAGCCCATTTGTCAATCAAATCTTCCACTTGATATTCAAAGCTTTAAACTTTTCAATCGAGCTAGAATATCCGCATCACCTGGTGGGACTTTGAGAGTCCTAAAGTTGATGGATCAAGACCTATGAGTCAAATCTAGTTAGTTGTATTTCAAATTGGGCCCAATTTCAGCAGCTTAGCGGAGGCAGGTGTCAAAAATTCGACTGATATTGTGCGTATCGGCCGAATTAATTCGGATTTTCCACCACCGATTTATATCGGCCGATACGTTTAGTATCTGCCGTACTATAAAAAATTCGGCCGATATGACCGAATTTTTTACCGATAATTCGGTCATGATATCGGCCGAATTTTAAAAAATCGGTTGTTTGTTATTTTTTTTTTAAAAAAAGCCCTTTTTTTTAGAAATATGGGAAGAGAAAGAATGGAAAGAAATAAAAGAAAATATGGAGAAAAGATTGAAGAAAAAAAATTGCTACACCTTTTAGAGAGCTTTCCTTCTTCTTCTTTTTCTTCTTCGGTGATGGGAAAATACACAGAGCAGCAGCGTCGGCTAGGGTTTAACAGAGAGGGAAAGAGAAGAAGGGTAAAGCATTAGGGTTTCTAAGTGGAAGTGTGGAACCCTCTTTGAAAAGCAACTCACGTGAGCTTCCTAAAGAGCTCACGTGGAAGCCATTGTATGTACTCTAATATTTTTTGTTATTTTAAATATAATATTTATTTATGTTGAAAGTAAGAAGTATAATGTTTTCTTTAATTTATCTTATTGTAATAATTTAATATTATATTTACCATCTAATATTTTTACCATTGTCATTATTGTTAGAAGGTATTCTTTATTTTTATTATATCAATTTAACATAATTAACTATAGCTCATAATTTTATCTAATAATTTTATTTATCTAATTATTATTAATGAAAAATAAAATCTATTTTCTCAAAAGAAAAAAAAAATTATATTATTATGTATGACATTTGTGTGGTTATTAGTTCAAGTGATTAGGACCCCTTTAGTTTCATTTTCTAATATTTTTTCTACATTATTATGTAACTTTCAATCATTTTATTTTATTTTTTATTTCTATAACTTATAACTTAAAATAACACTCATTGACTAAGAAAATAAATTATGAAATTATTTCTACAATTTCCTCATTTATATCATTTTCCTTGTAATTTTCACCATTTTATTACTAATTATATAATTCCCACTATCGTAACTTCAAAAATATATTAGAAGATGTAAATGTCCGATATTTTATGAAAAAATTACATATTCAATAAGCCCATAATTATCTGCATTTACTGTAATTTTTTTGGAATTAAAAAAAAAAAAAATGGACAGGAGGGAGAAAAAGTTCGGCCGGGATCTCAGCCCGGCCGATTTTTCTACCCCTGAGCGGAGGAAAAGTGGGTGTTATGAAAAGCCCAAAGGCTCGTTATGGATTGTTAACTTCTCTACATTAACGTTACTAAAAAGGGTTTAATTAACCCCTTCCTTCAAGGTCCCTATACAACATTTTCTTGCAAGTCTCCCTCGTATTGAATAAGACATTATGGCAAAAATCAATTAAGGACCCAACCTGCCACAATAGATGCAGTATACAAAGGTAGAAACCATATTGGAACAAAAAAATTGGCTCTATCAATTGAATTCATATGATATATCATTTGGTGGGATTCTTTACATTGAGTAGTCACATCAATTTTGTGGACCATTCGATGATATAATTGACTTCGAGTGATCCATTGAATGGCTCCCTTTCACAAGTGATGTGTATAGGCCAATGAGTCCACTATATGAAAAAATTAGAATCAGAGGGGATTGATTACTAGCCACCCAATATAAATGCATTGAAATTTATGATAATCTCATTATTGATTTTAACTTATCTAAATTAAATGGATAATTTTTTTTTCTATTCTAACATTTGATATTAGAGTAATACTTGATTCTATAATTAATATAATAGGGTCTATTCATCCAAAAAAATACAGTGGCAATAAGAGTTGCAGTGGAGAAGAAGAGAACACTAAGCTGTGGCTCCATAATTGTGTTTAGCAATGTTTGCTTAATAGAAAATTTAGTGTGGCATTTGATTAAGAGGATGTTTATTCTTTTGCTGTCAGCATGCATGTATTAAAAATGCCATGAAAGATCAATAACATATGAAGCTTTTTTTTTTAACGGTAACAAAGAAATTCATTGAAACCGAGAAAACAAAGAGAAATACAAAAGGAAAAATCATAAAAAGTAAACTCCCGTACAAAAGCCATCAACTCCCAACTTGGCGAAGAAATCCTCAACACTATTAGCTGAGCGCCTTACTTTTGAAGAGAAAACTCCCAAACCTATGCCCATATCTCTCACTTTTCTAACCATATTAATCAATCTCCAAAGTGGGCGACACAAACTGAAGGCCTATTTGAAAGCATTTACCGAGTCACCTTCAATGATTAGATTTCTTTGACCGTGATTCTTCCAAATAACTACTGAAATTGTCCACATTGTCCATAGAATCACCACTGAAATTGTTTGCCAAGCGATCTTCATTCTAAGATTCAGTCTTGGAATGTTCCAACCCCCAAATTTTGGATGACAGAATTAAACGTCACCCAAGGGAGTCCCATAAAAAGGTTATTTCGAATAAGCCCCTTTATTTCCTTTACTTAAAAAGTTTCGTTACTTTCCACATTACCAAAGAAGCTTCAATCCTCCTCACAATTTCTTTTGAAAAGATTCTCATGTTCCACAGATATTAATATATTTTATTTTTAAAGTTATAAGTTTGACATCATTATAGATCTCATTTGACCATAGATAATAAAAGTCGATTTATCGATTTGCTACAATATAAAAAATTTAGTCATTAGTTTTATGGCTTAAATAGATTAGTTTAAAATTTTCATATATTGCTAGATTTTGATATGTTAGTTAAGCTAGAAGTCCTTTTCAATCTAGATTTTGATATGAAAAATAGCTTGGAGAAATCTGAACGTGAATTAAATCCAAAATTTTACTCCATAAAGAAAATTTTACGGCACTCAAATTCTACCCTTGAATATTGTCTATTCAATCACATAATGCTTAGCATTTAATATTAACCCTTTTCACTCCATTCCTTCTCCTTGAAATGCAGTAAACCTCTCGATAGGATTGATTTTTTGAAAAAATCGAATTAGCAATTTGTCAAATTTGATAGAATTGAGATTTTTAAATGATCTTTTTAGCAATTCATTGAATGATGAGATATTTTGAAAATTGAGATATATAAAAAATTAATTTTACCCTCTCGTATCTAAAAGTAAAATATGTTCTGTCAATAAACTTTAAATTATATTCAAGCTGATTGGTTTGCCGGTGGGCAAAAAAAATATCATCCTCTATTAATCATGAAAAATGGAAATGGGGTCAATCCTATAACACTCTTGCCACTATTTGAATTGGTTAGAGCGTATCCAACACACATTTAAAGAAGTAGGAAAGTATAAATAAGATTAATGATTTATAAGGATGGAGTTTACATCCAAAAATATTATATAAATGTGTATTTATAATAATAAATTTTAAATTTAATAATTTAATTGACTTTCTACTAATAAAATGTATGAAAATATTGATTTTTTTTAAATCATAATGATCAGGAGAAGCCCTCCTCCGAACAACGAAGCTAAAGTGCGATTTTCAACAATTACAGAATAGATGTACATCATTCTCTTTTGGTAAATAGCTAAATTTTATAAATTAATTTAATTAAATATTTTTATACACTAAAAGAGTAAAACAAGTGAATATGAGCCGCCAATGAAGAACCACCCAGATCCCAATTTCCATTCCCACGGTCCAATGCAAAAAAGATTTTAAAAAAAAAACCTTCCTTCCTGAATTCAATACTAAAAATAAGATCATTAAACAATTCCTACAAAAATATTCCATACATCCAAGAGATCAAACACTCATTTATCTCTATAGTCTGCAACAATAGGAAAGGATACCCCCCCCCACAAACAAATGTACAAAGGAACTTCTCTGTTCTTCGAACTCGAGAATTCAATTTCAAACCCATAAATTGAAAATCAAATATGGATCTAATCCTTAGCATATAACACAAGCATTTGGATTCTCCTCTGCACTCTGGACGTAGTAATGTGTAGTCATGTGAGGATTATAGGCTTTGTAGGCCTTGATCAGATCAGCAATCTGATCGTTGCCATCTTTCTTCTTATCTGCCTCTTTCTTGGGTTCTTCCTTCTTGGGTTCCTCTTTCTTAGGCTCTTCCTTCTTCTTCTCCGGCTCCTTTGCCGGTCCGACCGAGACAATCTCCGTGTGCCAGAACTTGCGTAGTTTGCTCACGACGTTTACAGGATCCACGTCTCCAATTACTGTCAATTTTTTCTCCTTCATGTCCATGGTTATCGAATCAATTCCTACAAAATTAGAGAGATGATAGCAAGTTAGCAACCGCAGACAATTATTAGACCCAGGTTTTAGTTCAAACAAATGGACTGGTTTAAGAAAAGAATCTCACACAAGGATACCTGAAAGGCTGGAGACGGCTTTCATTGCCTTCTGCTTCGCTTTGTCATCATGTAAATCCAATTTCAACACCACTTTCTGCAACAACCAAGCATTACAAAAAAAACAATAATAATCAAACATCTGATGACTATCAAAATCAGGGGGAACAGAAAATTCCAATAGAAATAAGCAGATCAAGAGTATCCTCCAAAAAAGGAGGTAAATTTGAGATCTGAAAGACCGGAAGATGCAAAAAGACAAACATGCATCCGGGAATCCTTACAAACAGAGAGCAGCATCTCGGTTTGGATCTATGGAGAGATTTATTTTCTTGTAGAATAACTTGTTAACAAAAAATGGAAATAAATTTATTTTTCTTAGAGAATTAAGAGAAAAAGAGAATTCCCAGTAATTGAAGATACCGGAAACCATTGAAAGAATCTTAATAGGGTTTTGATGAAAAATGATTGTTTGAACCAACAAAAGTTCAGATGAAGAAAGAATCGGAACAGGCCACCCTTTTATTACCAATAACATACAAAATCTGTCTTGGGCACACATAAGAAGAAAACCCCTCTTTCTAAATGTGATGAGAAAAAAAAAAGAGAGAGAAATATCACCTTCATTTCTGCCATGGTTCAGATATACGAGAGACAGAGAGATGAAGCAGAATAAATGAGAGGCTTGACGAGAGAAACGAGGAGCTTGGATAGCTCTGTTTCTTTGTTGTAGAGGAAGAAACAAGGAAGAAGTGAGAGTGTGATGGAAAAAAATAGAGGAGTTTGAGCTGGATCTAACAAGAAGGAGAAGGAGATTTCGGAGAAAGAATGATTGCCATTGGAGCTAGGTGAGGAAGGCAGGAGGAAGATGGCATTTTTTGCTGCTTTTTGACCCTTAGCACGTCTTCTTCTTCGTCTGCGACGACCTACTCAGTCAACGTCACCTTTGCTACTGTTTGAAACTTGTTTTTCGCGGAGCCATACATACACCGGCACCGAAATTCTGGACTGGAAGGAATTTACACGAAGAAATGGATCGATTGAAATACAAAATGAAGAAATTGATCGATTGATCCAATCTATTTGCGAAGCAAAACTAGCTACAGTAATTATATTATTTAAATAATAAAATTTTCTTTAAAATTTTAAAGTTATTTTTTAAGCACGTGTATTTTCAAAATTTTTCAAATTTAATATATGGACTAATTACGATAACATGATAAAAATACTTTAACACTTTAAGGTCTTTTGATACTTCTAAATGCTTAAAACAGAGTATTTTACAAATAAGGGTATCCCTTGACTGTACCGAAAACACATTTGGAAGTGTCAAAAGACCTTAAAGTCTTAAAGTATTTTTATCAGGTTATTATAATTAGTCCGGATATTCAATTTGAGAAATTTTGAAAATACACAGTGTTTAAAAAATACCGTTAAAGTTTTATCTTTCTTTTAAAACTTTAACAGTATTTTTTAATCACGGTGTATTTTCAAAATTTCTCAAATTGAATATCCGGACTAATTAGGATAACCTGATAAAAATACTTTAACATTTTAAGGTCTTTTGATACTCCTAAATATATTTTCGGCACAGCTAACAGATACTCTTATTTGTAAATCACTTTGTTTTAAGCATTTGGGGTGTCAAAAGACCTTTAAGTCTTAAAGTATTTTTATCAGGTTATTGTAATTAGTCCGGATATTCAATTTGAGAAATTTCGAAAATACACAGTGCTTAAAAAATACCGTTAAAGTTTTATCTTTCTTTTAAAACTTTAACTGTATTTTTTAAGCACGGTATATTTTCAAAATTTATCAAATTGAATATCCGGACTAATTACGATAACTTGATAAAAATACTTTAAGACTTTAAGGTCTTTTGACACTCCTAAATATGTTTTCGGCACAGCTAAGGGATACCCTTATTTGTAAAACACTCTGTTTTAAGCATTTAGGAGTGTCAAAAGACCTTAAAGTTTTAAAGTATTTTTATCAGGTTATCGTAATTAGTCCGAATATTAAATTTGAGAAATTTTGAAAATACAGAGTGCTTAAAAAATAGCTTTAAAGTTTTAAAGGAAATTTTATTATTTAAATAATATAATTACTGTAGCATACATTAAGAGAATTAAGAGAATCGATCGCTTCATAGTGCGATTGATTTGTTATGATGTGATCGATTTGTTAAGCTGATTTTACTTCTGCTCGTTCGCAAACAGAACGGATCAACCGATCGATTTTTCAATTGATCTCGTGCTTCAATCGATCGATTTATTCTAATCACTAAAAATTTGAATTTCAATCTTCCGTGATAGAAAACGTTGGTGTCTGTATGGACTCCCTTCTTCTTTTTCTTCATTTTTAATATACAATTCCAGCAAACATCCCAACGGTACAGAATAATCAAAATACGTAACAGAATCAAACTACCGCAATCATTTGCGAAGGGAAATAAATCTGATGAAATTCACACAAGAGTCAAATTCGCCACCTTTGACCACTTTCCATTCTTCATGAACTTGAGAGCCACTGATTTGCTTTACAGCTGCGGATGGATATGATTAATGTTTAGTAAGGGTGTATAATTTGTCTCCGTCATGTTTTGGTTGATACATCTTATTCTCGACTGATATTTGATTTAAAAAAAAGAGAGAAAAAGAGTAATCTCAGCTGATATTGTGAAACTGAAATCTCGGTTTCATCAAATTTTAGACTCCGTAATAATGAGTGGAGTTGAACCTTGTTATTAGGGTTAATAAAGTTTTATTTTGTTTTAATTATTTCAATTTAGAAAAATTTATAGTTCTTAGATATCAGAGTGGAAGCATGTTTATCTAAATACACTACTTCTTAGATAATTTCAAAAAAAAGAAAACCTTTATTTTTAAATATTTTAAACTTTTATACCTTTGTATCTTTTAAAAATATGACTTAATTAATAAACAAAAACATTTTTACTATAAATTTGTATTAGACATGAATCTTTTAAATAGATCTATGTCTACCATCATTAATAGCTTCATGTAGAAATACATCTGATATAATATAAAGTTTAGGCATGTAAAGTAGGAGGGCTTTTGTAAGCATCTGCTGTCCCACTTCCACATACGTACAATGCCCACCTGATGGGGGCCCATACCAGCCAATTTCAGCCCTTCTTTAATTATTTTGTGACAGTGTGGGTGTGACTTGCACTAGAATTTCGTCATGAATCTTCTGATTTCCATGTCATATCCCACAAAATTTTGGAAGTGGCTAAAAAGCCAAAAACTTTGAAAGACCAGTTTTCTTGAAGCATGCTTCTTCTAATGACATCTCTTATCATAAAAAATATATATTAAATATAATTATTAAAACTGTTAAATTATTAACCTTCTATGCATTTTCTATAGACCACTTTTATCATATACTTTGGGCCATTTTGATCGAGTCAGGATTTTAAATGGTATTACAAATTTTCCGTAGAATCTTAAAGATAAGAAACATAATTTATTTGTGAGGCACATATTAATATAGTTAGATAAAAGAATTAGCATTTCTAAATTAGTTTCTCATTAAGAATTGAATCGTCTGAATTGTATAACCAATTGATAATGATATATGTATGGAAGATCTTTAAACAGATACGTTGTCCTCAAGGAAAGAGAGACAGAGAGAGTACTGCCAATAAAAATGAAAGAAAACAAAATAATTAATTAAAAATAGATGTAGTAAGAAATAAATGCAAACCACTCACATACTTAACGGAGATAGCTCCTCCTTATGACAGACTCACTGACTCAGCATAATATATTTTTTGTTAAATTTCTATCTAAGAAATGCTTTAGTTTCAAATTGGACAGTTTTGAGTTCAATAGATTAAATTTATCAAGCGTAATGGAGCATTGGATAGCTAAGATTGTGCGTTTATTTTTTTATTAACATATTTGAGCTCTATACAAGTTGAGCCCATTGTAAGGATCATGGGCTCTTCTTCATACTTCACATATGTGATATTGTCTGCTTTGTCAACCAATGTAGATCTCTTCATCCCCACAAGATCGTTTGAACACAGCACAGTGTGAGCTCACGATTTTTAAAGCGCGTCAAATTAAATGAGAGAGATGACCTCTCATAAAAACACCCAAGCCTTATATCTCTTAGGTAATTTGAGACTTTTTCATCCAATATCTATTGCGGCATAAGTGACTTTTTTTGTGAGATTGTAACGGTCAGTCCAATAAAGAGGTTAGTTCCTATGGACCTAAGAGTAATAGAAATTCATTCCACACCAACACTTGTTGAGGCCATAACCCAACACCATGATTAATATGGTCTAGATTGGTGTAATTTTAGATCTTACCATTTTATATTAGTAAATAGTAATACTGTCCTGTCAACAAGCCTCTTAAATGTTGCTCCGACAGCAGTACATTTACCTCAAGCTTGTCGTTTGTTTCTTATATATAGCAATTCATGTAGGGGTATCTACTAGGAAAAGCCTACTGGGAATTTGATTGTAAGGCTCCAAAATGAGAGAAATTTCATCTACTTTGAAGTTTTAACTAGGTAGGTGTAAGATTAACAGAAAAAGAACTTAAATTTCTATATTTAGGAGAATTTTAAATTTTAAAAATCATCTCATTAGCATAAACAATAGAAGCTATTTAAATCTTTAATCAGAAAAGTTCCGTACGCCGGAAAAAAATAAAAAAGGAGAGAAGACTCCTCTCGCTACGCTCTTTAATCTTTACTGAACCAAGACTGGTTGCGAGAAGAATCGAATCTATTAAATGATGGCTCCTAGCAAGTCCGTGTTTAACCTAGAGCTGGCTTGGCCCATTTCAAGTTCAAGCCCATTACAGGTCTGTTCATCAAGCCTAAGTCTAACCAAGTTTCCCAACAGTAGAATCGGACCCTTATGCCGATGGGCTCGATCTCACTCTATCTCATATCTGGCCCTGGCCCTAGCTTTCAGAGAGTTAAGACCCAAGTGAAATCCTTTAAGCATGTTGTTCGGTTTAAAACTTTAAATATATGTTCACAGCCCAATAAAGGTAGATTTAAGATCTTCTTCGTATCTTAATATACTTTACCATTTTAAAATTGTACATCGAAAAAGCATTTTTTCGATGTTATTGTCATTTGAAGCTTTAATTGTACTTAAATATTGTACAAATCATTGAATATCGTGAATGTGTTTGTATTAAATAATTGTATTTCATTGGTTTTTATGTAGATGATATAAAAAGAGGAGAAAGTTGTCCCCGCGAGAGATCAACTGACACTGAAACTAAACTCTCCAGAGTCCAGCCCTTCACAAATAAATTGGCTTGAATATTTAATATTACGACGAGTAAGATTTGAACTCATTTATTGGCTCACTTAACTATACAAGTGGAGTTGAGCTATTTAAAAAAAAAACAAAACCTTATGAAACCCAATTTTCCTTTTTTTAAAAGCTGATGATTTATTTTCTTTTTAAAGTTTCTCTTTATGAATTAACGTGGGACAACTTTTAGTCTAAAATACAATTTATAGTCATTTAGACAGTTGTTTATTTTGACTACTAAGTAGCTAGAAATTTAATTTTGAGTTAAAATTTAGTTATTGTATCTCATTATGTCTATTATCAATCTAAAAAGTTGAATTCTCAATGGCAATTTGGACTTTACTTCTCCAAATGGATATGCTTAAACTTTAAATTTGAAAAACCTGATAGATTGTGATTACGCTCAAGATTTTTTGTTAAGATATATTTAGATTTGTGTTAACATATCTTTAGATGTTACAATATATTTAGATTATTTTTTAAATTAATAGTTGCTAAATATTATATTTTTTTATTTAGGGAAAGAAATAACATGAAGGCTTAAAAAAAGAAATAAAATAAGTAAAAGTAGAATGTTGTCTGCCAGGCAGGTTTAAATATCGGCCGATACATATCGTATCGGCCGATATATATCGGTTTTTTGAAACCTTGAAATATCGGCCGATACGATAAGTATCGGCCGTACAGTTGGAATATCGGCCGATATGGGCGATAAACGGTCCCCAATATCGGCCCTAATATCGGCCGATATTCGAAAATATCGGTATTTTTTAAAAAAAAAAAAAATTAAAACACCGATACGGTTTTTCGCGGTTTTTACACGGTTTTTCGCGGTTTTTCGCGGTTTTCCGCGGTTTTCCGCGGTTTACGGTTCACAGGGGTATTCGCGGTTTTTCGCGGTTTTCGCGGTTTTTCGCGGTTTTCCGCGGTTTTCCACGGTTTTCTGCGGTTCAGGGTTTACGGTTCTCAGGGTGTCCACGGTTTTTTGCGTTTTTTTGCGGTTTTTTGCGGTTTTTTACGGTTTTGTCACGGTTCAAAACTATTCATCACGGTTTTTTGCGGTTTTTTCACGGTTCCGATATCGGAGGAGAGAGAAAATGTCGATATCGGTATGAGAGATAAAATTATCGGCCGATATATCGTCCGTATCGGATATCGGCCGATATTTACATATCGGCCGATATATCGGCCGAGCCGATTTTTTGACCCCTGGTCTGCCTGTCTGCCTGCCGCTAGAGGAGTCTTCTGCTTTCATTTTACTAACTATCCATAGTAAAAATTTGAAGTTCCCATTTTTCACCGGATTACCAAACACACAATTTATCTTTTCACTGTCGCTCTCAATTTACCCATTTTCTTTCTCTCTTCTCTGTCTATCTCAATTTAGCTTTACTGGAACGAGTCTACTCAACTCCATTTGTCACCATGTCTTACCCAAATATAGCATGTTTCATTTAATTTTCTGATTTGGTGATCAGCCCAGGAGAAATTAACGAGTACAACTTCTCAACTTCTAAGTTTAAAATTCATAAAAGTTGAGAGTTGAGACCCCACCACAGTCACAGCAAGAAACGGAGTGAATGCGGTAGATTAGACATCCTGTCACTAATCAAATCATCATTAGACTTGGAGCACCTCTTTTTACCGTGACTTTCAAGTAATTATATCATCATTCACACAGAAGGAACAAACATTAATATCGAGCCTTAAATAATCACATACCTACTCAAAAAAAAAAAAAATGATTAGTCTTTTTTAAATTAACAATCAAAATTCTTATATATTTTAAAAATAAGGTTTGTTCATATGCTATATGAATTCATCAAATGAAAATAACTCTTAATAAGTCTTCTATCATAATACAATTCCATTGAAGCTTTTAATTACTTAATCTAAGTAGAGTAATAAGTGCAATTTCCTTTTTATTTAAAACACATGATTAAAGCTTTTAGATAAATCAAAAGTCCATATGAGACCTATTTATAAAAAATATTTTATTTTTTTAGAGTTATGACATCCATATATATTAAAAGAGTTCAACCCTGAGGGGTTAGTTTGATTGTTAATTTCTATATTTGTTTATAAAAATAATGTGCATAGTATATTAAATAATAAAATTTCCTTTAAAACTTTAAAATTATTTTTTAAGCACTGTGTATTTCCAAAATTTTTCAAATTGAATATTCGAACTAATTACGATAACTTGATAAAAATACTTTAAGACTTAAAGGTCTTTTGACACTCTTAAATGTGTTTTCGACACACCCTAGGGATACCCTTATTTGTAAAATACTGTGTTTTAAATATTTAGGAGTGTCAAAAGATCTTAAACTCTTAAAGTATTTTTATCAGATTATAGTAATTAGTCCGGATATTTAATTTGAGAAATTTTAAAAATACATAATGCTTAAAAAATAACTTTGAAATTTAAAAAACAACTGATTCATTCGACGGGCACCCGTTTCATTCATTCGAAGACAGGTGAACAGTAACACGGGTGAACAGTAACCCGCATTACTGTTCACCCGTTTTATTCGTTCGAACCAATGGATTTATAAGGGGGATTCGTTCGAACGAATCAAATTAGATGGGTATGTGTCCATTCGTTCGAACGAATGGCGAAATGAACTGAGAATTCGTTCGAACGAATGGCGAAATGAACTGTGAATTCATTCGAACGAATGGAAACGCATGGGCAAAATGATAATTAGCCACCTCCACCCGAAAATGAGTGTGTAGATGTAAAAAATCTAGGTGTGTAAACGGGACCCTAAATTTTTCATTATACATAAAACTAACTTTAATGTCTATTCTAGAAAGTAGTACTTTAGACGAGTTATATTTGTAGGTTGGGATGAAAATCTCGCCAAAACAAGATATCAGCTAATATTCAAGATCTCTCTCCTCAAATTTTTTTTTTATAAATATCAGTGATTTACTTCTTTTTTTTGAAAAATAAAATAAAAAACAGTCCAGTTTTTTTAAAAAAATTGGAAAACAAAAGATATTGACTAATATCAGCCGAGATCCTCTTGGCCAATAAGGATACCCCTACTTGTGCGGACAATAGATTTATTTTATTTTAATTATATAATCACTGCACGGAAATAGACAGCGAGGTAGAATAGAAGGCTTGAGACCAGATGACCAGCTTGGCTTTTAGCCTAACTACATCCAAAGATGACTTTAAAGAGCATAGGACAGAAAAAACGGCAGATAAAAGAGTTGCAGAGTTTGTGTAGCCGTTACTTGCAAGTTTGAAATCGGAATACAGAGTAGTCTGCCTGATGACGATGACATTTTTGCAGGCCATTCTGGGAATTTGCAGTGGCAGAGTGAGAGGAGGAGAGTGCTGCTTCATTTATGTGCAACCACCAGATACCCCTTCCTCTCTCTCCTTCGTATTTCATTTGGTTTATGCTGGAAATTGGAATTTTTCGTATTTCATTTCCTTTTCTATTTTCTATTATGTTATGTGGGCAGGAACAGGACACAGAGAGACACCGCCCAAGGATTTATTGAAGAAAAAGACTGCTGCTCCTTTCTCAATCAAAGGTTTAAAAACTTCACTTTCACTCGTGAAACCCATCTCTCAACACTTTACAGTGACCCATTTTGCCAATTTCATGTGGGTTCAAGTCTATCTATTTCACTCTATTTAAATCAATAGCGTAATTAATATTTTTTTCCTTTTTTAATATTATTATGTCGTACGCATTTATGTCATAGACGGGTGTTGGTTGCCAAGATGACATTAATAAAAAAAAAACAATGAAAAACTTGTTATATTCTTATTCAAATGACATTTGGAAAAGTTTATTGAGAATAATTATATGTTTAGTATCATCTTCTCTACTTGAAAAATAATGGATAAAAAAAATAAAAGAATGAGCATGGATTGAATGGCCAGTTTAGAATGTCACTTCGCTAAACGGAACCTGTTCCTAACTCAAACATATATATTAAATGCACTTTTAATTATATCTTTTATAGATTTATTTTATGTGAGAAGTGTTTTTTCCCCTTAAGACTTTGCTACAATTTTGCTAGATGTTGAATCTGTAGATTAAGAACACAAAACTTATATTGATTTCTAAAATATTATTGTATTAGATTTCTTTAACATTGTTTTTCAAAGTAGTTTTATTCTAAGTTGTGTTGCATCTATTTCTATTTTTTTTTTAAGCTTTATCTCTAGTTGATATTGTTCATTCTAACCTTTTACCATCTTTATTGAGAGTTAGAGAATCTCCATCTTGTTCTAAAATGTGTAAGAATGAAATATCACTATAATTTATGATAAATTTTATGATCTTTACATATATATATATTATTCATTTTTACTTTCATTGTTATTAATTAATTATATTTACAATAAATATTTTAAACAAAAAATTCTCAAATATATTTTGGGTAGCGATCCTCTCACGAACTTTTTGTGTAACCAGACATGAGAATTAGTAGATTTTTTATTTTACCTTACCGATCCTTCGCATGAACAGTAAATTGACTCGCTTAAATTCGCATGAACAGTAAATCGGTTAGCTGAAAAATCGCATGAACAGTAAATCGACTAGCCGAATTTTTATCGTTTATGTAAAATGTTCAATTTTACCATTTGTGTGAAGGGTAAAATTGAGAATCTACTAATTTTTATGTCTGATTATAAAAATTTTCTGTGGGAGAATCGTTATCTTTATTTTTATTTTAAAGAATGGATCAATTAATTAAATACATAAGCATTTTCGTCGGGGACAAAACTTGGGATGGGGCATTTTCGTCATCAAGGCGAGAATATTCAGTTGCTGGCAACTGGCAGTGTGTAGAAAAATCATGGATCACGCGATTTAGAGGAAACCTCTCACTCTCATTCTCTAGCGTCCCTCAAGTATTAAAACAAAACCGAGGGCATTCCCGTAATTTCACAATAACTCCGGACGACCCGATATAAAAATAATACCACTCTATCAAGTATCAACTCCACCTCATACACTCTCTCCACGGTCCATTCTCCACCACCAGCACCACCAACGGCGACAGGGCCATGCCGCCTCCTTCTCCTAATCCCAAAAGAAAAACCCTCTTTTTCTCTCTCAGCTGCGGCTGCAGAGGTTCCAAGAGCGTCTCCGTCTCCACCTCTGATACTTCTGAAAAGACCCAGAACCCCAAACCCGTGGACCCGCTCTTCTCCTCCGAGACCGTAAGCTCCTCCTTCGAGGACAAGGACAACTACTCCCTCTCTGAAGAAAGCTCTTCAAGCTTCTCCGGCCTCTTGCGTCAGCTCAACGAGCTCGAGCAGAGCGTTCTGGCCTTGAGATGTCAGATTCCTTCCGATTCTCCTGCTGGACCCCGGCACGTGAGGAGCAGAAGCGAGTCGGGCAGGGTCGCAGAGAGCGTGGCCGTGGTGAAGGAATCGGAGGATCCGTTGACTGACTTTAGACGTTCAATGCTGCAAATGATAGTGGAGAAGGAGATCGTCGGAGCGGAGGAATTGAAGGAGCTTCTGCTCAGATTCCTCTCCTTGAATTCGCCTCACCACCACGACCTCATCCTCCGCGCCTTCTCCGAGATCTGGAACGAGGTCTTCTCTGGCTACCAAACTCCCCCTGACTTTTTGTTGAAATTACGAAGGTGACACTTGGCTTTTCTGTAGTTTTTGTTGTCTATCGTGGCCATTGTCCTCTTCCATTTCTTTTCTTGTATTATAATATATCCCGAGGTTACCATTTTCTTCTCTCTTTCTTTTTTATTTTATTTGTATAGACTAAAGATTTCACTGTTCCCTTTTTCTTAAAGTTTTATAATTGGAAAGTGGGCCGTGAGTATCGAAGAACCGTCCAAAAGAGGTGGACCCCATCTTAGATTAGCAATCACTGTCCTCATGTCACATACAATAGCTGGAAGTAAAAATTGATTGATTAATACGTATCCATTCATTAATAATTCTTCAATTATAGACGAGAGCTTCTTCCATGAATGTATCAACATTTTAAACCTTTTTCAAACATCTATGATAAAAATACAATAATTTTAGTTTATATTCGCTATGAATAATTGATGAAGTCGACTTTGACATTAGGATGATATTGAGAAATACATTTATAACTACTTTTTGTATTGGTGGTGTTATGTACTGAATATTTCATAGGTGAAAAGCCAATTTTTATTTGAGAAGATAGTCTCTAATAGTTTTATTTTAGTGGTTTAACTGTTGAAATTTCGGCCATTGGCTACAATCTATCGAGTGGGCCACCATTTGATTTATGAAACTGTTTCAAGAGTAAATTTAACAATTATGTTTATTAATTATACTTATGACGCAAAACCCTTTTTACGTGCCCTCCATCATAAGTTGAGAGTGATGGGAATTCACAGTTTGATGATAAGATCTAAATTCTAAAGTCACGTAACTAACAGTGACCCCCTAATCTAAGATAAGTAGGTTTCGTGGCCCTTTTGAAATGAGTGGGATTCATGGCGCTTATGAAATGAGTGGGATTCATGGCCCCACTCATTGATGGCATAATAAAAGGTTAACTAGGTTCGAAATTATCAATATTGATAAAGTTGATGGGACACAGTTTCAAATAATTGTGCATTTAAAAACTTTTAAATTCGACAAACTGAAATATGGTGATAATTATAACAGTTTATTATTGAAAAGTTTTATTTTTGAATGTAAAGTTTAGGTAATTTAAGCTATATTTTTCAAGACTATAAATTTTAAAATAAAAAATAATGTCATTACAATTTTGAAACTTTTAAACAACATTACTTTATAATATCCAGTCAAAATGATTTTACACGAGCTTATAAATTCATAATTATCAATTGTATTTTCTCGAAATATTTTGTTTTAACACGAATTCATAAGGATCATTTGCAAATAAGCTTTGCAATTCAGAATTTTCACTTTTATAACGAGTCAAAATAAATTTCTCTAAACACGTCATTTTTGCATGACATGGATTCATGGAATGGCTGGATGATCAGATGAATTCATTATTATTATTATTATTGTCATTATAATAAAAAAGAAGAATTTTTTTTTTTTTTCCATTTCATTCATTCATTTTTTTTTAACTTTTTTAATTGTCACCAATACCAAATTAGCTCAGGTGATCTCTATTCTCTATTGAACTTACTGACCCAAAAATTAAAAAAAAAGAAAAAAAGAACATCTATTCATGGTACAGGCCGGCGAGCCGGTTCCCACTCACATCCTTCCTATCATTGAAGACAATGGGCCTACTTGTATGATGAATTGGTGATGCTGACTCTGCCGGAACTGCGAAGTGAAGCAGGCAGGCCTACCTCACACCTCCTGTTGAATTTTTTTTTTAATCGAGTTGAGGGCTGATTAAAATTTTAAAATTCGGTTGAAAACGAAATGGCATCGTATATTATTAAATATTATAAAGTTTGTAATTAATAACCCTTCAAAAGAATAAATAGGATAATTCTATTCTTCAGAGTTCAGACAAAAAAAAAGTTGCCTGCCAAGACAAGTTTTAAATATTAAACTAGATTAATATTTAGGCCTTTCAGAGATTTAATAAATGAGAAAGTCTCAACCCAAATATCAATTGTTTTGACTTATTTTGTTTTTTTATTTGAAAAAAGGAAATTCAGAAATATCAGTAATTTTCACACCATTTTGGCTATTATATTATATTTGGCGAAAGTATACATGAATGTTGTTAGAATAAAGAGTTTAATTAAATAATTGTTTTGATATTTGTATGCATCCATTTTAATTAAAACAAGCCTGTATTAATCTGTATAATTGAATACAAATTAAAATCTTTTAAAATTGAGGCACATTGAGATGTTTGTTGATCAAGTTAGTGGCAGTCAGATATGCAACCAAAGGTAGCTTTGTTAGGTGGCATGCACAAATAAACAAAATAATAAATATAGAGGTGAGATCCATTAGAGGCGTACTTGGATTCATGTGTCTGCTTCTTGCTTGTTTTATGTTTTGTGATGGCATATTGGCAATTTAGCTGGCATATGGCAATATAGAAACACGACTTCAAAGGGTTGGCCTTATGATCGAAGAAATTTATTGTGAATTCGATTTAGATACTATTTCAAAAGGTTGCTGTCTCTGTAAATCTAATCGGTGTATGTAGATTGAGAGGTTTACACATATTTGTGAGATTTATCTTATTTCTAATATAATGTAGAGATATCTATCTTATTAAAAAAAAACTAATATTATTATAAATATTGAAAAATCACTAGAAATTACAGCAAATAACCTGCCATTTATCTTTTAAATATTTGATGGACTGATGGATGCAATCTAACTACCCTAAGATAAGAAATAATTTTTTTTTAATTTAAACTTTTTTTCATTTTTTTAATTACTCCAGCTCTGAAAGGCCACCAAATTAGGTGACCCCTATTCTCTCCATAATGTGGGGTCCATTCTTAACTGCCCCCACAAAAGATTAAGATGAAAAGAAAAAGAAAAAAAGCTAATTTTTGTGGACAAAGTGGGTCATCTTGATTGTGACCTCTGTGGATGCTCAATCAGCTACCTAGCATCATCATCCTTCCTTTATTGATCAGAGGTTAGGGCCAGCTAAATAACCGTACTAGTAGACCGCCAAATACTAAATGCCAAGCCGATGCCTGCTAGATTGATTATCGACTCTTATTTAAGGAAAAAAAAGTTTAGTCTTTCTTTATAACATTCATTCAGTATTTATAAGACGTACGTCAGATTAATATCTTTAACATCTTAAAGCCGCCCATCCTAACACGCGGTTTTTTAAGTGGACACGAATTTGAATTTTTAAAAATTTATGTGAAAAATGAATTTTATCCTTTACTTTAAATAATTTCTTAAAAAGTTAAAAGTGATGTACCATACAGTAAAATTAACGGTGCACGCACTTCAAAAATCTATTTTAAAATTTTAAAATTATTTTTTAAATACTATATATTTTAAAATTTCACAAATTAAATGTCTGAACTAATTACGATAATCTGATAAAAATATTTTAAAACTTTAAGGTCTTTTGACATTCTCAAATGTGTTTTCGGCATAGTCGAGGGATACCTTTATTTGTAAAATACTGTATTTTAAGTATTTACGAGTGCCAAAAGATCTTAAAGTCTTAAAATAACTTTATCAGATTATCGTAATTATTTCAGATATTCAATTTGAGAAATTTTGAAAATACATAGTGCTTAAAAAATAACTTTAAAATTTTAAAGGAAATTTTCAGAGTGCGTAGCACCGCTGGTTTCACTGTGTGGTGCACCGCTTGGACGTTGAAACAAGCGGTGTACCGCTTGGATGTTTCTTTTTTAAAGAATTACGTGAAAAATAAAATTGACTTCTCACATAAATTTTTGAAAACCCATGTCTGTTAAAAAAAAAATCCTGCGTTAGAATTGGCGGCCCATCTTAAATAACTAAACATCTATGAAAAGATAAGTTTCATCTCCTTTATAATCACAATTCTCAACATTCTAATCAAACACTAATCAGTCTGTCTTAACTCTTATTTTATCCTCTGACCTCCATGCCATGCCACTACTTTACTAATCATAATCGTTTAATTTGAATTCTCATTTTGAATATTTATTAGAGTTTCTGTCCGACCTTTGTCATATTTAATTAAGAAAATCATATAATTTGAACTTCTAATTTTATCATCTTTAATTAAAAGTAGATAAATAAAACACAAAATTTTCTATTATTAATCTGGTGTTTTATGTGAGAGGAAGTAGCACTCAGTCGCGCAAACGTCAATTCTTTTAAAATTAAGGATTGTCAGAAATGAAAATTGTGGTACCTGCATGTGGTTCACCGCTGTGACTTTCATATATAAATCAAATTATTAAAGCCGGCAATAATTCTATAATTTCCATTAAATATTCTCTTCACCGTCACCGTCACCGTCACCGTCACCGTCACCGTATATACTCGGGAATTGTTGTTTACTGCCTCCGTATTCTGATTTTAAATAAAGTTGAAACATTGTCATAAATCATCTCTGACTGATTAAGCACCAATCTTTTCCAAATGTCAGGGTTTTCTCAAAATGGTATATAATAAAAATCTTACAAAGAATTCTAAACCCAAAAAAACTATTCAAAAGTCTAAAATTTTAGACAAATTTCAAAAATATTAACCATCATATTACAAAAATAGCACAGCATCAATGAATTCATTTCTGATCGGCGAGAAATTATTTCTTTATCAAATCATTAACCATACCAGTGAGAGGTCACACTGATTTGAAAACCTATGGCCACAAGAAATATGAAAAGTGATGGCCTTTACTTGCCACATGTCCTGTTCTACACGACAATGTGTTTAGACTCTGAAGAACGGCCAGTGTTCGATCATATTTAAGACTCTATGACTTTTGTGCAAATATAACGTGCCTTGTGCATGAATATTGCAATATATCTGCTCATCCGTCCATGTCTTTGACTATAATTGTTTGCCAATTTGTCAATTACTTAAAGAGGTTACAATGGAAAGCATAAAGTCTGCAGTTTCGTATAAATTAGAAAGTTGATCGATGAAAAAGATAAGTTCACATAGCAATAATAACGAATATATGTTATACAAAGAAAGATAAAACTAAAAATAACTGTAGAGATTATATGATTAAATATGGAATCATAGAGAATACAATTATTAATAATGTTAATGGAAAACAGTAGAATTTAATAAGAAAATAATACCTTGGTTTTGAGTCACAAAGTTATAGGTTAGACTCATTTTCTCCTTTATGCAGTCTAACGATATGTTGTCAGTGTTCTTAAAAAATTATGACTCTGAGTCCTCAATAGAAATCAAGGGATGCTTGTTAGCCGCAAAACTATTATATCAAAAGCTTCAAAATTGATAGAATACATAAAATTAAACTTTTTATACTAAATTATAAATAAATTTGAATATTATTATCAATATGTCAAAAACTCAATAATTTATAGAATAATAAAATCAAGTCCGTTATTCTAAATCATTGATAAATCTCAACATTTTTAATTAGCTCAATTCATTAGTTAACTGGATTCATCTGTTTCCAATTCAGCCCAAACCGCAATATTGGACTCACTCGAGAACAGGGCATTTTCCAGTGTAACGATTGCGGCTTCCACTCAATGGTAACTTCCAGTCCCAAATGGTAGAGGTCTGAGGTGGTGCACCCAAGAGGCCAGCATTATCATCGA
The DNA here is from genome assembly GCA_013350335.1 of Chimonanthus salicifolius. Classification (NCBI taxonomy): domain Eukaryota; kingdom Viridiplantae; phylum Streptophyta; class Magnoliopsida; order Laurales; family Calycanthaceae; genus Chimonanthus; species Chimonanthus salicifolius. Next base: position 56,083,056 of record CM023539.1, read on the forward strand.
TCTCAATTCTAACACAAGTCGAATATCAGGTCTACCCCAACAGGCCAAGGCCTACTATGATCACAGGCCGACCGGTTTAATCAGTAATAGACAGAGATGTCAATTAGTATTTGAAACTGGAAGTCACCAAATCATGTGTGAAAATTCTAATAAATTAGTCGGGTACTCAGAATGTACCTTCTGCAAAATGCAAATCAGGTCTAATTTTGGATCCAAAATTTGGAAATCCATGCTTTTATCTTGTACATAGGCGCCCTGTTTCGTTTAAATATATTTTCTACTTTGATTTCAGTTGTTTATATTGTCTGAATAATGGTCGGAAGAATAGGAAGACCATCTGTTCTTCCAAAACCATTTCAACGACTTATGATTTTGGTTATACCAAACACGGTTAACTTATTTCAGGGCTAACTTATCCACTTGCAACTTCAGGTGAAAGAGGTGCCGGATTTGTTGCACAAAGTACTAATTGAGGAAAAATGTTACACAAAGAACTCTGTAACTGCCAATCAAAAGGAAGAAATCATGGTAATCCACCATAAATGTTAACTGCTAGTTGAACGATCCCCCCATTGGTCAAGGCATCTATTTCCTCATTGTTCCTTTACTCTTTGTTAGAATATTGGCGCTATTTGGCCTGGCCCAACTTGTCTCTCCTTTCCTATATAAGAGAGAGACAAATCACATTTTTTTCCAAAAAAAAAAAAAAATTCCATTTTGTTGTTCTCAACACTCAATCCAGGTCTTTAGAAGCCTCCCATTCTCTTTTTGCCTTCCCCCTTGTAGCGATTCAATTCTTCATGTTGGAGTTGTGATCTGGCCATCTCAAGCTCACTCAAGCCAATGAAAATTATGAAGATCCATTTGAGGATGGTGAGGCCCATGCGAGCTTAATTGGAAAAATTTCACTCCAATTGCATGCTTGAAAGAATAGTGGAAAGAGAGGGTGAGAAGAGCTTTCTAACAGGCCCCCTTGCACTCAATTTGGAACCCACATGAGTGTGCTATAGGTCAAGGCCTTTTTAGACATGTTGTGGGTCTTAAAAGTCCATTTTAAGAAGCCTATTTAGTGCAAGGAATCCACTTGGACGAATTTTACAAATCATCGCTTATGTGGAAGCCACAGCACCTCCACATTATCAATCTCTCCTAAAATTATGCTACAGAAAATCCTCTCAAATAAAGGAATGCATTTGTGCATGGAAAACCCTAGTTTTAGCATGAAAAACAAGCAAGGGACAGCAAAGCAAGAGAGGATTTTGGAGTCCTCAACACTAGGGTTTCTAAATTCATGGATGGCGTTGGAAATTCACCATGGACGATTGTAAATTTTTGGTTGTAAATAAGGAAGGAATAGCACGTGAATCAATAAGAAATCTTGTGCAAGTTCTAAGGCTGTGTTTGGATGGGGGATAAATTGGAGTTACCTCTGATCAAGGGTTACCTCATGTAATATGAAAATCTCTTATAAGGAAAGAGTTTTTTAAAGTGACAAAAGAGGGATAAAAATTTGAAATTTTACTTTTACCCTTTAGTTATCAAAGAAGGGTAATGAGGGATAATCTCCATTACCCTTACACCCTCTCATCCAAACAAAGACTGAGTGATTGGATAGGTGTGTGGAGTAGGAGACTAAGCAAACATTGGCCGTATGTAATCCTAAGTTTTAGGGTTTTTATAGTTTTTTAGGACTTGGGCGATTAGAAAAGACTTGTGAATGGAAAGCAAGGCGTGGAACATCCTAATGTTCTAGGAATTTTGGAGAAGTTTTAGTACTTGGCCAATTGGATGCAATGAATGGACGGTTTTCATTAAATTTTGCAATGTATTTTTTATTTATTTAAGGTCTCACTCCATTATAAATGAGAGTGGGCACCATTGGTTGCAGAAACATGAATTTGGTTGAATAAAATTAGAGCTTGGTTCTTCTCTAATTTTGGTCAATTTTATTTTGATATAATTTTAGCAAATTAATTTTGTTTTAAATTATTTTTTTCTTTTATTTTTCACTTGTGTCATTTTAATCTTGAATTTATGTTGGCATTACAATTAATTAAAGCACAATTAATTTTATGTGAATTAAATAAAAGCAAACACTTTTGTTAATTTTATTCCAATGAGAATTGTTGATTTATGTGAGATTAGGACTATTGATTTTTCCCAATTGAGTGAAATTTTATTTTAGATCTTCTAATAGACCTTTGAGGTTTCGAATAAAATTGATCGGATTAAGATTTGTGTTGGGTGATCAATTTAGTGTTCTTTTGCTCTCTAGCTTTGATTTCGAAGACATAGGCATTTGTGGACAACGAAAATGATCATGCTCAGTTGTGAAACCAGTTGGATTATAGCAGTCCAAAGCCACCTTGTGGCAAAAGAAAGAAAGAAAGAAAAAAAGAGGGAAAAAACCTCTAATTTAATGATCGTCATTGAACCACGAGATGCCTACAAAACATCTGGTTCACTATTTATATTATTTCCCATTGTTTCGACGGTTCTGGTCATCAAATTGAATTGGAACTTATCCCTTGTGTAAATCAACAATGGGCATTTGTTCAACCTTCCAATTTGCTTTGATGCAGGCAGCTGAATGGGTGCCACAAGATGGGTTAGACTTGGATATTTTTTGGACAACCGAGACTGACCCAATCATCATTTAAATAGTGATTAGAAAAGTCATAAAAGTCCTACGTCCGTTAATTTGAAAACTAATGACTCCATATAACACTTAAGGCATCATCCTCTCAAGAGCTATCTTTTGTGAGTAAGTTTTACTTCAAGAATTTTATCAAGTCATGATTTTCTAACATAGTGCTGTTGAATATATTAGAATTAGGATTCTAGTTTGGGTTAATCTCTATTAAGAGATGTATTTGAGTTAAGATTAGATTAGAAGTGTAATAGCCATAGGGTCGGTTAGAGGCTATATATAGTTGTGTAATGCTCCTTATTGAATACAATTTCTCAGTTTCTAACATGGTATCAGTCAAACCACGATCCGGACTAGCGAGAGTAGGTTTCAACGAGAGTTTTTCTTCTCTCCCTATGCCAATGAGATTCCTCGGGCAGAGGGAGGGGACGTTTATGCCCTTGCTTTGCGGTGTTTGCGTTTGATTTTCTGCCCAATGCGGACGTCTTCCAGATCTGCACACAGCTCCTCTGTGATCAAATCCCGTCTACAGCAGATTTCGTTTTGCAGCCTTCAATCTCCCACCGCCTCCAGTCCTCATCTCCGGGCCATGTTTCCTCTTTTGCACTGGACGGACCACTGCAGCAGCTTCAGATCCCGTTCGCACACAGATCTGTGCAGATCTCGCCCCACCGATCTCAGTTTTGCTCTGCCACCCAGATTTGCAAGACCCCTGTCCAGATTTGCAACTTGTTTTCGAATCATCTGCTTCGACGGATCTCAGTCCAGATCTGGGAATCTTGCGATTGCCTTTGTAGACCTGTGAAGGTGCCCGAGCCACTTGTTCTTAGCCACTGCTTTCTTCTATCTTTGAAACACGGGCAAGAGCGAGCGACGGTCTTGATGACGACGACTGACACCAGACCCAGATCTGGAGCCTTCGTCCTCCAGCCCGACGCTGCATCTCCACTCTGTAGTCTCCGTTCGTTCTCTCTCGCCGCCCCTGCAGCACCAGTTGCAGCCCGCCCGGATCTGGTCCTCCCGGCCCAGATCTTGTTCTACCCTTCCGCCCCACACCAGATCTGGTTCGCATCAACCAGATCTTGGTCCTCCCTGCCTCCGATATCCACCCATTCTCGTTGATCAAATCTGGTCCACCATGCAGCCACCGCTCTGAGCACGCCTCCACCCACTTTGCTCACTGATTTGGCCGGCAGATCCGAGAGAGTTCTGATCTCCAACTCTTGTTGGATCTTGCCATACACTAAGTTATCGGATTTGACAAATATGGATGTGAGGCCGCCCGACTGCCCTTGGCAACTTTGGATTTTCGTTTGGTGGTTTTGAAGAGCAAAATGGATTTGCCCTTTCTTGTGTTTGTCTCTTATCCCTCTCATCAGCCCTTCACTTGCAGTCACCGCCAGATAGCAGCCCCATCTCGCCTCTCACTGTGCTCAGATCTGTATCTTGCTATAGCCTTTGTAGATCTGTGCATGTGACCCGACACCACCCAAATTTGGATCTATTGTGCCCGTCGCCAATGGCTCTTCTTCACAGTAGTTAGTCTAATCTTGTCTGCTTTTGCCACTTGTTCCTCTTGGTAGCCATTTTCTTTCGTTCGAAGCAAAAAAAAAAAAATTGATCCGTTTGTCCCTGCATTGCATTGAGTTCAGTTTGTGAGAATGCCCTTGGTTCTTTCTTTTGTTTCTCTTGGTCTCTTTCTTCTTCTCCGATCTCGATTGATCTTGATTTTGCATCATCTCATTCGATTGATTTTTATTTGTTTTCCTCTTGTCTTCGTTTTGTATCTGGACTTTGACTCAGCCCTTTTGTAGTCCAGTTTTGTGGCTGATTTGATTTCGTTTGGTACCCTTTGCATTCGTTTGGTACCTTTTGCAGCTGTTTGGCACTTTGTCTCCTCCATTTGCAACCACATCTTGGAGGATTTGGTTTCTTGATTTGATTTCTTGTTTTCTCTGGAGTTTGTAGCATTCTTGCACTTTAGCCTTTTGTTGGCTTTGGAATTGGAAGTGGCATTAGTATTGGAGGCATTGGTATTGACATTGGCATTGGCATCGGCATTGATTTTGCAAGTAACTTTGGACCTTTTTTTTAGGACGCAGCACGTGGAAGGGGGGAGAGTTGGAGTATGTTCAGCATATGTTTTATAACTTGCAGCACACGTGGAATATTAGTTCAGTTTTGGTTGGCTTCATCGGCACATCTTCACCATTGATTTGCTTCCGCTCAACTAGATGGCGTCAGTCGACACTTGATTTATTTAGTTATTAGTTTTTTATTTTGTTCAATAATTGTAAACTCAAAGTGATGAACCACTTGAGTTTAAAAGGGAATGTTGAATATATTAGAATTAGGATTCTAGTTTGGATTAATCTCTATTAAGAGATATATTTGAGTTAAGATTAGATTAGAAGTGTAATAGCCCTAGGGTCAGTTAGAGGCTATATATAGTTGTGTAATACTCCTTATTGAATACAATTTCTCAGTTTCTAACAAGTGCAACCATAGGAGCCAGCTGCACGTGATGACGGGTGACAAAAGTCTTACATTTTAGTTAATTTAAAAAATCAATAATTCTATATAACACTTGAGGAATTGTACTCTCAATCGGAGAGTGAATCCTACCTTAATAATATTATCAAGTCATAGTTTTTTAATAGGAACTCTCAATTTCTACGGTTAATCAAATAAATTGTTGCCAGTGATTAACCGTTTTTAGGAAGGAATGAATTGGAATAATGGGAGGATAGTGGCTTGATATTCTTATCTTCCATTGGCGGAGTCCATAAAACATGCAGTTATACATGAAGGGGTCGGGTCGGGTTGAGTCTGCTGTTGAAATCCATCTCATGAGGTTGGATGGTTAAGATTGTCCAATCAACATGATTTCAAGTCCTTGGTGTGTACATATTAAAAAATGGTTCCAAGAAATGGATGGTTGGATGGAAGCTTGGAATCGATATGTTACATGGCTTACATCATGCACAATAGTTGCAACGCACATGGATGAGTGAGAAATCTTAACTTGACTTCGATCAGAACCCAATTTGAAAAACGTGTGAGTTTAGTTGATTATATTTATTTTTTTAATAAATAGGTTGTTTATATTTATTTATGTAATAAATAGGTTGATTTGACTCAATCTATTTATTTGATTTATTGATGGATGTACTTTCAGGTTTAAAATAAAATGATTATTTAACTCTCTAATTTGGAATAAATGTGTCAACTCAATCCACTCTTGACTCGGAACAATGGGATTCAGATTTTGTGTGTTGACTCAATTTGAATATTTAAATTAAAATTTTTAATAAGAAAATAGTGACTTGAGTGCAAGTTTGATTCAAACTCGATCCACTGTTTCCACTAAAAAATTTAGCCACCTTAGAAAGTATGTCACTGATTTAGAAGTTCTCAACTCATGTTTCTTTTGCTATTTAGGCGCAGCAGTGATTCATGGATTAAAATAATAAAAAAAGCCCACTTCTTTGCTGCTAATGATATTGATTAATTAATGACAGAGACTCCAAATTCAAAAGTCCACAACATTTTCTTTTCCAAGCCTTGGCCTGGGCTCAGTTATTATTATTTTTAAATAATCATTAACGAAGACCATAGGGCAGATACTTGGGATTGGGGCTCTTCATGGAGTGCTGACCAAGAAAACTGCAAGTTAACCCTGCTCTGAACCACCTATAGCGACCATTTTTACCCAGATTTGGTAGAGAAAGAGAAATTAATAAGCCATGGTCCTTGAGCTTAATTTCTTTGACCATCTCATTTGCAACCGAAAAGTTAGACCATCCTATTTAGAATTTATACTTTGATGTTGAACGGGTGCAAGAATGCCTAAATCTTTCTTCGACACGTGGGCTCACATGAGGTGATTGGAATTGTTGATTTGGTGGGCCCATCATGCATGGCTGCCGACGGACTGAATCCCTGTCTCTTAATCCGCCTATAAAAAGGTTCTTAACCTTTATCTATATATTTATTTATTTCAAAAAATATCACTCGCAAATAAAATTACACTAAAGTTTAATGCAAATAGTTTGATTGACTCTACTTAAAACTTGTATAAATAGTTTTGTTTGAAAGTCATGTATGATATTGATAAATTTTAATCGCAATTAGATAAAATAAGTAATATGTTTAAGATCATTAAATTTTATATTTATTATACAGTAGAAAAACATTAAATTAATAAATTTTAAAAGTCAAATTATTGTTGAATTTAGGGTTTAACTCACTAAGAACAGGTAAGTATGGAGTGAGGAGTAATTGATCTAAAGTTACTGTGAACTCCACAATATAAAATTTGTATAAAAATTCATGAGTACTAGTTTGTGAGTGAAGAAGTATATATTAAATAATTCTTCATCTAATTTTATATTAAATTTAAGAGATTTTTTGTTGAAAATGTCTACAAATGACATACTCGTGATCCGAACTAAGAAGGCGTGAGGACCATGATTTTGGCATTTTATGTGCGGAGTGGTGGGTACAGGAGGTAGAGGTATGACAACCGTCCTGCTCTCAACTTTTTATACTGAATTCTATTTTTTGTAATTTGATTTTAAATATTCACTTTTATAACTTAATTTTAGATGATGACGATCTTTTAAATATCAACTAAAAAAATTAATCTCATAACTATTACTTTGAACAGTTAATGTCAATCATATAGATTAAATTAAGTAAAATAAACAATTAAAGTAGAATTTCACATTAATTATTTTTTTATTTTGTTAGAATAAATATTCCACTTTAAGTTGAACAGAGAAAAAAAACAGAGCCTTAGTGATTATGAATTTGATCCCTACTCAATTTGTATTGAATTTAATTCAATCTCACCTTTAAATTGAAATTCATATAAAATTATCTTCATTTTATCATAAAAACTTTGACTTTTAAAATTTATAGCTTTTGAAATCTAGGTGAGCCACCCCATGTGAGCCCCAAAGGACTCCACCCCATGTAGGCCCCAAAAGGACCGCTAAAGAACTGTCGGGCATGTGCAAAGGTGATCCTGGTCAAAGGGTACAGCCACAATTTAGAGATATATTTACATGGGATATCTATTAAATCATTTTTAATGTTTTGTTTGCAAAATTTAAACCTATTTGATCATCTTAACATTTTATTTTAATATCCAAAATTTAACTGCCCAATATTGAACATGTTAAATTCAGTAGTAAAGATAATTTAAAATAACGTTTTAAAGGTCTTTCTTGATTCAAAAGTTGGTAAGGTCTCCAGAAGGTGGTCATTACCGAGAGAGGAAGGTAAGGGGGGCTATTATGTAAAATTTGACTTTACAGATGGAGAGCATAGAGAAAATAATATCGTTTTTTTTTTTTTTTTAAATAATAATTCGGTGGTGGGCCTATATTGGCAGTTTCAATATTATTTTTAAAAAAACCAACTTCCTTCCATTTTTCTATTTTTTTTTTAATTCAGAAAATTTAAATTAATATAAAAATATCGATATTTTCAAAAAAGTAAAAAAAAGAGGAAAGAAATATATCGGCCCCACATATATTTGCACCCCTGGTGAGCATATTAAGTTGTCAGTGAGAAAGAAGATTGTTTTACTTGGTTTTTCCCATTTATTTATGTGCAGATAAACTTGAATCAAATTTCAGATGGGACAAATAAAGTTTCACTTTCAAAGACTCAAGTTGTAACCCCATTTATGATAGAAAAATAATAATAAATGCTTGGCCAAGTTGATGAGATAGTCTTTATATTTCAGTCAAGTCAACTGAATAAAAAATAATTTTAAACTCAGATTGAACCAATTCAAATTGTATTCCTACATAATTTAATTATGCCTTTATTTATGACAGAAATAATATTGGCCCTACTCATAGAAACACTATACCTAGTTTGGTACTTGGTAGATGGCACTATCCTTCATTAATCATTGAGGAAAGGGCAGGGCTTTAAATGTTTGATTTTATGAAGGTCGGGACTCAGTCGATATAGTAAGTATCGATTAGAGAAAAAAAAAATTGACAGAGATTGATTTTTTTTTTTTTAAAGAAAAAAATAAATATCGGTTGTGGGCCCTGGCCGATATTTCGGCCGATATCTGATGAATATTGGCTGATATTTATATATATGTTTTTTAAAAAATAGCCTTTTATTTTTTTAAATGATTTTTTTCAAAAAAAAGCCATCAAGAATTCAAAAAAAAAAAAATTGAAGAGAAAAAACAATTCACCCGAAATCTTAGCCAGGCCGAATTTTCGACCCTTGAAAAAGGGATAAAACATCAGTGTACCTTTTCAGTATTGAAAAGTGAAAAAAAATAAATTTAGTATAAAAATGTGACCGTTGTTTGGTTTGGCTCAAAAGAACTATTGGGCTCTATTTAAGGCCCAAATATATAAAGGCTATTTTTCTACAAGGTTTTAAGTTGGGGTTGTTTTTCTCTGTATGTAAAGAAGACATAAAGTTAAAGAGTTCAAAAAATCCTTTTAACAAGTTGCTCGTAATTCTTCATAGTGGTATACATAACTTTTAGAGGGAACCACATAAAATCTCTGTCGATAATTGATCCGTGGTTTGTGCGATTTAATTCCTAACCAACGTCCCTCTCAATTCTCTTATTTGCAGTGCAAACAATGTAGACTGTACTTGTAGGAAAGGATTATTGTGCCATATCCTATTTGGGCCAAGCATGGGTTAAATTTTGGCTCCATGTATTCCTAATTTCCTATATGTAGTATTTTGAGAAGAGCACACGAAACATGATTACTGGATCATTTTATGAAATAAATAGTGGAAATTTTAAACAGTCAAATACCAAAATTTAATTTATTAATATTTATAACCATTTGATATAGGAGGATGAAATTTCATTTTGCACCTATATCACTCATATTAGATTGTTAAAAAATCGTGACAGATACTTTCTGCATTTGTTAGGTGATAATAAATTTTTGATGAGCAAAAATATTCATCCAGTGAAACTAGCCGCAGGGTCCCTACCATACACTTTCTCTAGGGCTAGGGCCCTATCAACTGGGCATAGGGTCTCTGTAATTTCAGGGCCGACATAGAATTTCCTTTTATTAAAAATTTGTCATTGCTATTTGCCAGTGGTTAAAATTATTTTTCTTAACATATTAAGAGAAATATTATTTAAAACAAAATCTGGTCGTTGGCCTCTCACCAAAGCAGGGAGAAATTGACCGGTCCCAAAATTTAGGTAGAATTGAGTGAGCTTAAAATCCCCACATTTTAAATCTCAGATGTCATTGTCTATTTAAAAAAAAAAAAATTATATTAGAATTATATTCACGTTATTCAATAGGTTCTATGAAATCCAGCCTTCTGTCAATTTACAAAAGCTTGTTGTTTTAATTATTTTTATCAAAATCTTTATTTTCATTATAAATAAATAAAATATTATCGAGAAATATGTCTTTCTTTTTCTTTATTAAAATTTTCTACCCTTCTCGAAAATGTCTCGTTTCTCATGTCATTGATAAAGAACTCGTATTCCATAAAAGGAGAGAAAATGATCTCATTTTCTATATTTTTAATTTTCATTGTTCGAAAATAAGAAATAACTTCTTACTCTACTGCCTATTAAGAATACTCCATCATTATAATCTCTTATTTTATAAAAAAATGAAAATTCTAATATACAGAGAAACAAAATTGCCAACCATACAATAATCAATCAACCATTTATAAAACCTTCTTAGAGGAGAGAGGATTTCATTAAATTGTTATATTTGCATTCATTTAGAATAATAGATAAATTCAATTTGATCTGATTTACATCAGTGATGACCCCATGGATCTAAAGTCCAACTCATGTAAAGACTAAAGACTAAAGACTAAAGAGAGAGAGGGGCCCTTTCACAGTTTACCGTCATACTTCAACCTCCAACAGCAGCAGTTAAAAAGTCATAAAAGCCGTCGAGTCAGAGATGACCATCCCTTCCTCTGAACTTCCGAAGGCTGGCAACTTCGTGTAGCCTTCCCTCCCGTGGAATCTCACCCTCTATTTATATCGCTACCTGACTCTCCAACCAGATCCAATTCGAAGGGCACAAACATTCCCATTCTTTGAATCAGCTGAAAATCTGATTAACTCTTTTCTTCAATCTGTTCCTCCCTTCTCCATATATCCCTCTCTCTCTCTCTCTCTCTCTCTCTCTCTCTTCTTTGGAAATGAGCAACCAAGTAATCCTGTCTAAAATAGCAACCAACGATGGGCATGCTGAAAACTCTCCATACTTTGATGGGTGGAAAGCCTATGACAGTGATCCTTACAACCCAATTACCAACCCTCATGGAGTTATCCAAATGGGTCTTGCTGAAAATCAGGTGGGTTTGCAATTTTCCATGTCAATCGGGTAATATAATGATGCTAAGTTGGTGGTATGCAAGTGCACAAACACAAACTGACAATTAAACTGTATTGTGGGTCTTTCAGCTTTTCTTCGACTTGATTGAAGACTGGATCAAGGCAAATCCTGAGGCCTCCATCTGCACAGTCGAAGGAGTTTCCCAATTCAAGGATGTAGCTCTCTTTCAGGATTATCATGGCCTTCCGGCTTTCAGAAATGTAAACAACCTCTCTCTCTCTCTCTCTCACTCTCTCTCTCTATTCAGTAAAGGAAAATGATTTGGTTCAACTAACACAAGAACGAAATTACGATTTCAGACGACATTACACTTCTTTTTAGCAGTGTCCGTAGCTATCATTAGACAATTAATTATTAATATGATTGTTATTATTCTGGACAGGCCGTGGCCAATTTCATGAGCAAAGTGAGAGGAGGAAGAGTTAGGTTCGACCCTGATCGGATAGTTATGAGCGGCGGTGCCACCGGCGCTCATGAACTACTTGCCTTCTGTCTGGCCGACCCTGGAGATGCACTCCTCGTTCCTACACCTTATTATCCGGGGTATGTATTTTTTTTTCCCCTCTTTTCCTTCTTGTGTTTCACCCAAAAGAAAAATAAAATTACAAACTAATGCAGATTAGTTGCATGATTACATGGGGCTATACATGACACAGTCATGGGGCTGACCCAACTCAATTATTGTAGTGGCACAAATGCATCTGACAACGACGGGAAAACAGAATAATGTCATAAAAAAATAACTTGGGTCAATTTTACTTCTTTTTTTTAATAATATATAAAATAAAGAAGTAGGTTTTGTACAGTTGGATCTTCGGTTCATTGATTGGGCCTTGATGATATGCATCTGACGAAGTAAAATATTATAGAAATAACCTTTGACTGACGGAGCTGATAATAATGAATTTGCAGATTTGATCGGGACTTGAGGTGGCGAACAGGAGTAAACCTTCTTCCGATCGTCTGTGATAGCTCTAACGATTTCAAAATCACCAGAGAAGCACTGGAAACTGCATACAGTAAAGCTCAAGAATCCAACATCAGAGTAAAAGGAGTTCTCATTACCAATCCATCAAACCCTCTGGGAACCATCTTAGACAGAGAGACATTGATGAGCATGGTAAACTTCATCAATGAAAAGAAGATCCACCTGGTCTGTGATGAGATATATGCTGCCACCGTCTTCAGCGAACCGGGCTTCGTAAGCATATCGGAGATACTAGAGGAAGGTATCAAGTGCGACATGGATCTCATCCATGTGGTGTACAGCCTCTCCAAAGATCTGGGCTTCCCTGGATTTAGGGTTGGCATTGTCTACTCATACAATGATTCAGTGGTTAATTGCGCACGCAAGATGTCGAGCTATGGACTAGTATCTGCACAGACACAGCACTTAATTGCGGCAATGCTCTCCGACGATCGGTTTGTGGAGAAATTGATCGCCGAGAGTTCGAAAAGGCTGGGGTCGAGGCACAAGATGTTCATCAAGGAGCTTGATAAGGTGGGAATACATTGTTTGAAGAGCAATGCAGGGCTCTTCTGTTGGATGGACTTGCGTTCACTCCTCGAAAAGAAAACCATCGAGGGGGAGACGACGCTGTGGCGTACAATTATCAACAAGGTGAAGCTGAATGTATCTCCGGGTTCTTCCTTCCATTGCTCGGAGCCTGGGTGGTTTAGGGTTTGCTTTGCCAACATGGATGATGATACCATGATGGTGGCGCTCAAGAGAATTCAAACGTTTGTGTTCAAATCCAACAAGCCGGCATCTTCTTCCGACAAGGCCCAAAGGTGGCAATCACAGCTCAACCTCCGGCTCAGCTTCTGCGGTCGGTTCGAAGAAGTTACGATGACACCACGGATGATGTCGCCGCACTCTCCACTCGTTCGCGCAGCTAATTAGGGTTTGATAGAACATTGGATTATTGAGCAATGATTGTTTTTTCATTCCAATTGACTATTCTTTTGAACCCTAACGTGGTAGAAATTCACCACAATTAAATTCTTAATCTTGCCTATTCAATGGTAGAGTAAAACACCATTGTGAATGGAGGAAGAAAAATAATTGAACCTTTTTTCCAGCTTCTGGTTTTGTGAGTAGCAAGGACTGCCACACATTTTCTTTTTCTTTTTTCTGGTTCAGGACAAAATTTCTTTCAACATCTCTGTCCATTTGTAGTTTTTTGTAGCCTCAATGATGGCCGTATTGCATGGTCTATTTGGAGTTAAGTTTGGATCCAATACCGATCCAAGGTCGTACTCGATTCATTATGTCAGCTTGTAATGGTTATGTTTCTATATTTTGGGCTTGCTCCTTTGTTACATATATTAGTCATGGTGTTGCTCTTTATTTATTTATTTTATAATTAAAGTAATTAATTAATAAAAATATCAACTTATATATTAATCAATTAATTTTTTAATATAAATGTGAAATATATATATATATAATAACGAATTATATTATATATAAAATTGAAGAAGAGTGACATAATATCTAACTTTGATGATAGCAATCTCAATAAATCTTAGTTAATAAAACAATCTAGTTTTCACAGTCTTTTCTTTCTCAATATTATGGCATATTAAATAATCTTGTAAAAGATAGATAAAAAAAATAAAAAAATTGATTCCTTCCAACAAAAATCTCACAACTTTTAAATTCACCAGGATGATTCATGAAATAGAAAAGAATATCATAGTTGCAATGTGATTTTGAATTTTTTTATTTTTAGTAATTTATTTTTATAAGATAACAAAATATTATATTATTATGACGCTAAATTAAATTGTGTTAACCACATAATACATGTTCTCTCTTTCCGAATTGTTTGTAACCGATGTCTTTGAGACTTATAATCCCAGAATCAGGGGTCAAAAATTCGGCTTGGCCGATATGCAAATATCGTATCGGCCGATAAGTTTCTCTCTCCTCTGATATTTGCATTTAATTGCATTTCTCTCTCCTCCGATATTCAAAGCCGTTGAAAAACCGTGAAAAACCATAAAAAGCCATAAAAAACCGTATCGGTTTTTGTTTTTTTTTTTTAAAATCAAATAAATTTTAAATACCGATTTTTATGCATATCGGCCGATATAGTGACCAATATTCTAGACCGAATATCCGTCATATCTGCCCATAACCTTTTTGACTGGCCGATACAATATCGTTTGGCCCTGAAAAACTGATACATATCGGCCGATACGATATGTATCGGCCGATATTTCGACCCTGCCCATAATCATAGAGATTTCCCTCTGTAAACAGAATTTCAATGATCTAAAATTTGAAATTATATCTAACAAACATGCGACTCCAATTGCTGCCAAATTTTACAACATTATGATCAAAGCATCGTGTCATTTTACCAATATTGAAGCCTTACTCCATTATGGGGATTGTTCTTGTCAGTACTGCTTCCTTAGTCAACCATGTTTAGGGTCATTGTCTGTCAATTAGGCCTACTAGTCACTTTAATTAATAGAAGACTAATATGATCCAACTGTGTCATCTAAAGTGAATTACATGGGTTAATTTTTATTTTTTTATTGGAGGTTAGTAAATTCATTCAGAAAGGGGGACGTCCAAAATGTACAGTATAACCCACAGTCTGAGTAAGATAAAATATAATCCATCAAAGATAGAAAACAAAACGGATCCAACACAGTCCAAACCACAAACCAAAAAGAAAAGCTCAAAAGAATTAACTTATATTCTGAACAAGACAAAACAAATGAAAGCAGAGTAAAAAGCCAGCCAATAGTTCAAGATTGTATGATAAGGTTGTTTCATATGTCTAGAAATTGACCTATTGGCTGGCATTTTACTCTGGTTTCATTTGTTTTGTCTTGTCCAGAATATAAGTTATTCTTTTGCAGTGAGTACACATTACATTACATTCCAATGGACTGTGGTGAGTTAGGTCACATTCCCAAGTTCAATGATGGAAGGGGAACCAAATAAGAGTAAAACCACTCAACAGAACATAATTTTAGTAATGAAATGTCCAGCTACAGTAGAAACAAATATAGCCAGTAGTTCCACATTCTCATATGATTCGAGAAAAAAAAAAACGAAAAGAAAAGAAAGAATCATTCACTCACATAGGCCACGAATTTTATAGATTTGATGAAGAAGGGAGGATTAGTAAATGGGGCTTGCTGTTTGCTGCGCTGCATTTGAATTCACATCAATCGGATGACCAGTGACCTTCAAATGTGCATATGTGAAAATGGCTAATGATTAACAGGGTTGGCCCATTAAATGGATGGCTCTAATCCCTTAATCCAGATTGTGAAACCAATTAGTCAGTTAATCCGGATCATTTATCCCGTGGCCTATGATAACAGTGGTGCAACTTGGGTAAAGGGGCAACCTAACCTATTCAAAATACGGGTTCACTTTGAGTTAAAAAAAAATTGATATATTTTCAAATTGGGTTGGGGTAGAGTTATGTGTTGCATAACTTGATCTATTTGAATTACTCGAATTATATATATACAAAGATACACTCATCACTCTTTATTTTTATTTGGCTTGTTCATAGATATCTCTTTGCTTGAACTATACTAACAAAATATATATAGATCCAATTATCTATTTAATTAGATGGGTTGACTCATGACCAAAATTAGTTGACTCAAATAAAAAATGTGTTACAATTTTAAAAATAAATTGAATAATGAATAAGTTAGAAAAGAACTGAAATATGTATTAAATTGGAAAAAAATAATTTAAATTTGATAAGAACAATTAACATTAAATTTTCAATATGTTGATTGAGGGGAGAGATTTTGAGTTAGATTGAATCTCCTAATCAATCATGACTCTTCTTATTTCTTATAAATACATAGCAAATGTAATTTTTATGATATAGCACAACAATAACATCTTTCTCTGGGATTTTCTAAAACGTAAATCTTTATCTTCTATTGTAATTTTATTGGGTCTATAATCTTCTTCACAATCCAACCCGCTCGCACGTATCGGACCGAAGAACAGCCAGAGCCAAAAACGGCCAGCACCCACCTGAGCAATTGACTTGTGTGTGAATCTGAAGGAATTTCCAATATTCCTTTGTTGATCTAAATTCTTATTTTTATTGTGTTTGTCAACTCTAGACTGGAAAGATGGATTGTGTATGGAAATTGGAAAATCAAATGCCTCATTTATCACACTTAGAAATCTGACTTGTCAATATAGACCAATGGCGATGAGGATAGACCAGAGCTCATCCTCTTCAACTTGTGTTCTTCCATTGACTACAAAGGACTCGTGGATACAGACCCAACTAAAGTGGAATTGGATTTCTTCTGCTACCTAATTTAGTGCTACGCACTAGACTTTGATATCTCAGATCAGATGCTTTGTGTAAAAAAACATTCCTCACATTTTTCAGACCCACTTATCATATTAAATTAAAAATAACTTTTTCAATGGGTGGCCATTTAGACACACGACTTTTCTTTTAACCGACACCCGATTTCAAAACTTCATGTGAAATTACTATTTTACCTCTCAGTTTTTTTTTTAAGAAAATGATGATTCCTCTACACAAAATTGAAGGGTAAAATGATAAATTTTTCACACAAAAATTTGAAATCGAATGTATCCTAAAAGAAAAGTCCGGTGTCTAAATGGCTACTCTCTTTAAATTATCTAATATTCTAAACTCCTCAACTTCTTTTTAAAGTAAGAATTTTATAATTTACTCATTTAATCTTAGTATTTTTTACAGCTCTAGATATTATTAGTGGGCCTAAAAACTTGTATCACATTTATTGTTTATGCATAAACATGCAGACATAGATCATGTGGAATTGCCCTTTGCCAAACACGAGTCGTTGCGTGTACAAACAGTGTATGACAAGATAATGCCGTTTGAATTGAAGACATTATTGGTAGGTAAAGTAGAAAAAAATTCAAATTCGATTACATCTCCACCTCACCTCTCACATTTAAAAAATTACAAGTAAGACAGACATAACTCTATCCCATTTCCCATGTCTATCTAGGTCTCGGGTACATTAGATTGAGAACAACAAGTTTTGAATCAATTACTGCCAGAAATTCAAAGTTGATTCAATTTCCTACCTACCGACCAAAATTAGGATGATTGGTACATAATCTTCCCTAATGCATGCCAATGAGAGTGATCAAGTTAGGTTCTTTCTCATTGAAGGACCTAATCATGCTTTGTTGTAAAACTATTTCTGTAGCTAAAAGGCGCAATTTTGTGCTTAGAAATGTAATCCCCACTAAACCCGTTTTATTCAAGTTTGGATTCTTCTGCATTTCAGGCACTATTATACAATCCCCTTTTTACCCTCCTTTCCCTTGAGCATACAACATCAGTAATACCAAAATTCAGAACTAGGGGTTGGGGTGATGGCCTAGAAATTCGGTTGAAAAAGTAGGAATCTTTAGTTTGATTCTCATTCTACTCTAAAGAGTCACTCTCTATAGAGTTACTGGGTGCATGTGGATAGGGAGACTTGCACATACCCTTACACCTAGATTATTATATAAAAAAAAAAATCTACCTTACTATAACTTTAGGGCCTTCATAGATATGCTGAAAAGATGGTTTTAGTTGGCCACTAATTTTAGTCCATGATGATCTATGATTACATCTTTTCATCTAATCATCCTTGTTTTGATTAATTGTTACTCCAAGTGGAACTTATATTTTTTAAGAAAAGTTTAGCAGAAACTATGTTATAATACAAACTTTCTCCTATGATTGGGAGATGTCAATGGATACTTGAAAATTTAAAACCTAAAAAACCTAACTCAATTACAAGTTTTGGCTGAAGTAACATTTTCACTCTCTTTGAAAACTGAAAGTTTTTGGCCAATATTTTGGTTATATCAATTACTTTAGCCAAAATTCGTAAACATGCAAAATCAATGAATTTTTTCCAAAATTTAACAAAAATCTGTAAAATATGACTCAGATTTTCAGAATATGAATGAAATTTTCAAAATTTAGGACAAAATCCGATAAATATCGATCAATACTGTTTCTTTTTTCAAAAAAATCACCGAGACTTTGAAATTTATAATTTAAACAAAAAAATGGCCAAAAAAAAAATTAGATTTAGGCCAAAATTTGTAATTGAGCGCCTAAGCCTAAAAAATTGTGCTTGAGTCTAGGTTTTGGGCTATTTGCAAATCAAATCTGAATATGAGGCCTTAAATGTATGATCATACTTTTGGTGCACGTTGTCTTGAATCTAGAACTCCATCAATCCACTACAAAACTATATATAAAGACAACAAAAATTACACATTTATGTATATTATGTTATGAACAATGATCTTTTACTGTTATTTTAATGATAAGAATGATGAGAAATATAAATATATCATTTACTTGAATTTTTATTATGTGAACACCATATGGCCCAAACATCATTATTTCTTTAATAGAGAAAGAAAAACTAATGAATAATTTAATTTTTTAGTAAGTAAACATCATTCGTCTCGAACACTGTCATTCATTATCATCCTTATTATTAAGAGGACAGTATAAAGTCATTACTATAAGAAAAAGTTGGTTGATAAATACGTCCAGTTGGCTTCATTTTAACTCATTTAATAAATAAATTTACATTGATAGATATTTATGATAAGGTCAAGTTGAGAAGTAGAACTTGTAAAGTTGACTCTAGATAAATTAGATCCACGCTGATGATGAGAAGGATGAATGTGATATATTGATGTATTGAGATTAATATTTTTAATTAACTAAAATATTATTTAATATAATATAAAAAGCACAAAACAGAGTGAACATTAAGTTTAAAATAAGTATATAATGCATTTAAAATAACTTATAAAGTAAAATTAGATTAAAAAATTATAACTCAGTTATAAATTATAAAGCACAAAACAGTCATTCAAATTTAAACCCATTTTATTTCCATTCAACTGTTTATATCACAATGAACATTAAGTTTCCTCATTTAAGGACTTCTTTAGGTCACATTTTTTATTAAAATTTCTGAAAAAATGATAAGAATAATATTAGTTAAAATTTAACCTTTATATAATCATTTTAATCTTTTAATAGAGTCAATTAATCATCCCAATTCTTAATTTTTAAAAGAAAAATAAAACTACTAGATAAATGCTTTTTATCATGATGTTTAATTTATTTTATTAGAATTATAGATTTAAATTAAAAAAAAAAATTTGGCCAAATCAATCTGAGTTGTCTAAACTCGATAGGAATTCGAGTCAAGCGAGTTAACGAGTCTTGTCAAGTTGATTTTAAATACTCTCCAAATTATTTTACTTAAAGAGAAATTGATTTTAAATACTTCCCAAGTTGTTTTACTTAAAGAAAAATTATGTTTAAATTTATAAGAAATTGTTGCAAAAAGTTTAACAACATGGAGGAGTTGGCTTAACAACAATATAAAAAATTGAAAAAATGAACCATAGATGATTCCAACAAGAACCTTTAAATTTAAAATCACACCCATTATCATTACGCCACAATTCAATTTATTAATAAAATAAATATTAAAATAATTTTACACTTTAAATGTGCGGTAATTTAAAAATTGAATCCGACTTGGGTTACTAGGTGACGGCCTCGGTCGCCTAAGGTCAGGGCCTGCCCTTTTACCAAGACTTATTACACTGGATTTCTCATTGACAACTGTCTGTTGTGGCCTCCTCTGTCCCGGTCTAGAGAAGATTGCAGAAAGTTCAAACTTCAAACTTGGAACAGATGAAGTTGGCTTTTGGAAAATTTTGTTCTTCTCTTTGGATCAACAAAAGCAACTAATGAGAGATTTTCTCCATTTAATATTGTAACCTAACCAAAAACTAACCTGACCTAAACCTCAAACAAGGAAGTTTCTAAGACTGCTTACTAGTATCATTATAATAATAATAATAATGTTTTTTCCCATTCGTGAGTCCTGTTATATTTATCATTTTTTTTATGTATGGGAATTGAGGGATACTTAGCATAGAACTCCCACAGGTGAGCCCACTACCTTTAGGGTATACTAAGGTTATACCATGGAGACTCGAACCCTCAACCTCCTACTTTTTGAAATGGGAGATAACCAGTTAAACTGTCTTAGACTGAATGGAAGACTAATGGTATAAAATAGTACAAGTATGTTGATGTCATCGTCAATGAAGCATTATCTCATCTTATTTGAATTCATAATGTTAGTTTTGTTTATTCACAAGCTTGTGTTTACATGTCACTCGTAACTACTTGTTTTACAATTGGTGCCCATGAAAGTCAAATTCTCCATACCAATGTGGGTCAATTCTCCAGATCAATAAAAAAAAAATTCAAGATATACTACAAATCAGGTGAAAAATTAGTACACCTACATTCCTACCATAATTTATTTTTAAAATGGATAATGTTTAAAATTTAGATGGCTATTTTAGTGTGGGGATCATTGCTTCTCTCCCCATATGCAGGGCCGGCCCTAAGATTTTAGGGGCCCTAAGCAAACTCTTAAGATGAGCTTTTTATACACTGACAAAAAATAAAATCTTATAGTTTTTTTTTACAAAATGTGAAACATCCAAATAAAATATCATAATCAAATTTATAACAAAGTATTATTTAAATTTTATTCTTCTATGTTTTTGAGATGCAAAACTACTAATTAAATTATTATATTTAAATTTTTTTAACATTTCCTTTTCAATAAATAAGATAGATAATTTAAATTGAAAATCCTCTTTTAAAATATTTTGAATAGATTTATACATTTCCTTTCATTTTGTCTTATAATTATTTTACGTGAGTCATTTGAAAATGGTAAATTGGAAATTGTAATTTGAAGTTAAGGGTTTTGAATTAATTAAGGGTAATGATTTTCACACCAACAAGTTTGATAGTTGCACACCATAACAAAAGAAAATCTCATTATTACCCTTTGTTATTTAAGGTATAACTTGCTTTCAAAAGAGGAGAAGAAAAATGGTAATAATGACATTTCCTTTTATTATGGTGTGCAACTATCAAAGTTGCTGGTGTGAAAATCATCACCCTTAATTAACCATAAAACAGATCAAAATGATCTAGTAGTTATGTGAACCATTGAACGATGGTGTCGTGTTGTAGATTGGTTCTTTTTTTATTTTTCGAATATTAGTCCTTACCAGTGTAAACAAGTTTGAATTTTTTTTGTAAAGATTATCATATTGATAAAATATAATATTTATAAATAGGTAATAAACTTGTTATGTTGTATGAAGATGATTGTTGAATGCTGAAAGAACAAAAAAATCATAGTGATAGAAATGCATGGTAAGATAGATTTAGAGAGTAAATTTAAATGATAACATTAAAAATAATTACATGAGATACCTCAGGCTTATTCCTAATAAAATAAGAATATGAGAAAATTTATAAGAAATTATTTAGGCACATAAATAAATAAAAGACAAAAGTAACTTCGATTAAAGAATTGGTGAATTAGAATTACGTAACATTGGCAAGGCATAAATTCATAAAACTTTAGATTCAAGTAGTAGAGACAAATATGTTAGATTAGAGTAAATAAAAATACTGTATCTCAATCCCTCCATACCAGGGGTCCGAATATCGGCCAATATGTTGATATTAAAACCGCATCATATCGGCCGATATCACAATATCAGCTGATATCGGTGGTTTTTGTAAAAAAAAAAAAAAAAGGAGAGAGAAATTTATAGCCAATAATGAGATTGATATCTCGGTCGATACCGTTTTTTCGACTCGTGCTCCATACCATTCCCCATGGAGTTACTCTCCACCAATTAAACTAGCGAGTGTGGACTGATCGATTTACACATGCTCCTAGAATTAATCTCACCTCCAATGTGGAGTGGTGATACCCATGTTACAAAAAAAACAATATCTAATAGAACAAAGTGAAGAACTTTTCTTATGTTCATATAATTTGTATTTTTTATTTTAAGTATATTGAAAATTTAGTGATTAAGAGTGATTCTTCTAATTCCATTAAATGGGCTTGGGGTTTGAAGCGTCCTCTTTGGAGGTTAATTACCTTAGTAAGGGAAATAAAGGAATTGACCTCGGGCTTGGAGGTGTCTTTTGCCCATATCAGTCGTTCAGAAAATAGTGTGGCGGACTTCTTCGCAAAAAATGATGTTGATGGTTCGATTCGTGGGACCTTTTATTTACATGGGGGATAGTTCATTTTGTACTAGTGGTGTTTTCAGTGTCGCTCTTCTGTCATTTGTTTTTGCTTTTGTTGCTTCTTTTTTCTTTTTAGTTTAAGTCTCTTGGACCTTGTCTCTTCTTGTTTTGTTTTGTCCTTTTTTAATAAAACCTTCCTCTTTATCGCTAAAAAAAAAAGTAGCTTGAAATTTAGTGATTACATTATATTGTGTACACCTACGACTTGATGGGGATGAGAAATAAAGATTTTTTTGTGCCAGAATATCTTAAAGAGGATCAATAATTGCAATTTTCTCCGTGTGGGGCAGTAACACTAGAGTCCAAGCAGTCCCACTGTCTGCGTAGGAAGAGGGAGAGAGTCTTCGACTGCGTGATTTGAAGTTTGAGAATAAGAAGCCTCCACTGTACTACCCATGAATTATCGTTCAAAATCTACAAAAAAACAGAGTTTTCCACACTCACATTCTAAAATGATCCTTCTTCTTCCCACCTAATGCACCGACTGCTTAATGGTCTAATACAGAGGTCAAAGTTCAAACCCTAAGAAATTTCACATTTCTTCTCTGCAGGTGCATTTAAGGCTCGGGCCTACAACATTCATCGACTATGAAACCACTGGACTGTGGGCAGCAACTGGTAATGAGCAAGAAAACCATTACTAGGTTTTCTCCCACCATCTGGAAGACACCACCTCCTTGCATGGCACCAGGGAGTCTTATTTTAGAATAATAGCACAGGAAATAATCCTTTGCTAATCTGAAGTACTTGTTAGTATTTCTTTAATTGGCGAGACCAAATCTGTTCAGCCATTTTCTTATGAATTTTCAACAGTCTACTACTACTCTACTTATTCAGTTGCATTTGACTAGATGGGTTTTTTAAGTATGGTTGGGAACTTGGGAGCAAATATCTACTTAGCGTGAGTTGTATTGGACATGAATTTCATATTAGAGACCACTATTTTGAATTGAATCAAGCTTTTTAAATATGGGAGATTGACCCCTCAATGATTTTTAATAGTTTGATACTATTTGCTGATTTTTTTTAAGATCATCATTGTCGTAAATTTTAAGAAAGTTAGCATCAGCTGAAAAAGTGCTAGTAAGAGTCAAAATGATACTCATATAAACTAAACTAAAATGGGCCAACAAGTCCAATATAGTGTATTATATTCTGATGTTGTGTGTGTGGTGGTGAGGTGGGGCTCTGAGGGCAATGATTTGATACATCTCGGCCGATTAAGTGTTAAAAGCAAAGAATGAGGCAAAAAGGGCTCAAGCCATTACAGAATATTTGGTGTGCTTGGTAGGCAAAGAAGCACTTCTTATCGAATTACCTTTCTTTACCTTTTACTACTTTCTTTGTTTCTCATTTATAGTGCAAACTATGTTTTCAATGACAAAAATATAATCACATTCATTTATAGTACAACAAGTTGGACTCCTTTAGTTCAGTCTAACTCATTTATAATCTTAGTTACAATCATATATTGTTGATTGTCTTATTATCAAGAATGGCAAGACATGTCTCATATAAATATGTTAATGAATTGAGCACTAACTCAATGAATTGAACGACCTTTGCTGGAGAGGCAGAGTCATCACATTAATGATTCTAATCACTTTGTTTAGCAGATTTTACTTGTCACTAGTTAGGTAGTGGAAGAAGACTTTAGAATTTTTTTTGTTTTTAAGGATAAGTAGGAGATTTCTTTTATATATCATGATTTATAATATATTTTAACTTTTTTAGACATTAAACAGAGAATTTGATCAGAGCACCAGTGTTTTTAGTAATACTGGTGCACCCTCTCTAGTGATGAATTGAAATTTTATATTCTGTCCTTCTATTTTAAACTATCCTTTTAATTTATTATGATAAAATAAGAAAAAAAAATAGTTTATCATGATATGATGCTCAAATCAATTTTTGAATAAAGAATGATGGTATACCGCAAAAGGTGAATGAAGTTTAAGTCCTATCCAGATATTCTCACCTCATTAAATAAACCACAAAAAAATCAAGGATTTCTTTTTAATAAAACGCCTCTATCTCTTGAATTCCTTTAAGAAATCCCTTATGTTTTTGTAATTTTAAAAATGTCCCCAAATTTGATAAAAATTCTACAAAAGTCTCTTCACTTTAGTCCGTTAATAATAAATCAATTTTTACTCTGAGATTCTTTTGTATACATACGACTCATTTTGAAAGTCAATATCACTCAGTGAGTAAGGTGATTAGAAAATAGGTTTCATGAAATAGTAGCGCCTCAAGAATCAACTAAATTAGATAATCAAAATCCGGGTGCAAATATCGGTCGATACGTATCGTATCGGCCAATACGATACGGTTTTGAAATCGCATCATATCCACAGATATTGGGCAGTGTGATATCGACTGATATCGGCCATTTAAAAAAAGAAAAAGAAAAGAGGAGAGAACAATATCATCGACCGATACCGAATTTTGCACCCTTATCAAAATATTATTAGATTTTAATGTTAAGAATTAAACCATGATAAACAATTGCAGTTTTAACCCAACAACGAGAGTAATTCAAATCATGATCAAATTAAGAGTGTGTCAAATTGACGATATATAATGAAGGTAAAAGAGGAAATGGATGACAAAACTGTTTTATGAAGAGTTCATAGAGTTTATACTATAAACTATTTACTATAAGCATATATAATTTTCAAAAGGAAGTTGATCTTTAGTCATCGTATCAAGAGATTTTTATAAAAATTTAGTAAAACATTAAAGGATTTTTAGAATTATAAAAAACTTAAAAAATTTCAAATAAACTTAAAAGATAGAAATCTTTTTATAAAAATCTCAAAAATCAATAGTACATATATACTGATATTTTTATTCAGGAAAACTATAATAGTAGTGACGGCGAGACTCCACTTACCCTGTATTAGGTTGGACGAAAATTTCAGTCATCTTTTAAATTCAAACTCCTCTGTTATCCTTTTTAAAGTTTCTATTTAGAAGAGCAAATACAGAGCAACTATTGGGAAGGTGGAGCAGACACTTCTATTTAGAACTTAGAAGAGCAAATACAGACCAACCACTGGCACTGTGGAGCAGACACTAATGCAGGGAAAATCTAGAAGAGTAGAAGGCATCTCACTATGATGGGTCCCTCTGAAAGGAACTCTCCTATTTCTTTTGTCCAGTTACATTAATCAAAATTTGATGGAAACCACATTCTCACTTTCTCAAATTTCTCTTTCAACTTATTGCAAAACCTGGACAGTGAAAAAAAAAGAAAAAAATAAATAAAAAAGCAGCCGCCTGGCGTCAGAGAAATGCTCTTATTTAATACGTTCAAAGGCTGATAGCATGTCTCTGACCTTCCAAGGGCACCGTTCATTGACAGAGCAGGCATTCTCTATACATAAAAGTGAAAAATCAACAGGATCGATCACTATCATCTTAAGTCATCAATTTGGTTTGAAAAATTGTAGCAATGACTGGAATGGGGAAGTGTTGAATTAGTCTTTGCTACTCAACTCTATAAATTTCCACTTCATTCTCTATCTTGCTCACAGCATTTGTCGATCCTAAATTTCTTTTTTTTGAACTTTTTTTTCTTTTATTAAATTTCTAATACTCCCTCCCTATCTGTTCCCCCCCTGCACTGAGTAGAACAATATAGATGGGATCGTGTGACTTGGGATTTACTATGGAAGAAGAATACCAATGCCTTCTGTCCAAAGTAGCAACCAACGACGGTCATGGTGAAAACTCACCATATTTCGACGGCTGGAAGGCGTATGACAGTGATCCATATCACCCCATTACCAATCCTCGTGGAGTTATCCAGATGGGCCTTGCCGAAAATCAGGTATTTCAACTTCCTCTAGCAAATGACATGATTAAATGATACTCAGTTCATTAGTTGAGAGATCCTACTTTCATTATTATTGTTGTTGTTCTTGGTTCAGCTTTCCTTTGATTTGATAGAAGAATGGGTTAGAAGAAACCCCAATGCATCCATTTGCACAGCCGGAGGTGTTTCTAAATTCAAAGATGTGGCCCTGTTTCAAGATTATCATGGCCTACCAGCTTTTAGAAGTGTATGAAACATTATTCCCATCTCTTCTTCTCCTTCTTCTTTTTCTACTTGACTGTAATCCAAATAAAGTTCTTGTATAATGTACGTAGTATTTACTGTGTAGTTGTACGTATTACATACATATGAGGGCAAAAGTCAAGACTACAGAATGAACAGATTTTAAGGAAATTTGGTCATTGACTGACTGAGGGAGGATGTTACTTATCTATCAGGCATTTGTAATATAAATCTGCTAATAATGGCTTAAAACACT
The DNA here is from genome assembly GCA_013350335.1 of Chimonanthus salicifolius. Classification (NCBI taxonomy): domain Eukaryota; kingdom Viridiplantae; phylum Streptophyta; class Magnoliopsida; order Laurales; family Calycanthaceae; genus Chimonanthus; species Chimonanthus salicifolius. The sequence goes on from CM023539.1 coordinate 56,109,601, forward strand.
GCTAGTAGCAGGATTGATGTTAATTGTAAGGAAAGAGACGTGATTAGATTTCTGTCAATGTGAACAGGCTGTGGCCAAGTTCATGGAGAAAGTCAGAGATGGGAAGGCCAGATTCGACTCTGATCGCATAGTCATGAGCGGTGGGGCCACCGGAGCTCATGAGCTGATCGCCTTCTGTCTAGCCGATCCTGGCGATGCATTCCTAGTCCCTACCCCTTATTATCCAGGGTATGCTCCATCAACTTTTCCTTTTCCTTTTTACTTCAAATTAATCAAGAATTCAGTGACCTCATTATCTGCATAACATTAAGGTCTTAAATCTGAAGGCCAAGTGAAACAAAGTTGTTCACCAATCAATTTAAATGTGAGATAAATTAATTTAGTTACATCTCTCCTAAGTCCTAACACACAAAAAAGGACTCCCCTGAAAATCCTGAGCTCTTTTACTTGGGCCTTAATATAAAACACAACTTGGCCCATTAAGACCTTTTGAACCAAACCCAACAATATCAACCTAATCATCCAAATTATAGGTCCAATTATGAATAAATGATGACCAATAACAGACTATCAACGATCTAATTTCCAATTTTAGCCATGGGGCTCAACATTTGTCTGCTCTGGTTTTCATACATACATGATTGTGCCAAGTCACTGGATGGTGGATTTATTCAAATTATTCCTGCTCTCAGCTCCACAAGTATTCATTGAAAGCGATAGAAGTAAATTTGGAATCAAAATATTCCATACGACGTATCCAATCACAACTTTTGCACCAATAATGATGCTTATATCAACATCAAGCCATTACGTTGTTGGCAGTTAAAACAAGAAGAAAAATGCCAACTCCAATAGATGCACCTTTTTTCTCTTTTAACAAGTGGTGTCATGAGGTCATTTGTAACCCTATTATTAATGTAGATTTTTGTAAATGGTACACAATGGCTTCTCTCATTGACATTGTATTTTTCTAAAGAGAAAGAATCAATCAACAAATCAATTACAATCTCGTAATTGATAAACTACTAAATAATAGGATACACACTTATAGAAAGTCAACCATATTCATTAATAATATACGACAGAATTATATGTTTGCACTACGTTATAAAGTAAATCAAGTTGCCCTCCTAAACAAAAGTTCAAAGCTCTCCACGCCATTATTTCTCAATTTCCAAGCAAGTCAATGGAACAAGTACCACTATTAGCATCTAAGAAGTATCTTCATCATTGCATATCATTGATTTTCCATTGCTATCAGTCCATGTGCTCTATCAGCTCAACTTACAAACTAGAATTGGAGAAGTGCAGGTTTGATAGAGATCTGAGATGGCGAACAGGAGTGCAAGTGGTTCCAGTGGCTTGCCACAGCAGAAATGGTTTCAAGATCACGAGAGTGGCACTAGAAGCTGCATACATGAAAGCCCAAGAAGCTAACATCAAAGTAAAAGGGGTGCTCATAACCAATCCATCCAACCCACTGGGGACAATATTAGATAAAGAAACCCTAACAAACATAGTCAGCTTCATCAACGACAACAACATCCACCTTGTCTGTGATGAGATATATGCAGCCACAGTCTTCGACCAACCCAACTTCATAGGCATCTCTGAGATAGTTGAGGAAGACCCAAATTGCAACTTGGATCTCATCCATGTTGTGTACAGCCTCTCTAAAGATCTGGGCCTTCCGGGTTTTAGGGTGGGTGTGGTGTACTCATACAATGATGCCGTCGTGAGCTGCGGTCGCAAGATGTCGAGCTTCGGGCTAGTCTCCACTCAGACCCAGCACCTCATTGCCTCCATGCTTTCCGACGATGAATTCGTAAATACATTCATCGCCAAGAGCAGGAGTAGGCTGGCAGAAAGGCGCGAGTTCTTCGCTCAGGAGCTGGCGAAGGAAGGGATAGGTTGCTTAGAGAGCAATGCCGGACTTTTCTGTTGGATGAACTTGAGGAGGCTCCTCAAAGAGGAAACAGTAGAGGGAGAGATGGAATTGTGGCATACAATTATCGACAAGGTTAAGCTTAATGTGTCACCGGGCATATCGTTCCACTGCTCGGAGCCCGGTTGGTTTAGGGTCTGCTTTGCCAACATGGACGATCAGACCATGAAGGAGGCACTGAGGAGGATACAGTTGTTCATGGTCGAGAAGAAGGAAGCGGCGAAGCCAGTGAAAGCCCGGAGATGGCAAGGGAGCCTTCGATTGAGCCCCAAAGCTGGAAGATTCCATGATTTTTCACTGTCACCTCACCGTGTTAGGTCACCTCACTGCCTAATGTCACCACACTCACCTCTTGTTCCTGCAGGCACCTGAGTTTTGAGAGTTGGATATGAAGATGGTGGAATTATCCATGCATCATCTTCAGATTATTGACCTGCACTTCTCTGTGCATTACCTAATAATCATCATGTTTTCTGTAGAATTATATCTGCCAAGTAGCAAAGCTGTTCGTAGATTGATTGTTCTTTCTTTATAATAAGGAGTGTTAAATAAGATGAACACAAATGGCTTTTCAAATTGTCATTGTAATTTGTAGTTGTGTCACAACTGAAACTTCAGTTTATGTGTAAAACATAAAGAATTTCCATTTATACATCTTTAACAATTTAATTTAAACAAATAAAATAGATGCGAACTCCACTCTCATTATCTATACTTGTTTATTACGACCAAGGCTCCCTTCTCCTTGCTCTCCCAAGCATATCTATAAATTTTCATTGCCAAATTATCCTGACTTTAAGTTCATCTCTAGATTTTCCTTTTATGTAATACAGTTGCTTGCACAAAAAATCTAGAAGTGATAATCAACTTTAATGTACTTTTTTAATACATAAAACGACATTATAATTTTATAGACAGCCCCAATAAAAATTTTGAGATTTAAACTAAAATTTTGTTTACGAGTAATTCATTAAATGAAATTTCAATCTCATCAGTTGATTTTTCTTTTAGAAAATAAAAAGGACAAAAGACAATCAATATTATTGAATGTTTAATGATAAATGTTCTCCAAATTTCTCGTACCTTAAGAGAACTTTTTAATTTAAGTTTTCTTCTTCCAAGCATAGCCCAAATGACAAACTTAACAGATAAATATACGAGAGAATCTCGACCATCCATAATGTGGGTCGGCATTCCAATTTTGGTATCCGCTAATGCTGCCAATAGGCCTAATTCAGCCGAAACCCCCTTGCCCGAGATACGGGCTGAGTCGGGCCAACCCTATAAGATAAACAGGCCTTGAATTACCTACGAACCATTGATTGAAATGGGTTGTACTAGACTAGCCCATTGATGTCCCAATAATGATCGATGGGTGGACAGATTTACCGATTGTATGCAATAGAAAACTCTTACTAGTGGATTGTTGAATGTCATGTTTTTAACGGTCGGATGTTCATCAGATATGAAGACTTGAGGGCCAAACCCATCATTTCATGGTGAACTAGATAACGACGAAGTGACGAACTAAAATGCTAAATGCCAAAAAAAAAAAAACTACGGATCTAAATGGGCCAGATTTGGTTCTTCCCTGTTATTCATGGGAAATCTGGGTTCTATTCTCTGCCTATGCTTGAACAGGACGTGACTTTGTGCCTTCTGCTCTTCATCCAAAGATGTCTCCCCGTTTGCCCTTGGGATGGACCTTCCCCTCCACCAGCTTCAGCTCTGCGACGAGATGGCTTAGTGTCTCAATTGTTCATCTACGAGCACTTGGTCCCATCGCAGCCACCTTCGTGCCATCACTGCTCTTCTTACCAGATTTGTGCCTGGAAAGATCAAGATTATCATCTGTAAAGAAGCTACTGCTATGTCTCTTTCTAACCTCTTCTCTGAGGGAAACTCTTCTGGCTTATTTGCATCTATTAAGTTATAACCCACCATTTCACTGATTTGATTTGGTGCGTTCTTCCTTTTGCTTTTCCAGGCCCGGTGTGGGGTTGTTTTGGGATTTCCTGGTCATTTGTGTTTCATGCTCCTCTGTTTTTAGGGGCCTAACCTTTGTTGGCTTGTGGGCTTGTTTTCATGCTCTTTCTCGTCTAGCCTTGGCTGTAGGCTTTCATTGTATATTATTGTTGGGTTTCTCTTTGAATGAATAAATTAACCTATCACTAAAAAAAGGAAAAAAAAAATTGTTGGAAAAAAACTACCCACAAAACTAATCTCAGAGATACACAAAACTTCTCATAAACCTCGTTTATCATGTAAGTCTATGTAAAATATATTTAGGATTTAAATTAGATCTATAGAATATCTAACAGCATTGAATTTGTGAAGCCCTAGTAATAATTTGGGTCTCCCTCAAGAGCTAAGGCCTTTTAATTGAAAACTCAAATTTCTAACAGACAGAAAGAAAAAAAAACTAGTAGCCATTTTGTTCTGCACAGTCCATAGGACGTAATTAGTAAACTGAAGCGATCATCAGTATAACAGTTGTTCGCTACCCGAATTGGGTGAGGAATGGCATGAAAGCCCAACATTGATGGACACAGCCAATTACACAAATATTAGCCCTCAAGTCCTCAAATAAGGACAGGTAAGGCCTGTAATTACCTTGAGAACTCTGTAGGCCCAAGCCCAAATAATTTAGCTATTGGTGCAGTGAATAGGCTGAGAAAGTGCGGGAATTCGAAGTCCTAACCCAAAACAGAGTGGGCGTGGGTATAAACTTCATAAGTGGTAAGTATTTTGATGACCTCGATTATCAAGAGATTCTTAACAAATTGATGATTAAAAAAGGGGTAGTGATATTCCCACGGGTGTTTTGTTTAAGTAAAGAAGGGATTTCATGAATTTTGCACTTTACCTTTGCTCTGTTGTACTGAAAATAAATAAAAAAAAGTCAGAAATCGACTCATTGACCGGATCACTGAAATTTATCTAAGTGAAACTTTTTTTTCTTAAAGAATAGCAAATTGAATCACTGACCGAATCACTGAAATCAGTAGGTGAAGGATATAATGGGCAATATAATAAAATCCGTATTGGATTACACAAAACGGCTATGGAAGAATTGCTACCCTTCAAAAAGACCGTTCTATCTCGCAAGCAATAGTCAGCTCACTAAGCCACTGGCCTATACCTATTGCTGAAGTAAGTACATGAATTAAGTCAATTTAGTTTTATTTTAAATTTAGGTTGAATTTATGTAGTTAAATCACTGAAAAGATTTTTCTAATGAGATATATAATAACCATAAACTTCATATGATTACATATATCGTATATAAATGTAATAATAATTGAGAGAAATAAAACAGTTTATTTACTTTTAATTGAATAAATAGATTCAAAGTCAAATTAGACTATCAATGATCAAATTAATTAAAATCATTTATCAAAATAATTTAATTCAAATCACATCATATCAAACTTTATTAGATCCACCCCTCCCAGTTCTTCACTTCATCAATGAAATGAGAAAGTCTCGGCTTAGCTTACCCACCCGAGCAATAGACAGAGCAGCCTACGTCAGCTTCTGTCAGCTCAAGTCTCAATTTTTAATGGACAAAATGGAGTGATTCATCTTTCATTAATCATGGGTTGCCCATCAACAGTAAAAATTGTTGTTGTCAACCAGCCCACTTAAAATCCGGACACGTCCCATGTGGCTTTTTCATCAATATCCCTCTAAGTCAATTAATCAAATCAACTAAAATATATCTTCAGTTTACTAAGATAAATAAATTAATATAAAATTATTTTTTATTTAATAAAAATGTATGAAAATGGATATAAATTTGAAAGGTTTTATTTTAATTAAATAAGTTCTACTATCTAGACTTAAATATTCATTACTAATAGTCTGATATCAAATCTCAAATTTTATTTTAGAAATAAACTTTTATATTTTTGAAGATCTAATTAAACATATTAGTTTATATGATTGATGGCTTTAACAATACTGTGTCAATTTATTTTTAAAAAAAATACAAAATTAGCAGCACTAAATCTAGAGTCCAGGTATTGTATCCTTACCCATAAGGATGCAAAAATTCAAAATTGGACTTCTCTTGATTTATGAATTGAATTTTTGTGGATAAAGTGAACAAAAGTTCAATTTTGGTATAATTTAGAGACCACTACCTTAATTTTTTTATACTTAAAAGTTCAATAAATTTTATGGAAAGCTGTCATCTTGCAACAAAATTCACAACCACATAATGACTATTGCTTTAAATATTTAGGGATGAAGTCTACAATTGAGAGAGTAATAGATATGCTGGAAAAATATATCTCTACGTGTGTATCGAAAATCACTTTAAATTAAATAATTAGATTGTATTTTTATAATTCACAAAAAGTAAAGACTAGAAATAATTTATAATAATTAAAATTTTAAAATATAATTAAATTAAGTTAATTTTTAGTGAACCACATATTAAAAATTAAATCTTTATAAATAGTCTTTTTAAAGTATTAGACGGGTTTTTATCTTTAAAAAATTGTATGACCAGTTTAAATAGGTCTAAATCTTTCATAGTCGACTATGATGTAAAAATCTCTAAAGGAATAGCGTGTCAAATATGCAAAGTTTGACCTTCATATCATTATTTTATTTCTTAATTTTTTACTTTTTTTCAAATCAAAGTGTTTATATTACTAAAAATGTAAAATAACTCGACTAAGATAAATTAGCAATTAGCAGGTGGTGAAATTGTATCCCATGCAACACATACAACTGAGTTTGAAGCTCACTTTAAGAAAAATCTAGAATTTTATAAAATATGATAAAACCCAAAATGTTTTTATTTTTTTAACGTTGCAAACAGGTGTATAAGCACAACGTTCAGAATTAAAAAAAAAAAAAAAAAACCACAAATTTCAGTAACTATGGACTCTTTTATCTCCATTTCAAAGAAGATTTAGCATTTTCACTGTACATCTGCAACCTCAGGTCAATAGGTGCGCTAAAGAAAGACAAGAAGAAGAGGCTCTTCTCCAAAGTCCAAACACAGTTCCTACTCCCTACCCTTTTCTATTTTTCTTTTTCTCCCTTCGTATTCATCACTCAAATCTCTGCAGATGCAAGGCAACCATCATGGAAGGCCCACCACCTCAAGATTGAATTACATGCACCCATCAAACATTCCTGATTAATTCTGACTAACAAATGGCGAACCTTTACCGTATAAAAGAGACCACCGGTGGAAATCCTCCACTGAGCAGTTAAAAGACGGCTGATCAGCGATCGGGCCCAAGTATGATGGTGCCCCAACAAAACAACATCCTTGATCGTACACGTGGATCATGTTCAAGAAATGATCGACGTGTTGAGAAGGAAGTCACAGAGTGGGAAGAAAATGTCAAAAGTCAGAAATGGATGCTTTCACATTGCATCAGTCTCCTCTTTGCAGCGATTGATATATCTATACGCCTTTGAAAGAGTGCCTCCATGACTTGCCAGACCCTCTTCCTCTGTCCCACCAGCAGCAGCCCGGCATCGCCTCTTCTTCTCTGTCCCTACAACCACCGAATGATAAAACAATGATCGGGAATAATAAGAATAATGATTAAAGAGTCAATCAACCAACGAATCATTGTTTAAAGAGTTATTCTAAAAAAATTCTCAGTTTTGTTTTTTCTTTCCACTTTTGTCTCGTTGGAAAGAGGTTCTATAAACCGAAATTATGAGTCTGACCTAAAGAATAGTATAATTACCGTCTCGTCGTTGAGATCTAACGATAATAACTCCGGCATCTTCATCACCTATTCAATGATGAAAATTGAAATTTTCGAAATCGATGGTGGAGATATATTTAAAGCAGTTGATCGTTTCTTAATTATGATCGCCTCTGTCGTACACTTTCCTAATTGAGTTTTATCATTTTAAGGGAATTGATCACTGCTCTACCCACCACAAATCCAGTTTTTTTTAAAAAAAAAAAAATTGGACTGCTGATCAATTATCGCCTTATAGGAATATTCCATACGACGGTCTAACGTTATGAAGATAGAACGAAATTTTATAGATAACCATGTAATGATTCACAACCAAGACGATAGACGAATAGTTCAGGTTTATAAAAAGATGAATTTACATGACCCTACATCTGATGGAGAAAAGAGTAAAAGAAGTTGGGAAATTACCTGTTGCTGGAATCGAGTGGCGTGCGGACAGAAACAGAAGAAGAGGATCTCGTCAGTCTGCGGGTCAAGGAAACCGGCACGAACACTTTCAAAAGCACTCCACCATTTCCACTTCCATTTCTGCCCATGCTGCCGCTGCCGCCTCCGCCGCCGCCGCTGCTGCTGCTTTTGCCACTTCCGTTCCTCTTATCTGCCTTGTGATTCTTCTCCTTAGCCTCTTCAGCGCCACAGTTCTTGTCCTTGGCTTGTGGGTTGTCCTGTTCCGATCTCTTCTCTACAAGGTCGGTGAGGGACAGCTCGTAGTCGGATTCCGGGACGCCTCGCAAGAGGCCTATTAGCTCCTCCCTGCTCTTCGCTATCTCCTGCGCCCGCGCCGACACTGGGTATATCGTCTTTCCCGGGAACCACAGATTCCCCGTTGGAGACAACGGCTGCTCTGTCTCCGCTCCCATCATTTCCCTTTCTAACTCTTTTACAATGGAAGCAGAGAAAGATAACCCTCTCCTTCTTCTTCTTCTTCTTCTTCTTCCAACAAATGGGAGATTCAATTACATGACAACTTCTTCTTCTTGTCCAACTGCTTTTGACATATATAATATTGTTGATGGAGATGATAATGTCATAATAAACGTAATTAAAAATTAGAAGGTGTAGAGGAAGAGGACGACATGGTTATGACTTATGATGGTCCAGTCCCTTTGAAGTAAGTGCTCATAGAAAAAGGACTACTCGTCTTCCTCAAGTAATTTGACGGGTCCCCCATTTCTCACATCACTGCCATTTCCCATGCACTTCGGAAGCATCCAAATATGTGCTCATGCGAAGCTCCATAGAAGCCTAGAACTTTACACATTTTATTAACTTTTAAAATCTATATTTACACATTTTCCCCTTCTCTATTATTATAAAAACTTTGCAGAGGACACTAGCTTATAGAAAATCATTTAATGTAAATTAATTTATCGTGGTTTACTATTTAATTCTTAAGTATATATCTATCCTATTTTTTTCTTAACACCCATTACTTAAATTTTAAGAAGGATACATAGGTCTCTCTAATAAGAAAGAATGCTCATTAATTGTTTATTAGGCCACATATTAAAAAATGGCATGAATAATGGTTTGATAAAATATCAATCTCATCCATTTAATTTAATCTTATGATTTTGGACTTTGAAATTGTTTTTATCATAAATCATAATTTTTTTTATAACCTGTGTCACAAACTTACTGTATTTAGAATCATTTTATTCATATAATGATAGCTTATCTAATTATGAAAAAATGGGAGAACGATGGAAGGCCTAACATGTGCTCTTCTCATTTTCTCCATGGGTTTAAACCTCTTTTCAGATACACTTAAGATGCTATAGTTTCTAAAATTATATTCATGATAATCTATTCAATCTAAATTTCAGTGTATACTCCTCTTAATCCCACCCTTATAATGCAAAAGTGGATATAAAAATAATTGATTGCTTATTTTAGAACAAACCAAGATCCAAAAACTACTCACGTAGCAATATTTGTCCTCTTTACTTTACTTTTCTACTCTATCTATATTTAAAAAGACAATTAATATATTCATCAAATAAATATTAACCGTTCACTTATTAATTTACTAGGAAGAATTTGGTTCAATTTTATCATATTATTAGCTAAAAATAATTTAAAAATGACAAAAAATATATCTAAATAGTTATAAAAAGATATATCTAGAAAATAATACAAGAAAATATTTTCTTTATAAAAAATTGTTGAGTCAAATCAGCTGAAATAGGATTGAGCCAAGCCACATTCTTGCACTATTACAAGAGCAAGTAACCTTGAAAAGTGAGACACCACCCTTGTATTCAAGCAATTTATATAAACTGTAAACCGTAAAGACCCGTCTCATATTCTTCTCTCTTTTTTATTAGTGATATCATTTCAATAAAAAATTACAAAAAGGGAGATAATTGGGTAATAATGAAAACAATTATGCCAACCATTCATATTTGTTGGGGGAAAATGTTGCCTGATTTGGATATGTAATTTTATAAGTTTTGGAATATAGTGACAAACAGTTAAGTTAGTAGAGACACTAACGAGATATTTCATTAGATGAATTTATAAATTTAGATTTATTTAGTAGATGATTAAATGGACATAAAGTATATAAAGTTTTACTATTAATTGATGATGAAAGTCATATAATTTCGATCTTTAAATTTTGATAAGTATGATGGATCATTAATTTTTAAAAATTTATATATATTCGATATCTAATAAAATAAAACATGTTCCGATAGAATATTTTTTAGGTAAATTTCAAATTTCAATACGAAGTCCCACCTGTTGCCCCATGTGCAAGAAATCGATGTTTTATGACTTTCAAACCGTGTATGACATGTGGTGGCCTACAATTCATGAACCTCATGTCGGTTCCAAAGACTGTAAGAAACATAAATTTTAATTTTAATTGACCTATTATGCTTTCAATAAAAAGATAAGTATCTTGATTAAATAATAAAACTATTCTAAATTTTTTATATCAATTCAAAATATAAAACAGAAAAAAAAAAAAAAGAACATTTAAACTAAATTCATCTTTTACCCTATAAATAAAAGAACCTAAGTCCGAATCCTATACTCAATATGCATTCTTGAGAAAGCTCTTAATGATGTGATGATTTCTCTTTAATATCTTATTGTAATAGCGAGCATTTTAATGGGTAGCATGTGAACGAATTGTTTATGTTCTAATTTTTTTTAATAAAACTAATTTCTAAGTTTCTTTTTATCATTTTAAAAGATAAATGAAAATAAACATGTAGGTTTTTTAGAACATATTCCAAAAAGGCACATATCACGTTATGTGATTATCTAATAATTTCCAAGGAAGCAAACTTTATTGTTATTTTACATTCCAATAATCCCTACAAACCAATGGAGCAACTAATTTCCACATTAATAATTAAAAAAAAAATAGTCTTAGACTCTCCACAATTCAACCAACCATCCTAAGTTGAAATTCTAGAAACAACATAATACAAAATCTAAAAGTCAAATTTCATCTATTAATCGACCATGTAGGAATTAACTAGCACATACTTCTTATTCATCTTTATATTTTGGAGGACGACCGATATGTATGACCATATTAATCAATATTTTTCTCTCACGAGTTTTTTCAAAAATTCTAGAAAAAATATTGAATAATATATCGACTGATATTTATCAATATTTACTGATATTTATCGATATTTTCTGATATTGTGAGATATTGATGAACCCAATATGATACATATTGTATCGGTCAATATATATCAGCTTTAAATTTTTATATATATTATATTAGCCGATACGATATGTATTAATCGATATTTACATCTATAGTCGAAGCATGGTGTAATATATACTTAAGTTACTCTTATTACTGCTCCATTCAAATAAATAAATATTGTACAGGGAAAAAAAAAAAGGGAAAAAGAAAAAGCTTATGGTTATAGACTCAAAGAGTGTTAGATGACCCCTTTGATGGGCTGAGTGGTCGACATTTGTGGTCGTTTCTATTTCTAAAGAGCGTGTTTTGCGACTTTTGACTGAGAAAGGGAGAACAAACGTCAGCACTGAGGAAAGAAGGCCCAGCCGGCGCCTTTCGCCTTTCGCCATTGTCTTCTGACTACTGCACATAAAATAAATAAAATCCACTTCTTGACTTGAGACTACAAAAAATAAAATAGTATTGACTCATGACTCACTGCAGTATCCCCACCTTCCATTTGGCTGAACGATGTACACAGATCATCATTACCATCATTTACAATCTTATTATAATTTGTAATTAAATTTAATAAAGTAATTTTTATGAACTCATTGTCTACTCGGATGACTATCAATTACTGAGATTTTTCACTGAAAATAGAGATGACTACCAAGTATTTCGTTTTCTAGATGTGATATGTGAATATACTTGAAAATAAAGAGAGGACTGGGTCAGGCCATATTGGGTTATGGGGCTAGAGTCAGGACAAAATGAATTATCAGGCTCGATTTAGTGTCAGGCTGAGTCGAGTAAGGCTGAGCTCAGCCATATATGGCCCTAATTGCGCTGTATAAAGGCCTTTGCCAATCCTACTGATTTTAAGCAATGAATTTAATAATTGACAATAATTTCTTAGACTAATTTTTATAGTCAGATCTGTACAATTTTCCGTCAAAATATATAAAGAGTAATAAAAAATAGTTCTCAAAATACAAACCCAATTTGCATTATTCGAGACGAGCAAATATCTCTATAGTGGGCTCGGGGCTGATAGTTAAAAAGATTAATTGGAGCTCTCTCATCATTGTTTTTCTCCAGTTTAAACAACAATTACTAATCAATCAATGGTAGCCAGTCTGCCACTGTCAATCCTGTTGGCAATCAACCAGTCCTCAGAGGCACACTCAATCGCCATCATCAGTATGAACCGTTCCCATTTGTAGACACGAGACCCATCCTTGCAGAGTGGTCAAATCGGCTGCCAATCCTTTCCTCAAATTAAAACTTTGGTAACCCATCTAATAAGACATAACACCGACCCTTGGTAATTAAGTTTTGGAAAATTAAGATGGAGCTACAATAAAATCCAAGTTTCTTGCCAGTTTAAGAGTAGTTTTCCAAGTTGGTTGCCACTTTAAAAGTAGTTTTAAAGTAGTCTTCATCCTTTATGGATGATAGAGTTCCAAGGTAAACTCTTCCATTTGATTATCACAATATTGTAAGTTGACTGTAAATAATTATTTATTTATAGTAATTAAAATTTTAAAATCTAAAATTAAAAAACTAAATAATCAAATGAACTTCAACCTTTACAAATAAAATATCTTTATTATCCTATATATTTTATTAAAAATATATAATCTATTTTAATATTTAAATAACAGCCTCTGAAGATTGAGTTAAGAGACTTGAGAAGTCTCTCAATAGTTTTTTTCTAAAATAAAAAGGCAAGCAGCCATTTTCTCATAGCAGGAGAAGCAACTCTCTATTGATATCAAGTCTGATTAATCCTCAGGAGTCTGATTAATCCTCAGGAGTTAACATGATGACTGAGAATCCAACTAAAATGTAAGAGGTTTTGTATTTAATTCACGTTCAACACATAACACTATTCCCCATAGTTTTACCCAGTATGTGTAGGTAAAGAAAGAGGCTTGCACATTCTCCATAACTTAGTCAGTATCTGTGGGTAAAGAGCTTATGCTGTAAAGATTAATCAGGTGAGACATTTGAATATTTTATAGCCTTAATTTTAAGGTTTATTTTTTTTAATGAACAGATTAGTAATATTATTCAAAGAGAGTCCAAAAAATTTATACAGGAGGCCCACAGCCCGGGCAAGACAGGAAACCAAAACGATGACTTAGACCCAAACAAATGGGTCAAACAAAACTCACATGAGCACAAAACAGAGCAGACAACGCTCACAAATCAAAACCCAGAAGTAACTCAGCCCAGATGACCCCTAACGTAGGGGAGCAGATTAATTTGATAAAGAGAAATGAGTAGATTTTCTTGGTTTCACCCATTTGACAATTTAATTTGTTGAAAAATGAGATCCACAGTGTGAGCGTTCCAGGGGTAAAAAAATCGGCCGGGCCGTTATCCCGGCCGATTTTTCATACCGGCCGATATATCGGTTCGGCCGATATATCGGCCGAACTTTTTCTCTCTCCTCCCCGTTTTTTTTTTTTTTTTAAAAAAAAAAAATCCAAAAAAATTACAGCAAATGCAGAAAATTATGAGCTTATTGAATATGTAATTTTTTCATAAAATATCGGACATTTACATCTTCTAATATATTTTTGAAGTTACGATAGTGGGAAATTATATAAATAGTAATAAAATGGTGAAAATTACAAAAAGAAATAAAATAAAAGGAAAAAATTGCATCCCTTTAAAAGAAGTTATTATACATTAAATAACAGCAAATAAAAAAAGTTCATGTATTATTTTATAGTTTTACCATTTTCTAACATTTATATATCATAGTCCATAGATAATAATGAAATAATTACAAAAAGAAATAAAATAAAAGGAAAAAATTGCATCCTTGTAAAAGAAGTTAGTATACATTATATAACAGCAAATAAAAAAATTTCATGTATTATTTTATAGGTTTTACCATTTTCTAACATTTATATATCATAGACCATAGATAATAATGAAATAATTACAAAATAAAGAAAATAAAAGGAAAAAATTTCATCCCTGTAAAAGAAGTTAGTATACATTAAATAACAGCAAATAAAAAAATTTCATGTATTATTTTATAGGTTTTACCATTTTCTAACATTTATATGTCATAGTCCATAGATAATAATGAAATAATTACAAAAAGAAATAAAATAAAAGGAAAAAATTTCATCCCTGTAAAAGAAGTTAGTATACATTAAATAACAACAAATAAAAAAATTTCATGTATTATTTTATAGGTTTTACCATTTACTAACATTTATATATCATAGTCCATAGATAATAATGAAATAATTAAAATAAGGAGTAAGTGAATGTAAAAAATGTTGCTGTAAATTTTAACATGTTAGTAACAGTAACTAAGAGCAAATGAAAAATGTTCATCTATTATTTTATAGGTATTATCATTTTCTAACTTTTTTTTTCATTTATGCTATTTTATGTTGAAATAGTTAACAAAAATGAATAAATAAATGAAAAAAAATAGTAACTAACAAAGTACACAAAAACTAACTACAGATACATTAAGATGGAAAAAAAATTATAATACCTATATAAAGCTTTTATTACTACATATCTTATTTAACTTCAAGCATTTTTTAACTTCTTTTATGTTATTTTTGGCTAAAAAAATTAAAATAAAATACAGATAAATCGAAATAAATTACAAAACTTACAAGATCAGTAGATCTGTAAATGAAGAAACCTTTGAACGGTCTGGATCGTTCGGTTTCAAACAAATCCGGGTCGTTTAGAACTTACTTAAATCAAGTAATGAAGAGTGCAATTTTTTTGAAAGATAAATAGTAAAATCTGATTTTCTCTTTGAAAATAAGGTGTGAAATTTGAGATGTAGGTGAATGGTATTTATAGGAAAAATTTGGACCGGTTCGATTTTTTGGATTTAAAAAAAATAATAAAATATTCAGGCATGCCGGACCAGCCGAATCCTGCAGTCCGCTGTACACAGAGATGTGATGGGGAGAAATTGGTTGACAGGTGAGATCTCGTCCGAGATCTCGCCCGATATATCGGACATGAGATATCGTCCGATATATCGGAAAAATATCGCCGAACTTGAGTTGGGCCCAGGCCCGAGATTTACTGTTTTCAGGGGGAAAAAACGGCCGATTCGGCCCAGATTCGGCCGAGATTTGGACCGATATATCGGTCATCTCAGCCGATATTTATTATGAAAAAAAAGTTTTTTTTAAAAAAAAAAAAAACAAAAAACCGAATTTTTAAAATTCGGCCGATATGATGACCGATAATTTGGTCAAAAATTCGGACATATCGGCCGAATTTTTTTTTGTACGGCCGATACTATACGTATCGGCCGATATAATTCGGTGGTTGAAAAACCGAATTATATCGGCCGATACGCACAGTATCGACCGATATTTTGACCCCTGGAGCGTTCTCCTATTTTAAGAGAAAAGTGATCCTCCTGCAATGGCATAAAAATTATCTTTCAATAGACAATCTCAAGCTTTTAGAAATATCCTATCAACATTTTTTCTCCCTGATAACCAATGACATGAGAGAGAGATTCATAAGGTACTGTACGGGCATGTTTAGTCAGCAGAACTTTTTCTCTTATTTAAAGAGAATTTAGTCTTCTACACTAAAAAAAAAATCAGATAACTTATAAAAAAAATCGCAATCTTTTAATTTTTTCTGAGTAATCTTCTATTATTTCTTTCTCTAAGGAGAGAGAAAGAGAGAGAGAGAGAGAGAGAGAGCTAGTAAGGAGCGTTTGGGTGAGGCGCTTCTATCCATTCCTTATTTTATTCCTTCGGAGAGGTAATGATCACCAAACATAAACAAGAATGCACGCACTCCTCAGGGTGGCCATTTTTAGCTTGGTCCACTCATCTGACTCAACTTTAAAAAAATAGAGTTTGGGTCATGTACTCATGTTCTTAAAAAAATTAAATTGATTCAATCGGTCCAACTCAAAATAAATGAGTCGAGTTGGATTAGACAGGTCCCAAATCCAAATCTGACCTAAATTGAATTAAAATTAATATTTTATTTTATTTTATTTACTAATTAATTTTATCCCGTGTACCCCAACTAAGTTGAAAAATTTTAGTATATTGTCTCAATTTTTCATATCCCAATATACTTACATGAAAGAAAAATCATTTTATCTTTCACTTGTTATAAAAAATAATTTTCCTCTCATTTTTTAAATTTTATTTTTTTATATAAATTTGAGACAAGTTGGGTCGGATTGAGTTTAGTTGGATCAGTTTGGTAGTTAAAAAAATCGAGGTCACGTGAGATTAGGTCAAAAAGAAAATTTGTTATTATTGATACCTACTCTGATTCGAATTCTACTCCATCCATTGTCACCCCTAGTTCAAACCAACACTAAGAATATTCTCATATATAAATAGGACAATGGCTTCATCCATAATGATGTGCATATTTGATGACAAGAAATGAGGAGATTTTTTCTGAAGCAGTCCAACTTCTCCTATTTGATCCATTCTCTAAGAAAAAGTGGGGCCCCCAAGTAATGAATCTTCCCATGGTATTCTCCACCTCTACCAAGAGAACACTATCTTCTCCAAGAGAAGATAAGATGGCCATTAAGTTCTACCCCTAAAGAACTTCCTATTTAAGTCCTCATTCAAACACAACCTAAGAGCTACGGTTGATTGACAAAAGCATGAAGGTCGATGGCAAATTTTCCAGCAAATTGGATCTCTAAAACTCACCTTGGGAAAATGAATACAAGCATAAGATAGAATTTGGTGCTCAGCTGATTAGATGTCTCCTCAACTCTTCACACTTTGGCCATGTGATCATCATCATTATTATAGCCACTAATCCAAATGATCACAAAATACTTTTCCTTTTTTCACGTAGAAGTGCCAAATGTACATGAAAAGGAATGATAATATAGTTCCCATGCTATTAGAGAACTATGGGAAAGCTATATGAAGGCTATATATGTTATAGTATTACTTCAAATTTCCTAGAGTGAAGAGTTCTGGATATTTGGCCTAGAGGTGTTCATTTAACTACTAATGATTCCATATGGCTTCGAGGATGGGGCTGCTTATCTTGTCCTTCACAATTTTTGACCTATCCTTTTTTCCTCTTTTGTTTGAAAGATGATAGTTCCAAATTGATATCTTGTGGTTGGAACAAGTAGTCCCAATTGCAGCAAGGATACTGCCATTGAATATGAGAAGCCCAAAAATGGATGAGAACTCTCTCCCAGACCTTAGGATCCTCTTAGGCCAGTGGCCCTGCAAACAGTGATAAAAAACAAAGCATAAACAACGATGGAAAACATGAAAGCATTCCTGTGATTTTCCAATCTTAAAAAATTTACAGGCATCCATCATTTCAACCAATCTTTCCGATCTCAGGAAATCAGCTGACTTGGCAAAAGAGTAATCTGTCCTTTACGGACTGATAATTATCAATCAATTGCTGCATGTCAATGGCAAGAGCCTAATTAAATTACAAGACTTGTACTATAGCAATTCCCATTCAGCTTGAAAAAACAGACTTGCATCAGACACTCCAACCTTCAATATGAGAAGCTGTAAACTCGAGCCTTTGAGAAGTACTAACTTTCTGAGAACTCTCTGAGAAAATTGGAGCTTCATACAGCATCATGCTTTCGGAGCTTCTCATATGCCTGTCTTGACAACTTCTAGGGAAAGACAATGTCTATAAGCTTGATTCAAGTACTCAGTATACAGATAGAAGAATATGACAAAATAGCATGCTTTCTAAGTAAAAAAAGTGCATGGCTGGTAAACCATTAATAAATAAAAAATACTTAGATTAACCAACATGTCCTAAGTTGATCTCTGATGATAGTTTGCGCAGTTCATAGAAAGATGTATGGCATGGAAAAGGTCCAATATATGCTGCCTTTCAAGCATTTTTGGAAGTTGACACTCACCAAAATATTTTATCACATTATTCTTTTATTTATTGTTGTTATTATTTTTTAAATTGTTATAGCCAACACCATTACACACTTCAGTTCTGTGTGAACAGGAAAGCAGGGAGAAAATGTAAACAAAGCAATTCACTTCAAGAGAATCTTCCACCATAAATAAATTCTCGAGAGTCGCCAGCCAAAAGTGTTGCAAAAGTAGCCAGTCATAAGCAAAGATGCATTGTAAATTCAGGCCACTCAAGAATGTCAGTGCAGTAGCACTATGAGTCTTTGATCTTCCCGTCATTTCGGAAGTATGAGATGAGAACACAATATTGATCAGTATCACTCACCAGCAGCAATTATGTGCCATCTATCCAGTATTGTTTTTTTTTTTTTTTTATGACGGAACGGAGAACCTCGAGCACAGCCCTACTAAACCACCCCCCTTCCCTTTCGGGTGACATCCCACACCCTCATAGGATAGCCACCGGGTTATGTCACAAGGACTCAAACTTGCACCATCCCGCTTCATGAGGCAGAATGTTATCAGCTGAGCTACCCCGTCTGGGGTATCTATCCAGTATTGTTTTTTTTTTAATGAATAGGTTAGTATCTATCTAGTATTGTTTACAAGCATGTTTTAAGGTGTAATGGATGATTGGTAGAACCTTGCTTTTTTTTTACTCATAGCCCATAAATTTTCTTTTGTGAAAATATTCAATAACATGACAGGGACTAGCTAAGAAATTGATTTTTGGTCTACCGCCAATTCAGAGTTAAGCATGCCAGATGGTTGGCTCAGATCTTTTACATGTACCACACATCTGAAAGCAGTCAATGATTACTGGAGTAGGGCAAAAACTGGAAATAGAAACAAAATAAGAAATAGTTGTTCCCTGGTGTCATTTTCCGAGGCAAATATACTTTTTAATCAATTCAGAAAGAAAAAAAAAAAAGAAAACCTGTATGAAAAATACATGGCCTCAGGCCCACCAAAGCCAATGCTTACAAAGACAATAAGGGGTTGCTTGTCATTTTCCAGCTGATGGAAAATGAAGTACATTGAAAATGAGACTCTTCTCTCTTCTTCCATGGAATAAAGCTCTGTGCCAAGAACTCTAAAAATAAGACTCTTTCCTCTTCTTCCAAGGAACCCATTTTCAAGGGGGAGTTGGGGAGAATTAGATAATTTAATGGGGAAAAGAGGGAGGTTTTCCTTGATCAGTGAGATAACATTTTATTCGTTGTCAATAGAAATAAAGGTTTTGATTCAAACAATAGAAACGTCGGATTTCCATAGCCCAACATGAAGCCAGATTCCACGAATCTTGTTGGATGACTTGGACTAAATCCAATTTTTTTTTTTTTTTTGGGTTGAGGAAATAAAAAAACCACCTCTAAGGAAAAAGGAAACCCAGTAAATGCTTCTGTAGGAAAATCATGAGACAAAAGCACCTCCACTGTTTATTGAGACACTAAAGCATGATGTCAATAAAACTCCATGAAGCTTGTTGGATGACTTGGACTAAATCCAAACATTTTTTTTTGGAGTTGATTTCCTTAAGGAAATTGAAAAACCACCTCTAAGGAAAAAGGAAGCCAGGTAAATGCTTCTGTAGGAAAATCATGAGACAAAAGCACCTCTACTGTTTATTGAGACACTAGAGCATGATGTCAACATCTTTTTGCTTCTTTCTTCTTCTTCTTCCTCCTTTTTTTTAATATATATCAAGGGCATCTCACCCCATATTGGAGATGAGACTAATCCCATGGATACACGAAACTATTTGCAAGCCTCGTGTATAACATGTTTTTGCTTTTTAACTAGCCTTCTCCTATGTTTACCCTTTTCCTCTTTGATATAGATAAAAATTATCAAGAAAGGTGCTTCACAAGATAAAAGATGTGCGACTTTCCTTTTTGAAATTCGACAACCCTTTCCACTAGAAAGTATTTATTGTAGAAACATGGAGAGCTTTATTTCCTGATCCAAATGGAATTCTTGGGTTGGAAATTGGCAAGCAGTAGTTACTCGTAGCTTAACTTGTGCTATATTAGTAGCAGGTGAAAAACAAAATATTAGACATAATATACTTTACTTACCAGATGAAAAAACATGAAACACGTAAAATTTACTTACCTGATGTGATGCTGCTAAGCTAGCAGGACCTGTAAGTTCAAGTGGAGAACTTGGGAATGATTTTCCTGGTGAGTTCGAAAGAGTAGGTGTTGGACCCGGAACTTGTATATATGGAGACAGCGGTGAGCGCAGAATAGGAGTGTGATGATAAGAGGAAAGTGGAGATGCAACTGGTGTTTTCCGTTGAAAATGAGAAAGAGATGCAGCTCCAAAAGATCTTGATGATGATCTCCTAGATGGTAGCATACTTACTCTAATTCTGGAAAGAAAAAAAAAAAATCAAGGTACAAAATGATTATACTTTTTGTAGAAATCAACAAAGATAACCTTCAAATCAGATCAAAGAAATGGAGAAATGAAGTGGCTTACTTATTGTGGACATCAACATATTCATCAGTTTCATCCAGTATGTCCTCCTTCAATGAAAGTTCCATATAGCACCATTAGATCCGTTACATCTGTGCATCTTTTCTTTTAAAACTGCCAAATTTATGGTTCTAAACTCTAGGAAGACTTTCCTTAGTAAGACTTCCCTCTAAATATGCTTTGGGCCCCACATGATTGGGTGTGATGTAAATAGGATCATATGACTTGGGTTTATCAGAAGTTTCATTCTCATCTGGTCATCCTATCACTTGGTTTAAATTTTTTTTTAAATCAATGACTTAAATTCATCAAAACTTAAAAGGCTAAGATTACATGGGTTGAAAGATCAACTGGTGATGAAATTTACATAACTTAATATCCATGTAATTATCCATTCAACGCACCCAACTATGTAGGGTCCATTAGATAGGAATTCTTGTTATAGAGTCCTGCTAACCTAACTCTGTGATTATTAACTGTGCTGAAGACTTGTCGCAGAGTGTTTTTTACTCTACATAATAGAAACACATGACAAGATATTGGTATCTCATTTTGACGAAATAGACCATCACATCAAGGTAGTATTTAAAAGTGGAGAAAAGAAACTGTGGGTAAACATGTATACATTAATATGTACCTACCAACCTCTAGATGGACAAACATATGAACATGTATTCATGCATCTGTGGACAAACACATATACAAACATACCATAGACAGACAAGAACACAGACATGCATTCATGCATGAGTACATACATGCATACAGAAAATGATTAGTGCAATCAAGCATATTACATGCATTAACACTAGGAAAACATACTCATATACATCCTGGCAATGTTGTGACACAGATATGTGATATCGTCATGGATATGATTATAATTGAGTGGTACATAGGATGTGAAGCGGATATCTTAATTTTTCGGTCAAAATTCACAATCAAAAGTAAGTGTAGTTTATTTGGGCAAATATTCCACCTAAGTTCATCAAATCTAAGTAATCTAGAATTCTAGATTAGTCATTTGACAAGACCAAATGTGGAGAGGAAATTGAAAAAAAAAATCCTCCACCATTGTATATCCCAATCATGTCATTTTTGGATATTATGAAGCTGAATATAACAGTCAGCTATTTAGCAACTTAGATTCCATTATGATCCAATAACAAATAATAACATCGATTGGTGAATGGAACCCTTTGCTCCATCGCCCATCAACAATCCATTAGATAAAATTAATGATCACTGAAATGTGGGTCGTATCTCTAGAGAATGATTGACTCATACAAATTATCAAGTTTCACATGCCGTATGTTGTACATACTTCCATTAAGGATCTCTAAATACTAGTCTTGGGCATATTGCACATAACTGTATTAAAAAAAAGGGATTCACAAAGAAATGTGATTGGAATTACTCTTAACTCCAGCCCAGGGAAAAAAAAAAACTTTAAACAAATGAGATGTGATCTCAAAGCTTGATCAATCCATCAAATTCCATGATCTTTTTTTTTTTTTTGATAACTGAGGGGAACAACGAGGCAAGGACCCCCATAAACCCCTTGGGGGAACGCCCCAAACCCACATAGGACGCCCCCAGTTTACGCCGCTAGGACTCGAACTAGCTACCTCTTGCTTCATGAGGCGGAAAGTAACCAGTTGAGCTATCCAACGGTGGGTATCAAATTCCATGATCTAGGCTATGAATATTTACAAAGAGTTAATAACATTTCAAGTGCAGAAATATTTCAACCTGTAGCAGTTCCTCCATGACATCTTCCATTGTTATGATTCCGATGACCAACTCATCTGATGGGCTGCTGGGAAGAGAATCCAGATCAATATCAATAATGTTGTCACTTGCTCCTAGTTCCCTCTTCAAATGTGGATGAAGCCCATATTGCTCAACCTCTGTCTTCAGCTTTGTACTTTGCAGTGCATTGACTCCTAAATGCACGATGATTGGCAACCATATACAGTCATCCGAAACTAACTAAGAATCACCTCCAATACAAGAGCTGTTATCTACAGATCCCACAAATTGACTGTTCTTTTGTAAAATTATCAAGAAGAATCATAGGGTCCTGATGCACCCATTGGCAAATCAGTGGGCTCTGTAGTGGGAATTAAATCTGATGCATTACAAACTCCACACGAACCATGGATTGGTACAGGGATGCCCCAAAGTCTTCCAGATTTAGGATCCAAGCCATCCAATCTTTGGCCTCATTAGTTTTCCTTTTAAGAAATAATAAAGAAAATAGTCCAGAAACAAGGTCAACAATTGGACAGTTAGGATCATCCAATCTGCAAGGCTTTTTTGTGGTGCCTGTAGATCTAATTCGTATGGAACAGACACAAAACTAGTATGTTTCAACTAGCGCAAGCAGAAAGTTGTATCCATTCTATCAATCATGTCTCAAAATGTTTCCATGCAAACTGGTGACTGGCTACACCATTTATCAGTAATACCTTTATCAACTGCTGTTGTTTGCTTTCCATTCAAGTGCATCCTCCGGTCGAACATCGTAGCAGTGCTTCTCACATTTTCGAAGATTGGTCCAAAATCATTCATGCACTTCACAACCACAGCCATGTGGCTATGACCCTTCTGGAATTCATTCAATATGTCATAAAGTGGCAAATAATCATACACCCTGGTACACAAAAAATAACTGGTCTGAGCAAACATTAAGCAAGATTCCCAGTTCAGGAGGGAAAAAAGGTTCCTAACAATCATTTGTACTGGAAATAAGATCATAACTATCCCATGCTGCAGCTACCATTCAGTTTGTTGCATCTCCTAATTCATTAAATGCACGAGCCATGGTTCAGTGTTCAACTGCTAAAGTGATAGGTCTCAACACACATAATGTCCCAAAAATACCAAAACCCAAGATCCTACCCATCCTTATTTTGCCTGTCTTCTTGACCACTCTAGTGTTAATCATCCATTTGCAGGTTTTGGGATTTTAGAGGTTTTCAGGATATCTACCACCCACATTGAGGTCCATTATATATTAACTGTCCAGATCATAAAATTGACTGCAATAACCTCCTTCGGGTAGCCATACCTAGGAATTTTCCTAATAGTGAGGTCTGCTATAGGTGTCTCATCTTCAGGGCGGCAGGTAATCAAACTTTTAACCTGAAAGAAAGAAAAGGCAATGTCAAGAATATTTAAATAAAAGTAAAATATAAATAAAATAAAAAACCAGCACACACAGGTGCATTCCTACCACACAAAATTACAAAATAACTTAAGAGGGTTGAAGATATAAAAAGAAAAATACATGCTACAAACTAATATTAGTTAAAATCTGATTCAATTTAAGTGTAAAACATCAATAGATTTTTCATGTTTAGTGTGCAAATGGATTTCCCCTACTCTATAGAAGATCACATCCACCATACTCCACTATCATGAACATCTTTACCCTGTATGGCATTCCCACATATTTCCATCTATTGAGGCTACCTTTGAGGTTCCTCTATTGCACTCATTTCAAATTTTATCTTTTACTGTTTCTCCACACATCAATCTTACTACACGCAAACCATTACTTTAGCTACTGGTTTTTTCCTCATCACCCAATTTCAACTCCATATATCATCATGCATCTAATTGGTGGCTGTATATAATTTCCCCTTAAATTGATATGGAACTCTCCTTTCACCTCCACTAACTTGTCTACAATTAGCCACCTACATACATCTTGATAGCCATATCATTCATTTGATACTACTATTGCAAGCAAGTATCTAAATTTGTCAATGTGGTACTAATCTTACATTTCCCATTTCAACCAATTCATCATCCCTTCTCTCAGACCCATTAAAACTATGTTCCACTTGAGTTGTCTTTGTTCTACTAATTTTCAAATTGACTGCCTCCACCAATTTAGCTGTCCCTTATATATATGGGTAGGAACAAAGGAGGGAGAGAAGAGTATCAACAAGAAACCTTTAGTGAAAATGCATTTTTTTTTGAAAGATCATTAAAGATTTACAGTAAAGTGAACTAAAACAAAAGATAATATTATAATAGTAACATTAAAGTGGACTATGTGCTCAAACCGATTTCAAAATCAGTGGTAGATTTTAAAAGGCCCACCCAAAAAGAAAAAAATTATATCATGATATGTTGAAGTTGATGAAGTTATTGGCATAGACTCCAAACAACAGGGCTAATTATAGAAATCTAGGCACGTCTCTGAGGTCAACCACTTACAGCAAGTAGAATACCCTTCCCAACATTCTGCAAAGTTATCCAAACAACATCTCCAGGAAAAAAAATCTAACCAACCAATGCAACTTCCTTCTCTTTTATAGAACATGGGTTTTTAATCTCCTGAAGCCCTCATTGTTGGAATGTAATAATTAGATTTTATTTCGCGACTTGTTTTGTGTATAATATCTGCCAACAAATGGCTGAAGATTTTTTTATGTTTCTTCTCTTCCTCTTTTATCCTTCTGGTTAAATAAAGAACTGGTGGATTGCAGTTCCATAATGTCACTTTATTCCTAATGTCTTAATTATTCCCAATTTTGCATGATTTCTACTTCAAAATTTCCCTTTGGCTCTGTTTTCCACGAGAATCAAATTCATCCAGAATTTGGGCCAGCCTAAAGGCTATCTTTGCAGGCTAAGAATCACCAGATGCCTAAATCTACGGTTTGGATCTCTTATATGAGCAGATTGCAAACTAGATAATGGAGTTCATTCATGAATAAGCCAACCCTTTTCTCTATTTTTTGAGTGAGCTGAAGAGACAATCTATTTGAGTTCTTTTCTTTTTTTGAATGGTAATCTATTTATCTGAGTGGTTAATGTTCAATTCTATGTTTTTTTTCCCTTGAAAATCAAACAGAAAGTCTAGGTAAGAGATGAAAGCTTTGAAAGGAATTAATCCCCTATTAAATTTAGAGCTGCCTCAAACAGTTCTTTCACATTTCTTATTCTAATAATTTTGTATACTTTTCAATGTAGAAGTATATTTGACAGATCCCAGAATCTTAAACTTGACATGCCCAAATCCCCATTTCCCATCCAAGACTTAGTATGCTGTCAAGATTCTTAAGGATCAATAGTAAAAAATTACCATACTTTACAAAAAGGTTTGAGTAAAAAAGAAAGATGGCTAGCATGTCTCAAATGTTAATGTCAGTAAATAGTTAATGAAATTATGGCAAGGCAGAAATAAGCATTAAGCATTTATGCAGAATGGAGGAAATACAGTAACCATGTAAGTGTTGCAAATTTAATCATAAAACACTATCAGTCTATCACATAGTTTAACAAAGAGCATCATAGATGAAGTCATTTGCATGAACCCGATGGAGCTCATGATTTCCGTTCTTACCAACTGTTGCTCCTAAAAACACTCCTTACAAAAGATTTGACACAGAGAAATGAAAACAGTGATATGGAGAAGAAAGTTCTCATAATTAAATGAATCTGCATGTGCAAGTCCAAAATCATTTGCCCGTAAATAATCAGAACAAAAACTAAGGAAACAATTTATAAAGATCAAAAGACTGTTCTTACCAAAATAAGACCAATAATATTTGCAGGGTTTCCAGAGTAGATAGGTACACGACTATGCCCCTTGGTCATAATTAAACCCATTGTTTGCCTAAGGAGAAACAGGGGCTAGAATTTAGCAATACACAGAGGTATTATTATATAATACTAAAAATAAAACAACTAGGCACATACATGTCAAGTTTAGACTGTATATCAAGGGAAAATGTTTCAGATAGGGGCGTCATAGCATCTTTAGCAGTCTTTTGTGTCAAATCCAAAGCTCCAGTGATAATAGTAGTTTCATCATGCGTCAACTCTCCACCCTTCCCAGCCTATGAATGAATGTGAAAAGCAAGATTGAAGAACTGTCAGCCATCCGCGATGTGTAAATCATCTACAACAATCTTCTAAAGAAGATGGATCAACCAAACTTCCATAATAATGAAAAAACATAAAACTTCATTCAATCAAAATCATGACAAATAACCAATCACTTGTTACTGAAATGAAAAGTTATATTTAACATATCAAATGCTGCGAAGGGTTCAAAGATAACCCATCTTTTGGAGTGCAAGGAGAGCAAACATAATGCAATACATAATGATCTATCAAAACACAATGCCATGAAATCCAATTTCCATCACAATGGAGTTCCTATATATCTCTCACTCTTTAGCCCCTGCATGAGATATAGGCATATGCAGTTGCCCATTTGTGGGAGCAATATATGGTACCAAAATGCATAGAATAGTAGAGATGTGACTTCCTCCACATTTTGGCTTTTTTCTTTTTCTTTTTCTTTTGAAATGTTAACTTATAGTTAAAGGGCACAAGCAGTACCCCAACAAAAATGTAAAACCTAAGTTGCATGACTACGAGTACAAGTGCCGGTGTCTAACATTGGTACAAGTGTCGGACACGGTGACCGCAAAAAAAAGAGGACACAGGGCATACTACCATATTTAAACAAAATTAAATCTAAAGTTTATTTTAAAAGAAAATAAGTGTGAAAATAACACCAATAGAAAATAATATTCTAAAATTTACTCTAAACATTTAGGTGACAAAAGGTTTTTTAAGAGGGGAAATGTATTTTAATATTTTAGTCAAATTAGAAAACAATATTAAAAGGCACTAAAATAGTCTATGAAGAATGAGTACGAGTGTCCACAAGTGCCTACAAGTGTCCGACATGGGTGCGAGTGTCTACAAGTGTCCACACAGGTATGTCACACATTTTGAAGTGTATATGCAAGATGGGGTAAAACCAAATAGGATGATGACAAGAACAAGCCTAGAAGGGCCACCTTTTTGGATCAAGCTAATCATGTTCAGACGTCTTATTGAAAAGGGTCCATAGAGAGATACACCTAACCAATCTCTTCTAGCACCATTCAGGCACATTAGGGATATTTTTTTCCTTTGTTGGTTCCATTTCCACCAGTGTGTAACTGTGTAACACTTTTATCCAAATACTCTTATAGATTTCCTTTTCAATAAAATGCTCGTCACAAGGGCATGAATGCCACTGTTATCATTTAATCTCAAAAGTAGAAGGCATCATGCAGCATCAGAATTTAGGCCAGTAAGTATGGTGGAAAGTATGCACAAAATAATTTTGAGAGTGTTGGTGAATTGAATCGAAGAGGCAATGCCCTCCATTATTTCCCTTCTTCAGAAGCATTTCTGCAAGGGAGGAAAACACTAGAAGGGGTGTCAACTGAAAAGGAATGTGTAGATATAGGGGAAAGTTCTAGGCAACTTGAGCTTGTACTCAAGAATGATATGAAGAAGGCATATGATTATGTCGACTGGAACTCACTCTTCACATGCTTTAGTGGATGGGATTCTATCATAAATGAATACGTTGGTGGTGGGAATGTATATCTAGCAGATGCCTAGGCTGAAACTCCCAGGTGATCTGACCCCACATGTCAGAGTGTGGGGTCTGTCCTATGATAAAAAAAAATGTATATAGCTGGGTGGGTTATTGTGAGAGCTAACTTTTTATAAAAAATGGGACCCATTGAATCATCATAACCCTTGATTTTTTAAGATTGAAAATGAACCATTTGGATAAAAAAAATTACTATCTTGAATTCTTGATCCACCCAATGGTAAGAATGCATCAAATGAACATTGTAAAAGGTTAGATCTAAATTTTAAAGAAAAAATAATAATTTTAACAGCTTAGATTCATCATAAACTGTGCCTCACATGGGGCCCTTGTGCTCAGTCACCAAAAATGCCTAGGCATTTTGTAGTTCTGCCCTTCTTATTATGGTAAATGGACCCATGAATGGTTCTTCCATTAAGGAGCCCATTCCCATGCTAAAATTGTACTTATCATCATCACATCATTTGCCATTGTCCCATCTATCTAGGGTTGGCTTTTCCATTTAACCTCTCATAAGCTATATTGTCCATCAATCCACAGTCTATCACATCTTTATTTATCCTTTCCTTCAATGGTTTCTTCCTCTTCTCCTAAAACAATGTATTCTTCTTTACAAAATAATGATGGAATTGGAGAAGAAATAGAAATTTTGTGGAGAGAAGTTATTGAAGCAAAAATAGGAGCATAATGAAGGATATAGCCAAGTAGGAGATCATAGGGCAGGAAAATTGATAAAAATAGATACAAGATTTGTGGTGGAAGATGGGTCAAAGACCAGTTTTGGAAAGACTTAAGCATGGAGGAGGAACCATGAAAACAATCTTCTACAAGACTATGATATCAACTCAAAAGGAGGTGTTGTTGGAGGAGTTTCATCTCTTACTGTTTTGTTGGTTGTCCAATGGGCATTCAGATCACTAACAGCTAGCTCTAATTCTAGGCCCTTCAATAGGAAAGGCAATGTTTTATAGGAGAGAAACACCAAGGGATTCTATGATGATTTCAATCACCCTTGGGTGATACCATGGAGCCTTAAGAAGTTAAATTTAGGGGCAAGCAATGTTTCACATACTCTTCAAAGTGTGATTTACCCATGTCGAACACACACTCATGTCGGAATCTTTTTAACATTGTTTTCCAACATGATAAAAATATCAGTACACCTTTCTCCTTTTTGAAACCAAATTAAAATATTGATATGTTTATTGGTTGTTTAGAGCAAAACTTGTACATTAGTTTCTCTGTGTTATGTTCACACCTTATTTTCATTTAAAATAAATTTAAATTTATTTTTAAACATGGTCTCAAGTCCCCAAGTGATATTTTTTTGGTTTGCTGAGTCCAATACCTTGCAACTGTGTCAAAGTCCAACACTCACATCCATACCCTTGGATTTCAAGGAAAAGAGAGTAGTGATGAACAGTAATTGCAAATGTAGTTAAATCTTTCATCTCACAGGATTTAGCTTTACTTTGTGTCCATTGTCTCTTTGTGCATCCATGAAACTGTATAACCTTACCTAGTTTTTTCTAATAAAATTACTGTTACTTCTCAAAAAGATTATTTAAAAAAGAAAAGGAAGTATGTGGTGGAAGATCCTAATCATTCTTTACTTGGATTTTTTCAGCTGAAGCACTATTTCGTTATCAACCATATATATGCAAATTACCTATCACAAGGAATTCTATGATTCTTTATTATTATCATTACCATTATTATTTTGTGCACAGATGAAGGGCACTTCAGATCAACACTTTTGATCACTGAGCCATTAGATAGGAGATTAAGGTCATTTTATTTCATCAACATTATCTACTCAAGGGAGTTCATTTGTCTACACTACAATATATAGAACTTGAAGCTTAGGACTAGGGAAAGAATACAGCTTGACCAAACAAGATGTCGAGATTTAGAATCTAAGAACATACAGTCGGAGGATTTATTTTAATACAATCATGTTTGTTGGTAAACAGTCCCTTGGTCAGTAGTGAATAACAGCCACTAACCTCATTTCCATGAATACCAACCAATGTCTTCAACTCTGCCCTTCGCAAAAGCGCAAAATGCCCCTTCCCCAAGAGACAGTCCAGCAACTGCCAGAGTAGGGCCATAGTCACTAACAAAATTTTCAGATGACTAAATAACTTTAAGCAGAAAAATTTTAGTATGAAGAAAAGGTAAATTATGAAAAAAGAGGGTGTACAAACCTTTCATTAACCAATTAACCTTATGATTAAATAGGAATGTTTGAGAATATCAAAGCACAATGAGTAATACTGAATCGTATACTACAAAAAATTGATCTTTTTCTATTTCACTAAATGACTGCCTTTTTTGGTGGGTAATGGTGATAAGATGGGATTGAACTTGTAATTTTTGTGGCTCCAACATCTCTACATGAGGAAGGTGATGTATCATACTTTTAAAAGGGTTAGATCCGCTAATGAAATCCAGCCACAATGTAGGATCTTTGGTTGTAATGCCAAGGAGGATTCGTCTATGGCTCCAAATCACTAATTATTTTATTCTAAGTCTCTAATAGTTGTTAGACTAATTAATTCACTCGGCAATAAATTTTTATCAAGTATGCAGATAGAAGATACCTTACTAATTGGGTAGGAAATGGGGAAGAACACCAAAAGAAGCAAACGAACAAGAACGGACAGCTTTGCTCCAATTTTCAGTCCATAACGAGAGCAAATAGCTTGAGGGATGATCTACATAAAACATAAATCACATTACATCAAACTCTTTTCTCCTCCAAAACATAACAACAGATCAAACAACTTATCACCAATTAAATAAATAGCAACTAAGTTAGGATACATTTGTGTGTGCCCTGAATTATTGGTTGTTTGATAACTGTAGACTTCACACTGGAATAGCTCAAATAATGGAAGTTCATTAGCTGCAATAACTTTTCTCTTTATTATTTTTTTCTCTTATCCAGCAATTCAATATGAATGTGATGACAAACTCTGATTTGGGTAGAGAAGGGTAAAAAATACCACTGCCTAATACAGGATTCAATTTTCAGGTATCCCAAACCCAACACAGGGTACAAAATCCTCTTCCATCCAAAGTTCCAAACATCAAAACCACTTACAATTTAGCTTATACACTTATGATTTAACTTACATCCAAAATGCACCACAACATCTGGGCTGCAAAGGGATACGATAAAAAATTGCTTATAGTAAATGGCCAATGACAATTGCGAAAACAGAAAAAGATGCAGTAGTTAGGCATCTCTCACTATGAGAGTTGAGTCCGGGGATTGATTTATGAGGCGCCCTGTACTGGTTTGAGTCAGCATGTACCGATAATGTGATGTTTACCAAAAAACAGAGAGAGAGAGAGGGGGGGGGGGGGGGGGGGGGGGGGGTGGGTGGGTAAATGACGAATGGCAATCTGTGACTAATTGAGAGTACATTCATTTTGATGGAAAGAAACAGTTACATTGGTAGTGAAATTGATGAAAGATTTGAAAATTGTGGTCATATTACACTCAACTGTAACTTAATTATCACAATTTAGCCGTGCTAGTGAAATTGATGAAAGATTTGAAAATTGTGGTCATATTACACACAGCTGTAACTTAATTATCACAATTTAACCGTGCTAGTGAAATTGCTGAAAGATTTGAAAATTGTGGTCATACTACACTCAGATGTAACTTAATTATCACAATTTAACCGTGCAAGAGATAAGCAAAAGAATTTACCTCCCCAAATGCAAGGACGAGGGTAACTGATATAAGAATGGCCCCCCAAGCAGGAACTAGTGCATCCAGAAAAATGGGCAGGGCCTGAATAGAATTAGAAATCCAGGATTACCAACAAAAGGTAGAAAATAACAAAACCCAGAAGTTACAAATGAGAAAGTACTGTAAGAAACAACAAAACCCAGAAGTTACAAATGAGAAAGTACTGTAAGAAACACCTCCATTGCCAAAGAATTGCCAATGAGCAATGTGCATAGGAGCAGATGCTGGTTCTTGACAACAGGGAGAATCTTAGCTGCCCGAAAAAAGAGTAGATAAGGAAATTAAAAAGATGGCTAAGACCATCAATTGAAAGAAAATGAAATGAGAAATGCAGCCCAAGTGTTTGCGGTTTTTGACGCAGAGAGAACACACCGGCATTTTGCCTGTCTTGGGGCTGGCCCGCTTTGGCAAGGACTTCAAGATCGACGAGACTTAGGGACATGAGACCGAGAGTGAGGCCAGACATTAGACCTGCAAAGAGGACTAGGCAAGCACTTATAAGGAGGTAAACCCAGAACATTGCCTGGCAGCATTGCGCGTCGCTGGCTTCCATCTCTGCTACAGAAGGAATAGATGATGTTGGTTTGAGAAGCGGGGAAGTATAGTTATATAAGTTTCAGTCTGAGAGAAGGAAGCAAACAGAGGAATCTACTGCTAAAAAGAAAAAGCAAACAGAGAAATCTTCTACACAAGGAAATTGTATGACGGTATGAAAATTGTTGATGATGTTGATGATGCATTTGGTTGGACACTAGGACTTTTTTTCTTTTCTTTTTTTGTGGCGGATTAGTTGTGGTCATTTGCGCACACGTCACTCAGAAGCACTCCTGTTTGTGTTTTTGCTGCACTGATATATAACGTAGAACAACGCTGCAATGGAATGCAGTAACCCGCGCGATTTCGATTTTGGAGACGACGGTTTTCACAGAACGGGTTAAGTAAAATAGATTAGGAGTGTAAAATTATATCTCTATTTAATTATTTTATTCTTAAAATTTGTATTATTGTAAATTATTAATTTTATATGACTTATTTGATAAAATAGAGTAATTCAATAAACATTAAATTACATCTATATTCTGTTCTTATATTTCTTTACACATTTCACATGATTATATGCTTCAATGGTAATTTTTAAGATCATTCATCATATTCATTCTCTTTTAACTTATTCTATGTAGATTTACTCTTTAAATAATAATCAAATTGAACAAGTAAAATGATTTTAGTAAGATAAAGTTCATATTTTGAATTAATAGTTAATGTTGTATATTTTTAAATAAAAAATTAATTGAGTCTTTCTAATTTGTACAAGAAATGGGGCCCATTATCTTGTAGGGCTGGGGCCTATTCTTTTACCGATTGCATGTGTCCTATCTTTAATGACCTGTACTGTTCATTGGGTGGTCCAAACATGGACTAAGTTGGCCCAAGAATCTAACTTTCATGGATGGTAATGTGCATCAGTTGTGCATAAACAGGGTGGCAGTTGATTATTGAGGCATTAAATAAAGGGCCATACTTTAGGCCTAAGTCAATAGTTTGACCGTTTTGATCACTTAGCCAAGCTGGAATTTGTAACATGGTCCACCACTCCTGCCACTGTTCAACCTGCAGTTTGAATTTTGAACCCAATTTCTATATACTGCATAGTTCAAAAATTTTAAAATTTGATTCACATAAGATGAAGATCATGTTGAGTTAGATAAATATGAATGTCTTTTCTTTCTTTTTGATATTTAATAAGATTTGCTTAATTTATCTAACTCAATATTTTATCGAGTTGAGTCAATATTATAAAGTTCAATAAAATCCCTCTTTTTATTTTATGATATACAGTGAGAGATACTCTTCTAACACTATATTAGGCTACACCTGATCAAGTGCGTGGAAGAGATGGAAAGGTCTATTCACTCTATAGTTCAGGATTAAAATCTTTTAAAGTTTGCTAAAAAAAATATTTTTTTTTAAGTTTAAAATTGTAGGATAGAATGATTAGATAAAGATAAAAAATTGTATATCTTTCTTTGTATCAGAACCAACTATATGAAGCTCAAGACTCATTTAGAAAGAAGACGGATATCAAATTGACTAGAGGGAGTGTCATTAGAGTTTTTGTTAAGAAAAAACCCCTTCTCTTTTAAAATAGAGAATTCTTGCATTTGTTGTTTATATAGAATTTGAAAATTAATTATCATTTTGGTATATGTCAATTTTTAAAAATTAATTTTCATATTATCTTGTAAATATAAAATTGGATGAAACTCATGCATGTAAATTTATATTATTATTCACAAGGTAGATCATGATCATATTACCATGATTCAATTTCCAACGAAATGGAAACTGACCTAAAATAAATCTTAATCATATTATTATAACTACTCAGTGTGTATTAACTCTCTATATAATTACTCAGTGTATATAGATAAAAAGACTTCCACATACTCCTAAAATTCGATAAGTACAACAAGAAGTGTCTATACCTTAGTTATAAAAAGAAAAGAAAAATAACTATACAATTGCAATGAATGCAATAATGGACTAATAGTGCTTATCATATTTACATTCTTCATGACTGAACTTGAACTGCACACCACATTTTCAAAACACATTTGAAATGTACGGTGATGGTACATTTGCTTGTTTTTGCCATTGTGTCATCATTTTTTAAATGTTAATATAGAAAGAAGGATTAAGAAAAGAAAATATAATAAACAGAGTCTAGATTGTATTGTCCTTATTGCCTTGATCAATCCAAGAAATTTATTAGGTTTGCTATATTCTAGTCCTCTAACCTAGATTAGGTAAGGTTAGGTAATATTATTGCTGGTTTCTTACATATTTAATTCTTTTTTTTCGTGGGTACACAGTAGAAAGTGTTGACTTCCCTATGTCATTGATACAAATAAAAGATGGCAACAATCTTAAACAAATACTAGCAGAATGAAGTTGGTATGACGGCACATTTGGTCGGTTATCTCTATTCTTCAAATATTGTAGCCAGTAGGAGTGAGTAAATAGAAGAGCTGTCAATTCCATTTTGATAAACATTTAATTTTGTCTCCAAACTACAATATTTTAATATTTCATCTACATTAATATTTTATTTTAAAAAGGGCCGTGTCCTTTTACTTAAAATTTTTTTTTTTTAATTTATGCGTGAGAAATTGTGAAAAACTCAGTGTAAAATTCTCACAAGTAATACTTACTGTCCTTAGAGAATACCAAGTTAGATCATAGAAACTCAAACCTAACATCTCCCGCTTCCTCATACAGGAAGTTAACTAATTGAATTACACTTATATGAGCAATGAAATGATTTCCAATCTCTCAATAAAATAATAGAGGTTTATAACACCACGATGTTAAAGTAAATAACACTCAAGTACTAGGGTACATAATATTATCTTATATAGTCAGGCATGAAATATTTTTTTAAAACTCTTCAAAATTTGACTAGTTAATCTTCAAACTTTGAAGCCTTGAAAATATAATTTAAGGTATATGATAATTTTTTGCAGCCTTATAATCAGAATTTACAATCCTATTTAGTGGCCCAATGCCTAGATTTAGGGGCAATGGCGTGTACATCAGGTACTGGTGATCATTTTTCTTTAGTAAAAGCTCAATCATTTTGTTGAGAAAATGTAACGAACTTCTTCTAAGCAGAAAGACTTATATATACAATGATATTTTCTTTTTAAAAATTTGTCGATACTATTAATATCATCAAATTAGATGAAACACCAAAATTATTCACTTCAAAGACAAAACAAATTGATTAATAAAACGTGATGTAGATTAAGACCATACTTTCCATTTTCCAAGTCCATTTGGTATATCCTTTTCCATTTTGATAAAAATTGATTTCAAATATGTTTTTAGATAAATTTACAACTATTATTTCAAAATGGTTTTATGGTTGATAAAAAACACTGTTATTTTACATATTAAAAATTTTAAAATAAAAATACACAGTATATTGTTTTTTTTTTTTTTCAAATCGTCTGTTTGGTTTTATTAAGCCATGCTCAAATTTTACCTAATTGGGAATTGAGACATCTGCAATGGAAGTCGAGGAGAAGAAGATAATTCATGGGCTTCATGTTGTGAAGAACTGAAGATTGAGAACCATTTTAAAGGCATTATAATAATTAGGGTAATTAGTAGGGATATAAATAAGTCAAATTTTGGTTGGATTTAGATAAAATTCACAATCACATCTACTTAATATTGTTATTTTTTACTTAAAATTTGGAATTTGACAAATTATTATATGTATGATCTAAATTTGTATCTACTTCTTGGTCAAATTTGGATCTAAATTTAAATATTTCTAAAATTAGTTATATTCACATTCTCATCAATAAAGTAAAAAATTAGAGTAATCAAGTAATTATGTTCCATTTCTAAGGAAAACCACAATGGTCTTTGAAACAGAATTATTAGAATTTGAACACATGGGAACCATCATTAAATGTAATTAAATTAGTATCTTTGTAATAAATTTTCATAAAAATAAGATTTTTCACAATTTTTTAATGTTAAGAAAATCATTTTTTATTAATGATTTTCCTTGGAATTTGAAGTAGGAATAACATCAGTTTTTCACTAAGGCTTCAATGAAAATATTCTTCTACTGAACTCTTTCGACATGTTTGTGTGTAATATTTTTTTGTGAAAATAGAAAATAAATTTCAATTAAAATTGTTTTTCATTGATCGGTGCAAACATTTTTCATTGAAAAATTATTTTTTACAACTTTGTTATTTTTCATAAAATTTGTGGAGAATAAATTTCTATAAGAAGGGTTGGAAAGCAATTTTCATAATTTGTAGATTTTAGGACCTAGAACCTAATCTATGGATTAACTATAAACAAATCAAACCCATACTTGTGGGGTGGAATAAGAAATATCTGTCTTTGGGCGGTAGACTTACCCTGATTAAATCTGTCTTGGTCAATCTGCCCACCTACTTTTTGTCCCTTTTTGCTATTCCTAAAGGGGTGGCAAATACAATTGAAAAACTTTTTAGGGGATTCCTGTGGGAGGATAAGAAAAGGAAGAGGAGAGTGCATTTGGTAGCATGGTCGGAAGTTACCTTGCCTAAATCCAAGGGAGGTCTAGATTTGGTTCCTATTCATACGAGGAACGAAGCTCTACTTTGTAAATGGGGTTGGCGGTTTGGTAATGAAGTAAATGCATTGTGGGTGAAAGTCTTAAAGGCTAAATATGGAACTTCAAATGACAATGGGTGGATGTTGGGGGATGAAGTAGAAAGATCGGGGTCACAAGTACTTAAGGCTTGGTGGAGGATCTGCAAGGGGAGATCTGGTGTGGGTAATCTGTTTAGAGAGCAATTGCGCCTAATGGTTGGCAAAGGTGACAGGACATTTTTTTGGGAAGATGTATGGTTGGGGGATAGACCATTGAAGGAGAGTTTTCCTAGACTGTATAGAGCTGCTAGAAACAAGCAGGCTTTAGTGAAGGATGTTTTCATTGGTTCAAATAATCGGGGATCTTGGCAGATTGATTTTAGAAGAGAGCTTAGAGGCTTCGAGGTAGTCAGCTTGCATGAACTTAAAGATCATTTGAGGGCCTTTATGATGGATTTAGAGTGTGATGATGAATTAGTTTGGATGGGGGATTCATCTGGTAAGTTTTCAGTCAAATCTTTAATTCAGGTGGCCTCCCATAATTTATCCGGTTCTATTGTCCCAAATACCTTGTCTGGAAATCATTGGCCCCACCTAGAGTCCAACTCTTCGTGTGGTGTTGCGTGAAGAGGAAGATATTAACAAGGGTGGAACTAAGGAGAAGGGGTCTTTTAAATTCAGAAGGTGAGGTTAATTGTCCCTTTTGTGGGGTGGCGGATGAATCCTTAGACCATCTTTTTGTTAATTGCCCCGTGTCTTGGAGATTGTGGTGTAGTTTCTTGGTTTTAATGGGAGTTTCATGGGTTTGCCCTGGATCCTGGAAAGGGGTATGGGAGTGTTGCCAGTTGCCTGGTTTGAGATTGAGGAGAAAGCTCGCTTGGAATTCAATTCTAGCTGTAGTCTTATGGTCTCTACGGAAGGAAAGGAATAGGAGAGTGTTTGAAGGGTTGACTTCGGATTTCAGTGAACTTGTTCATAATGCTAAATAGATGTTATGCTCATGGCTTTGTACTAACAAGGAGTTCAAAGACTTGAAGGTTGGGGATTTGTTTCAGTCTTGGGAGGGTTGTATGATGTCTTATCATAATAATAGGATGGTCCGGGCTATTTGGTCATCTCCGCCTGGTGGGGTGCTCAAATTTAATGTTGATGGAGCTTCTAAAGGCAAGCCGGGGCCAGCTGGGATTGGGAGAGTGCTTAGGGACCATTTGGGTGTCATTAGTATTGTTTTTTCGGAATCAGTGGGTGTTAAGGAATCTAACGAGGCGGAACTTCTTAGTATTCGGAGAGTTTAACTCTAGGGTTTGATTTAAGGGGGGTTAGATTAATCATTGAGAGTGATTCTTCCAATGCTATCAAATGGGCCAGCGGGGAGAAGCGTCCTCCTTGGAGGCTTGTCACTTTGGTAAGGGAGATTAAGGTGTTGAAATCGGACTTGGAAGTGTCTTTTTCACTGGTTAGGCGCACTGTGAATGGTGTGGCGGATTTCTTTGCAAAAAATGGTGTGGATGGAGCTATTCAAGGCACTTTTGATTTATCAAGAGAATAGTCCTTGTCAGATTTAGATTTTGTAGCGTTCTCTTGGGGTTTATGGGTTTAGGGTGGTGCTCACTTTGTGATCTAATTCTCTTAGACATTTTTTATGGGTTGTTTTTGTATCTTTTCTTTTTCTTTTGTATCTTTTTCTTCTATTAATAAAATTTTTATTCACCGCTCAAAAAAAAAAATCAAACCCATGATTCATGGTCAATCTAACCATTTGTATGAGTTTTGGCACTCTTTGAAGTTTTTTGTTTTTCAAAAATATTAAAAAAATTTCCTAAATAAAAGTGGAGAATATAATTTCTTATGGTACTTTATATTATATGAAAAATCATTTAATAAATTGGATGAGTTATCCTAATGGTTAAGAAGCTTCCCTCGTGAAAAAAAAATGTATGGAATTCGATTCATATTTAAACCTCTTTAGACCATTTTCTATGGAATTATTTGTATGTGTGAATTGAGAGATTTATACATATTCTTGGAAGAGAAATGATTCGTGCACCCTCCATTTTTACCCAAGGTGCACTCTCTATGAGTGAAATGTCAGTTTTGGGTAAAAATGGGGTGCTTTTCTAAAAAGGGAAAGAAAAGTTGAGGGCAAAACTGACATTTCACTCGTAAGGAGTGCACTTTCGATAAAAATGAGGGGTGCACAAATCATTTCCCCTCTTGGAAGTAGCCTGTCCTCTTATATAAAATGAAGATGATTATATAACAAATAAAATCACTCAAATATCAAATATATTAAATTTTTATTGTAAATTTCGTTTACTGATTTCTCGTGGGATCCGGACTCGAAAGCGGGTATACTCTTGTGTTGAGCCTTGTGCCCGTGTTTTGGAGAGGTGATGTCTGGAGTAGGGAGGAAGAAAAATAAGGATCGCATCGGAGACGAGGGCTCCGATGCCGTGGAGGAGCTGCTGCACGCAGCCGAGGACGACATGCTCCTCGGCATCAGCATCGATTCCCACGCCGCTCGCTCCAACCATCTCGAGGCTGACCTTGCCCGCAGATTGCAGGCCCTCAAGATTCCCTCTTCTTCTCCCAATATTACGAAAAAGCCACTCCCCCCACTGCAACAGATCCCTCCCGTAGTAGTGGACGATGAGCTGAAGATGATTCTCGGTGCCGATCTCTCCTCTCGTTTCGCTGCCCTCAAGGCCTCTTCTTCTTCTTCTTCTTCTTCTACCTTTTCCTCTTCCAAGCAAGTCCAAGGGCTTTCCTGGAAATTTGAAGACGACACCGGCGACGACGATGTGGATGATGGTGGGGTTTCGAAGAAGGAGGTGGATAAGGTGATTCAGTGGGCAATGGATGCAGCTCGCCTCGACCCTTCTCCTGCTAGCGATGACGACGATGAACTTGATTCTGACGACGATGAACTTGATTCTGACGAAGATAAAGATGAGAGGAAGAAATTAAAGAAAGGGGAGATCAAGAAGAAGAAGGATCAAAGGTAGATTTTTCATTCCTCTTGGCTTTGATATTTTCTCCAGTCCTAATCATATGGGGTACTTGTAAATTCACAAATACCAACAGTTAAATAAGAGTTCCCTTTCATTTCTACTGATGGAAATTAGTCAACTTTGCAATGACTTCTGTCTCTCCCCTTTTCTTTCAATTTAGTCAATAAAAAAATTGGTCTCACATAATCTCATAATATTAAGTTGGTTTCTACTTTCTACTCCACCTCAAATGGGTAGTCGAACAAACTAGCATCCATTCTGTCCAGATATTCAAATCCATTCAATTTGGATCTTAAACTAAATCCATTAGATTGCTGGTGATTCTATTACATGTATTGCATTGAAGTCTTCTTGAACGGAACTTCCTACCAATCTCGTTGTTCAAGTTACATGACTTGTGAGTTAATGCCAGATTTTAGTGGATGTAAGGATTGAGGCCTTATATGATGCACTAAATTAAAGAAAGGGGAGATTGGGGAGATTGCGGAGAAGAAGAATCAAAGGTAGCTTTTTCTTTCCTTCCTTTTAATTTTGATATTTATCCAATCTAGTCGTTGACTGTAAATTTATCAATACCACCAGTTGAATGAGAAATCTCTTTCATTCCTACAGATGGAAATTAGTCGACTTTGCAATAACTCCTGCCACTCAATTTCTTTATTCAATTTAGTTAATAAAACTTAAAAATGGTATTGCATCATCATCATCATCATCTAAGCCATTTGTCCCATCAATCTGGTATCATATAATCTCATAATATTAATTTGGTTTCCACTTTCTGATCCATCTGAAATGCCTATTCAGATCCATTCAATTTGAGGTCTATACATTCAAAGGCAAACTAAATTCATTAGATGACTGATGATTCTATTAAATGCATTGCATTTAGGACTTATTGTGCCCAACTTTCTATCAATAGCATTGTTTTAAATCACTAATGTGAAGTAATGCCAGTGGCTGTAAGGATTGATGGTTCCAAAATCCAAACCAACATTCAACTTCAGTGAATCTAGGCGTTGGGAGTTTGGCATCTCATTTAGCTCAAATCAGGGGGAAAAAGGAAAACTGGTGAAAAAAAAAACTTTGATCACGATGAAATGTAAAGAAGCGATATTTTAGATTGCGAACTGATAGAGAATTAGTCCTTGCAGGGATGAGTGCAGAACCCACAAAGCCAACGACATGTGATAGGATTTGGTGATGATAGATGATTAACAATGCATTATTTAATAATTCAGTACATATAAGGTTTGTTGTGGGTAATTTTGTGAATCTGGCAACTTATGATCCTAATGGATAGTTATGCTCAATCAATGCAATCAATGTGATCCGCTACTACACAACTTGCTCTGTGTTTTGTTTCTCCTATGTTGGCTGCCAAGAGAATCCTTTTGGTGTTCTAGTAGGAATTAATAGAAGTTTTGAAGATAAGGAAGTCAATGAATCTCTCCTATAAGTGATTTGCTGGTTTCAGAGCAATGGCCACTGCCTTCAGAAACAATTCATTCCCAGAATACTTATCTCGACTCCCAAATTGTCGAGAAGCCTAGAAGCTTGGTAGCTCACTGGGTTCTAATAAGCCGCTGCCCACCATCTTGAGGAATCACCAAGTGACATTGGATGTCAACACAGGAGATTGTGGACAAAAATCTGTTCAACTTAACTAGGTCGGCTCAGGTTTCAATCATACAGCACCCTGTAATCGGCCTTGGTGCTTCCATGGCAGTCTACCTCAAATTCCACGTAGTTGATATAGTTATGGTGAACACCAAGTTTCCTTTGAGTGTCGAATTGGCCTAGAATCAAGGATGGTCTAGTCTAGGAAAATGTTCAGAATAGTGTCATGATCAGTTTGAAATCCAAATCTTTCATGTACTTGTTGCTGAATTGATCTTAAGAGTCTGCTCAATTGGTAAATTCTCATAGTTGTAACTATATATATAGGTTGCAGCATCAAGTCAGATGGGCATCACATACAGTTGGCCCATGGAAAACAATTCAGGAAATTCAATTATGAGTGGCAACCCAGTTAGATGGTTAAATGGTATTGACAATTATGTTAAATCTCAGAAGCTAGAGGGGGTTGGCCTGACGGTCAAGAAGCCTCTCTTCATGAAGGGAGATCTTGAGTTTGATTCACGATCAAATCCCTCTGAGCCACTCCCCATGGGGTTACTCCTCATCGTTTGAACCCGGTCTGGTATGTGTGTGCAGGGAGGCATGCACATGCCCTGAAGGATTCGTCCGGTAAAGTCCCCTATGGGTGAGATACCTGGACACCTTCGGTCATCAAAAAAAAAAAAATCAAATCACATAATCTGGTCAAACGTCTCCATACTTGGAATCCATTTCTTGTGAATCAAGCATCTCAAACTTGTCTTTCCTATAAAATACAGAGGCAAAGAAAGTAGGGAAGGAACCACATGCTTTTCTTTCTATAGAAGT
Organism: Chimonanthus salicifolius; assembly: GCA_013350335.1. NCBI lineage: Eukaryota > Viridiplantae > Streptophyta > Magnoliopsida > Laurales > Calycanthaceae > Chimonanthus > Chimonanthus salicifolius. The sequence goes on from CM023539.1 coordinate 56,152,142, forward strand.
GATGCTTCCGAAAGATGCATGACTGGGCAAGGCAATTTGGAAACAAAACAAATCTGGAATTCCTCTCTGCTCCTAAAATGGTTTCTTGAATCAAGAAATTAGATCCAACCATGGAAATTTAAATTAAAGGAAAGAATCAAGCTCCTGAAGCTCATGAATAACAGGTGACAACATGTCTGCCGTAAAATTATAGTTTTTCTACTTCCTAAGAACCTTCAAGAGGGGGGAAAATGCTCAAGCTTCATTTGAAAGAAAAGGTGATTGAACCCGGTGGGCATGTAGCATATCTTAGCTATCTTTACCTAATTGTTTACAAATTTTGTTGCTATTTCATATCGTAAATAGTAATTTGCTCTTTCTTGAAAAGAAACTGAATTTAGCTGTTGCAATAGTCTCTTGTTTTTATCTTGTATATAATATGATAATATTAAAATAAAGGGCTAGTTTCCACCTCTACCAGTCAGCACCATGACAGATACAGTACTTCAGTATCGTGGATGCTAGTTTTATACATAGGCCAGATGGTTCTCGCCTGTTTCAACTTCATTGAAAAGATGTCTCTGACTGAAGCCTGAAGGTCTTGTAAGCCTGGGTTGATAAGAATATGGGCCTGATTTGGATTCTTGGGCTATTTCCCTTTGATAAAGAAACTGAACCCTAAAAATTCAGATGGAAACTCAATATCAGCCGAAATCGAAGATGTAACTAAAGCGTGTTTACGCAAGGTCATTTATCTCCAAAATCTGTGTTGTTACCAACTGAATTCATCTAAATTGGATGGATGAGTCTTAAGGAAAATTGGGCCATTTGAGGCTTGATTGCTGTACAGTATCTAAATCTGTATGAAACCAACCCCCCCATTATGCCTGTTTGTTGATGATTAAAAGAATATGAAGGCACTAAGGAACTCCGTTTGGATCCATGTTTTGATGACAAGGGCTTTTTCCGGTCGCTTAAATTGTGAAAATATGCCCTTGCCATCAGATTAGTAACCCATATGGGCTTGTCCTTATTGGCTTGAGGCTTGTTACCTCTGAGCTCATTAATTGGATTAAAGCTCTAAACCAGGTCCATATCGGCTTGAGGCTTGCTGAGGTTTAGCTCATTTATTGGGATAAGGGTCTAAAGATTAATCCAGTGTTTCAAGCAGGGGTCAAAATATCGGTTAAACCGATATATCGGCCGATATGCATATCGGCCGTAATATTGGCCGATATTTTTATCTCTCATCCCGATATCGGCATTTTCTCTCTCCTCCGATATCGGAACCGTGAAAAATCGCAAAAAACCGTAAAAAACCGCAAAAAACCGTGAGACCCAGTGAAACCCATGAACCCTGAACCGTGAAAAACCGTTAAAAACCGTATCGGTGTTTTAAAAAAAAAAATTAAAAAAAAATATTTAAATACCGATATTTATGAATATCGGCCGATATTGTGGCCGATATTTCGGACTGAATATCGGCCATATCGGCCGATATTTGATATATACGGCCGATACTTATCGTATCGGCCGATACTTATCGTATCGGCCGATATTACTCGGTTTTAAAAAACCGATATATATCGGCCGATACGATATGTATCGGCTGATATTTGTACCTTAGGTTTCAAGAACTGAAACGAACAGTATGTGGTTTGACGTGGTTGGACCTGAATCAGTCTGTCAGACAGGTTCTTACGGTCTCCAACAACTATTATAATTCTTTTTTTTCTTCTTTCTTTTCTCTGAAAATGTCCCTCTGCCATTATTATTGTTATTTGCTCATAGTTGTAATGCGATGGTACATTTTCTTACAATTTTTTTATCATTTAATTTTTATAAAAAAAATCATGTTTTAATGATTTTATGCTGCATCACATTTTAAGCAATTTAACCTAAGGTGTGCCTTAAAAGCCCAAGCTCAACCCATCAAATAAAAAATATTTGTCATAGTCCGTTTATGTAAGTCAGGCTTGGACAAATGAACCCCGGTTAATTTTTATTTATTTTTTTGTCAAAAACATAAAAAAATGAAAAAAATGAAAAAAATGAGTTTAACAAGATTTGAACTCAAGTCATTTACAATAAGCTATAATAGCTTTCATATTTACTTTCATGTCTTTTTATATATATAGCATTGTGTGTGTGCAGTTCTAACACTAGAAAAATAGCGTGATCATTGTTCTAGCATTGGAAAAAGTAGTACTTGTGCATGTATAGCTCTGATAAAACTAATGCGTGGTTGTATTTGTAATTCTAAAATAGCATCGAAGGCAATTTGGTCCAAAAGAAGTTTGATTAAGTATTAGAGGCACACTCATCCAATTTCACAATTTGTAGGCATATTGACATGAATTCTCAATTTTTGAAATATTTCCGAACAAAAATACCAATGAATTAAAGAATGTGTCTAAGGAAGAAAAAAACAAGATTCATTTACGTCTCTAACTATTAGATTTAAGTTAATGAGATAGTCGATTTATATTTGATAGAATGTTTTCATTGATATATTTATTTTATTTTATTTAAATAAAGTAATTATATAAATTAATAAAATTAATATTTTTTACAAATTTATGCATGAACCATTATTTCTTTTTAGTATACTGTAGTTTATTATGATGTATCATTTAATTCAAAATTAAATAGTGTGATAACTCATGACTCTATTATATGGTTTTTTAAAATATTGTAAATATATGTATCCATAAACACACACATCATGTGCGGTAGTGGGATAGAATTGTATTTCCTGATTTGTCACTTACACAACTGACCTCATTGCCTCCTCAACGTGTCGTGTAGTGAGGTTAATAAAATCGGAAAGGCATGAATAAATGGCCTGCACGAGATATACGTTCTTACATCACATCCGTACACACCCTGGTTTAATTGTATAGATGGACGGATGGATGGATCTTAATTTCGAAATTTGAAAATTTTAAAGATCTACGGTCAGGATGCTAGCACCACGTTCTCCTAAGTTCTAAATGCCGACGGATCCCACGCTCCCAGCCCTTTATTTTATTTTGTTTAAATTTACTTTGGGGCCTCTCTGTCTGTTTGAAATTTGAAGGACGAAAATACCTTCGAAGATTCTTCCTTGGTTTTGACGAGAGGCGCCGGTGACCAGACTTCCAAAGATCTGCCCATTCGCAGGCGAATTTATGAATGAGTGAACTAATGACTGATGGCCCTGCCAATCTCAATTATGACAATCGAGTCCCTGGTTTTGGGTTTTCATTTTAACGTGAAGTGAGTGGGTGGATAAGTAAGTTTGGATCAAACAAAAATCTTCTTTTAAGTAATTTCAGTAACAAAAGAGGATTCTGAATCAGGTCAATGCTTACTGGCTATGTCAATTTTTAAGAGATTCATGTGTTAGGCAGAGTGAAGAGATTTTGTTAGTAAATGCATTATCAAATTTATTATCATGTAATAAAGTATGATAAGATCGAGTTAGCTTCATATGGAGAATTTATTTTAAAATAAAGAATTTTTAAATTTTAATATCTTTCTATGATCGTTAATATCTTAAATTTATTTTATTTATTTGATATTTGGTAATATTAAAGAAAACCGACAATGGACAATATGCTCAAGTTGGAAGTTTTCCCATGGTGTAAAACGAGTGATTGTACTGAAGAATTATTTTGTGGAGATTAGAAATGTAGGATTGTGTCAAAGATTAGAAAAAAAAAAGATGGTGGCATGAAAAAAGCAATCTAAAGGTGAGCTATGTTTGATCAAATCAAATTGGAAGTACACTCAACTCACATGGTGGGTTTGGGTTTAAAGATTTGGGTTTGGATTCTTTTTATTGGAGGTGACAAGGTTTATCTCGTAAATAAAAGTAAAAGGCACTAATGATGCTTTAGAATCATATTTAAAAAAAAAAATCAAAAGATACCAATGAGAACGGCAGCCACCATTCAATTGGGTAGATCACGATTTGATGTTTAACTTGCTTTCTGTCAATTTAATTAAGCCTTCCTAGTAATCTAATAATAAATGTTTGATAGATAATACAAGATTTGAATGATCCGCTCATGATGGAAGAAAAGGAGATGAAAGAGGAGGGCACAGGGCATTGAAGTTGGACTCATGATCCATACTTAAAAAAAAAAAAAAAATGAATTCAATTTAAAAAATTTATCAAGTTAAATAATTCGATCGAATTTTTAAAATTATTAAAAAAGTTTAATAAAATTTATTGACTCATTCGACTAATCTCGTCGAGTCAATTCAGATTGATTTGCACAATTTTTTCTTAATTTTTAGACTACTAAAGCCATCCACACTGCAAAGTCAAGATCGGATTATTCTCTATAAATAACAAATTAACAAGAATGGATGTAGCAAAATGCCCATGTCCCCACGTTCACGTGGATCCCTAGCCTCTTGCCATTTTATTGTATTGCATTTAAACAAAGACACACTTATTGTCTATCCAGAAATGTTAGAAGAATTGATCCTTTGTCATTTTATCATTTTGATTATTACTTTGGTGTTGTTTTAAGGATAATTAAAGTTACCAATATAAAGTTGATGGAGACTTGAAAGAGGAATTTTTATAAAGAAAGAAATGGGGCCAGACCCATTTTATGTTGGACTTGGGCCCACCCTTTGTATTGCATGAGTGAAGTGAACTGGGGAATGGGAACCCCATTTCTTTTTGCCAATTGCCAATGCTCAATCCTTTTCATTTCCAGAATTCTGAAAACTGAAACCTGCAAATGAATCATGGCTTTCCACTTTCATGTTTCAAATGCATTATACAGCTGACTGGTGTCAAATTGTCCTCTTGATTCACAAAGACAAGTAGGGTTTGCTGGTGACTTCACATATTTACAAATATTAGTTTCTATCTTAGATGTGGAGTGAAAATATCTCTTAATCATTTAAAAAAATAAAAAATATTAGCACAAAGGCAACGGAGTGAAGAGACAAGATTTTACAATGGAAAATGCTAAAACAATCATGCTAAGTTCGTATAATTGTTTTATGTATATCGATCCGTATTTTTTTTTTATATATAATAAAGGACATTGGTGAACCTATTCACCAATTAAAGTCAATTCTCCACATTAAATTATATTAGATGATATTTGACAAGAAGATGAAGTCCACCAATCCTATAGAATCAAATAAGATTGTTGATATGAGATTAAAGAAATTAATCTCGTTTAAATACATACTAATCTAATTTAAGTAAATAAAATAGATACTTGAAGTGGTGCTCTATGTTGACTATCACTTTTATTTACTTAAATCTAATGAATAAAAATATTTAAATGAAACTTGTTTCTTGTAATCAATATTTTAACAATTTTTGCTTTATTGCACTAAGGTTGGTGGTTCTAATGGAGCAATAAATATTATTTAAATTAAAATTATTTATGCTAAGTGTAACTTTATTAGGATTGTGATGACTCTTTTAAATAAATATCTTTTCTCACTCTGAAGGTCAATTTATTATGATTCCCCATATCATTCTAAAAATATAATAACAATATAAATGAAGAATTTCTAATCAATAAATTGCATGACTTATTTATTTAGTTTAGATGAAGAGAATTGGTCAAGATGGAACCTCCCGTGATCTTGACAATTGTGTAGGCTGAGAACTTCACTTTTTTTACTGTTCTCCTGATCAAACAAATAAATAAAAGCACATGATTTCAGCCAAAGATGGGACTTAAATATTAAAAAGTGGATTAAATTTTTTAATTGTACTCATTTCGAAATTTTTGTAAATATTGTCATTACTTAATACATAAAATTTCAGTCAACATTGAAAAATTTAGTCCATTTCACCTCATTTTGGTCAAAATTTATTTTCATTTTAACATTTTATATTATGTTTTATTATTAATTAAAAATTATATTGATGAGACTGATATTTAGTCTTCGAAGAACTGAAATACTTTTAGGATATTTTTTTAAGAAAAAAATGAAAAATCTTATAACATCTTGTATTTTTAGAGAATTTAAATTCTTCACTTGGACACACATATAAATAAATTATTAGAATTTAAAAAAAAATTCATATGGAAGAAAATTTACAACATCATCTCATATCACCACAACTCTCACCTTTTTATTTAGCTTAATATAAAATTTATATATATTTTTTTCTATAAAAATTCAAAGGAGTTGGAATGATGGTCAGAAACTCAACTCTCTTAGAGTTATTCTGTGTGTGGATAGAAAAGCTTGCACATACTTCGAGGATTAGTCAAGTACTCTATGAGCCCTACACATCTTAGTTATAAAAAAATATTTTTTTCATTAAAAGTACCTTCTAGTTAAAATAACAAAGACAAATGTTAGAGGCATTTCCTTATTTTTAGAATTAATCTTGACACTGGACATCAAGTGATTCTTGATACATGGAAAGAATTTCTCAAATCTAAATATGAAAGCCTATTCCAAATTTTTTGGGATAAATGATTAGACGATGATGATGTGACATCAGATGATATAAAAATTAAATTTTCATTTTATTTTTAATTTATCAAAGATAAAATGAGGACAATATAGAAAATCTTACATTTTTACATTATCTATTGCTCCATCTTAGTAAAAACATAATTGTGAAAATCAATTTTCCCTCCTTTTCTATTTATTCATAAAAACACTTTTATCTAAAAGATCAAATTATCCATATATCAATTATAATTTTATCATTATAATTATGAAAAATCATTATGATAATTTTATCTTTTCAACAATAATGTCTCTAAAAATAAAAAAGAGATTGTTAACATAATTTGTTCAAAAAGTAAAGATAATTTTATTTTTATACAAACAAATTTAATTAATATTTTACTTTGTAAACAAAAATATCTTTAAAATTAAAATTTCTCAGATAAAAATATTCTCTTAGTTAAAACACTAAAAACGTCAATCTTGTAACAACATCGAAAGAATTCCAACTACTGTATGAAACATGCGAACTATCGCTACTATTTTCAGGCGACTGCCACGTACATGTCCGCTGTCCTGAGCCCCCGACGAATGTTGTTTTCTGCCGGCCAGATGACGGCCTGGCGGAGAAAGGTTCTCGTGATTATTCCTTGTCAGCAAACAGGACATATAAGTCATTCTTTGGACTCCCTAAGGATAACTTCGACAACTTCACTCCTATATATTTATTCCAAACATCCCAAGCCCACTCATCTTTTGGGCTTTTCCAACTCTTCTTTTTCTTACTTCTTACTTCTATCCCACTCCACTGCTGCCTCGCCGGGAACCGCCATTTTCCCCGGCGAGAATCATGCCAGTAAACCGCCTCTATTATGCTTTCAAAAACCCATAAAAACCCAACTTTCATTTTTCTCTTTAAATCCTTTTAAATTTAATTTTTCTGTTTTCAGTCTCTCAGCATGTCGTTCTTCGACACGTCGTTCCTCAACAGCGAGCTATCGAAGCCGACATCGATATTCGGCCTCCGTCTATGGGTTGTAATCGGCATCTGCGTCGGCGCATTCATCGTTTTCATCCTCTTCCTTCTCTCCCTGTGCCTCACCTCTCGCCGCAGAACATCCTCCCACCATCTTCACCCCAAGCTCTCCGCTGGCGCCGACCCGACGCCCGTCGTCTCCAAAGAGATCCAAGAGATCGTTCACGTGGCGGCTCCGGATCAGAGGGGTCCTGTGCAGGCGGTCCCAGAGATCCAGATCGACATAGGCAAGGCCGAGCACCGGATCGTCTTCTCTGATCGCCCCTCATCGCAGGCTAGTGGGGAGAGCCGGTCGACTACTGCAACAGATTCGATGTCGTTGGCAGTGGGCCCGCCAGAGGTTTCGCATCTCGGGTGGGGCCATTGGTATACACTGAGAGAATTGGAGGATGCGACAGACGGGTTGGTCGACGAGAATGTGATTGGGGAAGGTGGCTACGGGATTGTTTATCGCGGCGTCTTGCCGGATAACACGCAGGTGGCCGTGAAGAATCTGCTCAATAATAGGTATTGCTTTTGGCACCGGTTTATTTGTCTTTCTTTTATTGTTATTTCTTAATTTTGTTTAATTTTTTTGTTGATGAATTGGTACATGTCTCATTGATTACTCTGGAGAGGACTGTAGTTTATATTGTATAGATTTGTGCTTTTCATCTTTTGGCTGTCTTGAATATGTGAAAATGTTAATAAAAAGTGCTAATTTTATCTAGGAAAATGGGAAAAAAGTGGGTTTTTTTCTTATCTGATGCTATTTGGGAGCAGAAGCTATTGTTTGTTTATATATATATATATATATATATATATATATATATTTCCTATTTCAATTTTTTTGCATCACTGCAATTTCATGGGTTCACATCCATTATTAACTAGAAGCTTTTTCTAGGAAAGAATAGAACTTGGGCATTCTTTGTTATCCCCTGTCTGAGACTCTGTAGATCTAAAACTTCATTTCTAGCAAAAAACAAATAAATTATATTTGGCTTATAACTTCTCATTTTTTTTTTTCTCTCTTTTTGTGAATACTAAAGAAGAAAGAATCTTTTTTTTTTTTTTTCATATAAGTAATTTGATAGAGGCTACTTTTGTTCCATGCCCTTTCGAAACTTCAAACCAAAGCAATTTGGATTTCCTCCATCACAGTGTTACATCTTTTAGCTTACTTTTAAAAAAAAATCTAATCTGATATTGTTTGGTAAAGATACTTTGTTGTTTGCTTTTCTATTCTAATATTCTTTATGATTGGGGTGGGTACGTCACTCAACGGTTTCTTAGAACTTTTAACAGTATGGAATCATGAAACTAATCAAGTTGATTTGAAGTTACCAGGGTCTTATTACTTCTGAAAAAAAAAAAGAACCATTTCTTTTTTCTAATTTGGTTTGTGTTTTCCTTCTTGGTTTCATTTTGGGCAAGCTTCTTTAGTTGTCTGCTCCTTTTCGCTGTGTCGGTCTTATTGTAGGGTAATCATCTTGGTATTCTATCTTAAAACATTAACCTTCATCTTGCTCTCGAATTCTCTCTGCCTTTTTGTTCTTACCCTTTGATCTTGCTTGAGAATTAGTTGACTGATCATTGTTTAACATTGATCAACAGGGGTCAAGCTGAAAGGGAATTTAAAGTAGAGGTTGAAGCAATTGGCCGTGTTAGACACAAGAATCTAGTCAGGTTGCTTGGGTACTGTGTAGAAGGAGCTTACAGGTATCCTAAAATCCGTATATTGCGTGCTTGTAATATTTCACTGGCGTTTGTGTTCTTCGCTGTATGTGACAATATGTGAAATCGTTTAGCTCATCACATAACTAGGGTCTTTGGCTCTTTACTCTGACCCTTTTTTATTCTTTGCTCCTCTGTTAGAAAGTTTAAACGGGTGTTCTTTGTTATTTTCAAGTAGAAAAAATCCCGTCTCATTTGAGAAGCTTTCTAATTTTGTTTGGTTATCTTGATGAGGATGCTTGTTTATGAGTACGTGGACAACGGTAATCTAGATCAGTGGCTTCATGGCGATGCAGAGCAATTCAGGCCTCTAACATGGGATATGAGGATGAACATTATCCTTGGAACAGCAAAAGGGTATGGATATTTTCCCTTTCTGTTTTGACTGTAGTTATCTACAACAAGAAAGCATGATCTTTTATCTTTTAAAGGAACATTTTTCCAACTTATACCATGCTGTCTTCAGATTGGCCTATCTTCATGAGGGGCTTGAGCCAAAGGTTGTTCATCGAGATGTAAAAGCTAGCAACATACTAATTGATCGACAATGGAATGCCAAGGTCTCTGATTTTGGGCTTGCAAAGCTGTTGTGTTCTGAAAGGAGCTATGTTACAACCCGTGTTATGGGGACATTTGGGTCAGTTCCCCATCTTTTGTGTGGTTCAAATTCGTTTTTAATTATTATCATTTATCAATAAAAAGTTTTAATTTTGAACATAAATCAAGTAAATACTTGTACATCCATTCAAAACAGCCATGGTGATTGTGCATGACTAAATTACTTTTTCATTCTTCGTGTAGCTATGTTGCACCAGAATATGCCAGCACTGGTATGTTGACTGAGAGAAGTGATGTCTATAGCTTTGGTGTACTGATCATGGAGATAATATCTGGGAGAAGCCCCGTTGATTACAGCCGCCCCCCTGGAGAGGTAATCTTGAGTTCTTTTGTTAATTTCTCCTGTTTCACTTGTATTTTATTTTACCTTATCAACAAATGTTTAAACAAAGTTGGAAATTGTTAATTTGCAGGTGCATTTGGTTGAGTGGTTGAAAACCATGGTCGGAAACCGTACCTCTGAGCAAGTACTAGATCCTAGGATACCTGAGAAGCCTTCATCAAAAGCACTGAAACGGGCTCTTCTGGTGGCCCTCCGTTGTGTCGATCCAGATGCACAAAAGCGACCTAAAATGGGGCATGTGATCCATATGCTTGAAATGGATGACTTGCTATTCCGCGAGGTAATTTTTGTTTTCTTCAGTATCAAAATTCCAATTCTTGTTCATTTCCAATCTGTACATGTAAATTATAATGCAGGATCGTCAGATGGGGCGGGAAGCATCCCATTCCCGGCCCGAATATGGACAGGCACATGATAATCATGTGGCAAAATTAACTGACAAGCAGTTGGTTGAGACCTCTGACACAAGCGAAGGGGAAAACGGTAACAAACAAGATCATCAAACAAGATGGAGATAACATTGCATAGCTAGATGACTGACAATTGATGTTTGTTCTTTATTTTAGTTTTTCTTTTCTTTTCTTTTTGTGGGTTCATCCATTTTTTTACCATATTCTAAATTCAAAAAAATGTTTACATTCAGATCTGCTCATCTGGCCTTTTGAATGTTTCTCTTATCTCTTCCTGACTGTAGAGTTCCTATTTGGAATTTTCTGCATTCAACTTTTATTGTACCATAGAGGGATATTTATAATAATTAATTGAATTATAGCTTAACATTTCTGAAATGTCTGATTACAGTATTATGTATTTGCTCTTTCATGGCAATAGATGTCTGTTTCAAGTATTAGTGTTAAACTTGTCGTCTTGTCATGTCTGTCTGAATGTGTTAGTATGCACTCTTGTTGGTTTTCCTACATTGTCCTCTTCCTCAAATCACCCAAATTCCCCCAAGTACATTTATCAGTTCAGCTTCTCTGTCATTGCCGATCCATTAATTTGTCCCTTCTATCCCTTAGCACCCAGTATTCGTATAACTGAAACACCTACAATCTTCTGTGTATAACTTGATTTGCCTATTTAGATGGGTTTTGCTCTCTCAGTGATCAACTTTGTAGCTTGCCTCATATCATTTGGGCTTGTATTGACCCAAATTGGGCTGCAGCAATGGAATTGTCAAGTATGGCTGGACGTGGTCGAGCAGTCGATATCTATATCGGTCCAGATTGTGTAATTCGCAGAACATGCCTCTTAGGATTTCAAACTCTCACACCATATTTGCCGTTAGCCAAGTAAAAATTGATGCAGAACAAACAATTCGCTAAATTCAATTATGAGTGTCAATCTCAATCTTTAGTCTAAGCCACTTGTGTTCTGGCATCTTTCCGATGGATGACGACGACTCGTATCCAATTTAAGTTGGGTCTTGTACCAAATCCTTAGCTGGTGCCCTGGGAACCCGGGAACGTTTGGATTTTGTGTGGGAGTCACGGCCCTTGATGAAGTTAAATGGGAATTGGGATCATATAGTTAGAGAAAATTGCGGGTGGGTCCTTGATCAATCCCAAGTTGGGATATGCCGAGTCAATGCAAGCACTGTAGATCTGAATTATACTGAGCTGGAGCTTTAAATATTTGCGCGTAGGTAACTTAAATTATATTTAATTGCAGCGTGTAAATACTAAATACTAAGGATGCAGACATGCAGTAATGTATCTGGTTGGTTGAATTTGAAGTGGATGACAGATGAAAGGGAAAGACAGAGACGAGTTGATAAAGAATTAGAATGAGAGAGCCCAGTCTTTAGTTGCAGCCAGCAATATAGAGGGAGGGAATATTTTCTACACTCATTCTATTTTTACTCGTTACTCTTTTTATTGATTTAGAATCTTATAATAAAATAGAAAATATCTTGAAATCATGTAAATATTTCTCATCACTCTTCACAATTATTTTTAGGTGCCCATCCTGGTGCTCATCGTAGCACGGACATATTCTTTTAAGAGACACAGATTTTAATGAACTTCTCATTTTGCCTCCATCCGTCCGTACGGATTTTAATGGGCTTTTAGAAATCGGTTCACTAGATCGGTCCACCAATTTTTTGAGAGTCCAAATCACACCGATCGGATCATTTTTCTCAAATTTCCATTTCCAAGTGATCCGATTGGTGCACCTGTTTGGTGCACTGATTCAGTGAATCGATTTCTAAAAGTCCACTAAAATCTGTACAGACGGATGAGGGCAAAGTAAGAAATCTAAAAAATCTGTGTCTCTTAAAAGAGTATTTCCATGTTACCATGGTCACCCTTATTTTTGCTGTAGCCTTACTCCTATATATATATATATATATATATATATATATATATATATATATATATATATATATATATATATATATATAAAGAAAGTATGGGTTCCATTGCAGTCGCCCTCAGAAATTGATATAGAAATCATGTGCACATGAGAGACAGGAGATGCCAGGCTGGATTGTGGAAAGGGGTGGAAAGGGTAATAATAGAGATGACTTGTTGCGTAGGACAAAGATCAAGTCATATGCGCAATAGAAAGATTTCTTTCTGCATTTATTTCCACATCCTGTTTGGTTTTCTGGAACTTGGAAGGTATCTGAAGTTACTTCAATCTGTCATGGAGGAAAGGATGGGCCACCTCAAGCTACTTTTGTTCTCTCTCCATTTATTTATTTTTAACGTTTGTAGAGACGCAGCAGATGACATGTGGCATTAGACTGAATGGTCCACGTGGCCCCAAAAGAGGGTGGAAAATTAGAGGACCTCATATAAATACTGTGTTAGGCCCTACACTCTACCTAATGATATCTTCTATGTGGATAGAGAGGTTTGCATATGTTAAGATATTCTAAGAAGCGTGAATACTTTGATCTTAAAAAAAAAACTAAAATTTAATGTTAAAGATTATACAAAATTAGAATTAATCAAATCAAATTAAAGTCTTTTATTTAATCTTCATTAGAAAAAATTGGTAAAGACATTTGATGGTTTAATGACAAGAGATATAAGACTTATCCCAATGTTTCAAGAAATATATTAAATAAAGTTAAAAAGTACAACAATGTCATTTCTTATTAAAAGCATTAATGTCCCTATTACTTTTGATGAAGATTTAAGAATAAAAAAAATTAACTGAACATTTACACGGATAATTAATATTGATAACTTAAAATAATTTTTGTATGTATTTTCTTTTATTTACTTTTTAGTAAATACATATATTAATTGTTTTAGTTTTATAGAGATTGAAAATTCTAATATTTGAAGATTTTGATTTGTCAAAGACACTCCGAGTCAGGGGTTTAAAAATCGGATTTGATACATATCGCGGATATCGGATATCGCCTGATGTCATTCTCTCTCATCTGATTTTTTTTTTTAATTTTTTCAAAAAAATCCAAAAAGTTATAGAAAATGTAGAAAATTATGGACTTATTGGGTGTGTAATTTTTCTATTAAATATCAGTCATTAATTGCTTATTGGGAGGATGGTGGCAAGGCATTAATTGTCTTGCTTAGTCTTCAAACAAGCAGTGCAGAGCAGATTGCTATTTCCACTTGGGAGGTGGCGACAGTTGAGAGGTAATGTTTAATGTTGTTTAAGGGCAGCTTCAAATCAAACACAAGCCATTAAGAGCAGAAAAGGGATCATCAAAACTGAAAGGCTTACTTTCTCCACTTCTATTTTCGCATTGGTTGCTGGAATAGACCCAACAAAATGCAAGTTTGATTAATGATGATTATACACGCTTTAATCTTATTAACATGTGCATTAATGACTATCCAAAGATTAATTTCTAAGTACAATCATGGGAGCATGGTGTGACGATATGTACATAATTTGTATTTGAAATTTGAATTATCAGTAATTTTGTTATAGTGGTGATATATATAGATAACTTGTATTTGAAATTTGAATTGTTGGTAAATTTGTAGTACCAAATGTAGTAAACTCATCGACAATTCAAATTTCTAATACAAGTTATCTACGTATCATCACACATGGAACCATAGTTTTTAAACTTGGTCGATAGTTCTAGCTTAAAAAAAATAAAAAATTAGACTGATATTTTGACTGAGTTGCCTAGTAGGTCTCATATGAGTAGTATTTTTCCCATATTCCTATTACATTATAGTCATAAGTTCTTAAATTTCATTGACAACATTAATCGTTTAATATATATATATATATAAGAGAGAGACATCATAATTTTTTATATCAAACTTGTTTGTAAAAAATAGACTCAAATTGTCCTAAATGAATTTGAATTTTTCAAGATGCTAGGAGCTGTTGAGCTTAATACCCATGTATGGACAGTAATGAGAAAACCTCTGTTCTAACTTCTATGAAATTGAGTAAATTTAAATTAACTCATCCTAATTTTTTTGAATTTTTAAATTATAATTCCAAGTATTTGATGACTTCTATTAGGATACAATAGCAAAGAATACCGTGACACCAAACATAATTGGTGTTTATTAATTATTAATGTCTGCTTCATGTCCAAAATTTTTCAAAAGCCATTGATTGCCATTATTTGAGACTGCCATAGGTACTATTGCAAAGCACCCACCCTCTGTAATGCTCAATTAAATATATATTTATTGCTTCCTATTAATAAAATAGAATATACTAAGTTTTTTGAATTCCACAACTTGATGTTGTTTTTATTTTTTAAGTGGTGAAAGGAGAGACATGGTTTCAGACTCAAATCATTTAAAAATGACTCAATTCTGCATTTTATATTTCTTTATATGGTAGCCACTGGTTTCTGTGTCCTCTGTAGGATAGGATATGTTAATCTTTAACGTAATCCTTAAGGGAATCTCTCCCCATTAGTTTGACCTCAAGGGTAGAAAATAATTTACATAGGTCAACTCTCTGGAGTGAGTTCATCTCTTAAAGTATCACTGACTATGAGCTTTTGTCCAAACTTTCTAAATTTAGTGTTGAATTCCTGTTATAACATTTTATAAATGATTTAATTTACTTTATAAGACCACAAGGTGAACTCTGATCTTTAATATTTAAGTCCAAAGAGATTAGAGTAATGTCAAGAACTACTTTAAAAAGTGAGAATCCTGAATTCGATTTCTACACTATTCTAAACGATCATTCATAGATATTAATGGAGGTGTCTCCTAAATTTGATATTTGAGTTGTTCTCATGACGAAACTCAAATGCAATTTTCTATTTCTTTTTTTAATGAAATGTGCTTGTTTAATCAGCATTTGAGATATGATTGTCTCCAAAATGGGCCTTCATCATTAACCTAATGAGTAAATTTGAATACTTACATACTATTTTATATATTTCATGACACCTTATACAATTTTTTTAAAAGATTATGTAGTATGCTTGAGATTATACTTAAATTTGATATAATTTTTTAACTTGAGGTTGTAAACTGTTTCTTAAAATAGAGATGATGATAAGTGTTAGAAATACATGACTGATCAAAAGTCATATTAATTGAATAAATTAAATCACATTCTAAATTTTGATTAGTTTAAATTAATTTTTAATCTTTAAACTTTATATTTTTAAAGATTTTTTAGTCAAATATTAAAAAAATCTTCTTCAAAGATTTAACACCACTCTATGTATCTAAATATACAAACTAATACACAACACACTAATCATAAAAATAATCATCACTTATTTTATTGCAAAGGCCGCAGGAACCTCATAAAATGGTCCAACTTTTCAATCTCTGTCAGACAAAGTCGTCCAATATCTGTTGATTAGTCAATTATTAGTCATTCATTTGATTAGCATCCAGTCTCTTCATCACTAAAGCATCTTTTCTTCTAACTTTAAAGATGAGTCACTAGCTGGAATATTTATTTGGCTAAAATTGATTAAGGTATGCCATATCCACTGATTAGTTTTGAATAATGTAGATATTTCCATTGTTATCATCAATAAAATCATTATTTTTCATATTTTTATTGCAAAAATACCATTTAGTTGCAAGTATTTTTTATTTTTATCGACAATATTGTTTTTTATCACAATAACAACATGATAATTTCATGATAGCAAAATGATTCAAGTTAAATCCCTCATTCTTCAAATTGATTAATAGTTACTTCAATTTCAATTGTCACTTTCATTTATATAATTATTCATTACATATTTAATTATATTTTAAAATGAACAAGTGTCTTTCTTGTCTAGATATATTTAACTAAACGAAAGAAATAGGATTTGGAAGGCATGGTTCATTATAACTGACTCGATTTAAGATCCTACTAAGTTGATTTAATTTTATTGAACTTTTAAACTATAGCTCAACAAAGTTCCATTAACGAGCGTTTTGCAAGCACCCAATTCCAAGTATTCAGGGCTTAGTCCTATTTTTATTGTTCATAACTATTATGGGATCTTGAGCTCCAGAGACTACACACCTCTTGAATTGGAGATCTGACTGATGCCGTGTTCATGTTGATTCAATCCTAAGGGTTCAAAGATGGTGAAAATCATAGTTGAAGGTCACATAAAATAATTGCAGGTTGAAGAATAAAAGTCTTTTTTTTAAAAAAAATTAAGGTATCCACGTGTCTCACTTGACTAATCCTTAAAATATGTGTAAATTTTCTTTTTCTTTAAAAAAAAAATTAAGGTATTCAGGTGTCTCACCTGACTAATGCTTAAAACATGTGTAAATCTTCTTCTTTTTTAAGACCAAAGTATTCAGACATCTCACCTAACTAATCTTTGGAACATGTATAAACCTCCTAATCTGTACATACTTGATACAGAACACAGTGAAAAATGGCCCTTTTTGTATTGAACGGAACTTAATTCCAAGACTTCCTCTTGCAAACAAGAGCTAGTTTTGAACATCTCCCTCATAATTGATCAAAGCCATCTATTTCTGAGTTTCATCTTGGTAGCTATTTGAGACATTCATTTAAGGTTGCGAGTTAAAAAGGGCTACATTTTTGTGAGGGGATTTCCAAGGGTGCATTTGTATGGATCAGTTTCTCTTTTCGAATTCTCAGAAATGATAATTCAACCATCATATTTTAGTTGGACCCATGAAACTAAAAATGTGTATTCAAGATGCTATCGAAGGAATCCTTGATCGGATCTGAAGGATTATATGAATCCAATGAAAGAGAAATGAAGGTGTGGAAGAAATTCTATTATACAATTGACCAGTCAGGCAGTCGTGATAATAGGCGCCTTCCACAGAGATTTAACATCAAGTCTTCTACATTCTGTTGCCAGCATACGACGGCTTTCAACAAGCACGTTATCCAAGTTCTCCCCAAGTATTAGGCTTCTTTCTGGGCCTACAGAGCTGGACTGAAACTCTTGCAAAATGTCAAAATTGAGAAACAAATCATTTCGTACGCTCGATATATCTCGGACAGTGTTAAAAAAAATCAGCCGATTTATTTATTTAGTTTTAAAAAAAAAAGAAATATCAGTTGCAGGCTCGTTTGATATCTCAGCCTATATTTATATTTTTAAATTTTTTTAATTAAAAACAGCATTTTTTATTTTTTTAAAAATGATTTTTTTTTAAAAAAAAAGCCACAGAGATTTTCAAAAAAAAAAAAATTGAGAGAGAAAAAATCTCGGCCGAACCGAGATCTTGGCCGATACGAAAATTCAGTCGGAATCTCGGTTCGACCGAATTTCCTACCCCTATCTCTTCCTAAAGTAACAATCATTAGCTTGAATAAAGCTGCAACTCGGGCCGGGTTGGGTCGGGTTTCAAGAAATCCGACCCGACCTGAGTTAATATTTATGGAACCCAACCCGAATTCTCAACCCAACCCGACCTGAATTCTCAACCCAAATCAACCTGAATTTTGACCCAATTCGCATTTTGAATCTATTTTAACCAAATTTAGACAGATCGAGTCGGGTTAGGTAAGGTCGGGTCAGGTTAACTTGTCAAATCCTCAACTCGACCCGACCCGAATTTCATGCAGGTTTTTGACTTATCAACCCGGCTCAACCCGCTGACCCAAAATTCTCAACCAGACCTGCATCATTTCTCGGGTCAGGTCATACGTGTGGGGTCAAAACCCAACCCAAGTTGCAGCCCTACTTGAATATAATACGATTCTTACTGCATCAAACTTTATCAAGTTTGGCAACCAGACTTACCCACCATTCAAACCTTGATCATCTAGCTTTCCAGACTTATCCACCATTCAAGCCTTGATCATCCAGCTTTCCAGGCCCAATAGTATGAAACAAGGTCCAATAGCCTTGATGACCCCTAACCCCTTCCATTTACAGACTACTATGCCCATTTATCACATTAATCACCTCTTCTGTGCGATCACCTTTTCATCACTTTAAATTACGAGAGGGTGCCACTTACAAGAAACTGCATGATAACTTTAGCCGATCAAACCTTACTCTAATTTAATTATAATAATCCCTTTTTTTTACAGTATAATGGTCAACAACTCAACATAAACACTTCTGGAGACGAATGCTAAATGAAAGGTGGGTATTGATTGGAACAGTGCACATTGAGGCTATTGACATTGGAAAAAGTATACGTATCACAAACAATTGTTATAAATCGGTTATTATTCAATGTAAATAATGGGTGAAATATTATGGTAATATAAATTAAATTAGAAAGGAGACCAAATAAAATAAAGAAAACAATATTATAAGAACAAATTAAATTTTAATTTGAATTCATCTAAAAGACAAACTTAATTCCTAAAGATTCTTTTTTTTTTGGTTATCTTTCAAAAAAAGCTTTTTTTTTTTTTTTTATATTTAACCAGGGGTCGAAATCTCGGTCAATACGGTGCATATCGGCCGAGATATCTTGGGATTTCCACGATCAAGACATCTCGGCCGATACACATAGGATCAACGCAGAGATAAAAAAAAATCGGCTGAGATCTCGGCCAATTTTTATTTTTTATTTAAAAAAATATAAATATCGATGTGGGCCCAGTCGATATCTCGGCCGAAATTCGTCAGATATTTATATTTTTTATATTTTTTTAAAAACAATCTTTTTTATTTTTTTAAATGAATTTTTCAAAAAAAAAAATGAGGAGAGAGAAAAATCTCGGCCGAAAATTTGGATCCACCGAATTTTCGACCCCTGTGTTTAACATAAGGGCAAAGAAGGCTCCACAATGGGCAGCCCGCACTCACTCTATTACCTTGATGGATGACCATCATCCCAGTCCCGGTGAAAAAAACCAATGTTATTAAAGCTGGATTGAACCACAGTCGAACCGGCGTGGCTGCGGTTCAGCCCAGCTGAAAAATCGAAATTTCGGCTGAACAACAAAAAACCGTTGCGAACCTCATAAAACCGCAAGCCTTGAACCGCGGTTAAGGCATTTGATTTTTTTTTTTTTTTTAAATTTTCCCTTCAAAATATCAAAAAATAATATTAAAAAATAATATCCATATCTTTCACCAATTTAGTATATTACTCAGAGTTTGAATGTTATTTGTAATATTTATATTAATATTACTTATATTAATGTTATATGTAATATTTATATTAAATTATTAATTGACCGGTTTTGACCAGCTTTAACCACGGTTGAACCCGATTGAACTCAAAATACCTTGAATACGGTTTATTAGACAGTCCGGTTCTGATAACACTGTGAGAAAGAGCAACCACAATGTTGTGAATTTAGTTATCATTCAGAAGAGAGGAGAAAAAAAAGTTGTCATACGTATTACATCATCAATAGCTTTGCATGGCAACTTATCCTTGGCTATATCTTCCTTTCTTGCTTCTCAGGTCAGTTAATCAATTTTTATCTAGTACATTGTATTTTTCATATAGTTTAAATTTTAGTAATCAACACTAATTCATATTTGGCAATTCAACTCTTTGGCTTTTAGATATTCAACATTTAAATTCAATTATCATGATAAATTTAATTTAAATTTTAAAATTTGAAATTTTGAGTATTGAATATTTGAATGCCAAAAGGTTGTAAAGTGTTAAATATGAATAAGTAATGTGCACTTAAGTTAAATGATGATGATCCAAACTCCCAACATTCATTCATATTCAACGTTTAACCCATGGGTGCAAATATCGGCCGATACAAAATGTAGCGGCCGATATGATACGGGTTTTAAGTGCCTTATCATATCAACCGATACGTATTGTATCGGCCGTACATGATAGTTCTCGGCTCATACGAAATGTATCAGCCAATATGATACGGGTTTTAAGTGCATATTTTCGTTTTCAATTTTTTTTTAAAAGCTTCCTTTTGGATTATTTATTTATTTTTTAATTCAGAAAAATAAAATATTAAAAAATATCGATATTTTAAAAAAAAACTCAAAAGAGGAGAGAAAATTTATCGGCCTATATCTCGGGGTGGCCGAATTTTGCACCCCTGATTTAACCCTTTCACATTCATGTACCTACTATTCAAATTCAAAATTTCACATTTAGTATTTGACATTAACCACTATTAATCACAAAAATTATTTGTTCTTTATTCAAAACATTAAAAATGAAACTCAGAATTTAGAGTTTTGAATATCTGAATGATAAAGAGCTTTAAAATGTTGAATATTAAATTTTAAATGACAAATGATAAGTGCAAAACGTTGAATTTGAATTTTGGATATTGAATTTTGAGATTTGAATAATAAATGTCTAAGCTTTAAATGTTAAATTTGAATGAATGTTTAATACTAAATTTGAATGCTAAAATTTCAAAGGCCAACAAATAAATATTAACCACACTAAATAAAGGTAAAATGTTGAATAATGAGTCTAATATTGAATATTAAAATTAAATGTTAAATCTAAGGTAAATTATTAAGATGAATTCAAAATGAAAATGATAATGAGATCCATTCTAGTTAGTGCAGAGATGAATAACAGATGAAATTAAAATTAAATGTTGAATTGAGAATAAAATGTTCGATATTAAAACCAGGGGTGTAAATATCGGCCGATACGTATCGTATCGGTCGATATGATACGGTTTTGAAACCATATCATATCAGCCTATAGGATACGTATCGGTCGATATTCACAATATTGGCTGATATTGGCCGGAGAGAGAAAAATATCAGCCGATACCGAATTTTGGACCCTGATTAAAACTAAATTTTGAATACAAAATAAAATGTTGAATACGAGCTTTAAAATACGCGACATCATTTGATTAGTGCAGCAGTGCAGCAGAAGATCTAAATTTGTACATTGAATACCAACGGTAATCATAAAATTTGCAGATATGAAAATTTTGGAATTTGATTTTTGAATGATTCTAAAGTTAGAATGCTAAGTTTCAAATGCCAACAAATGGATATTGTGCATAGTAAATAAAGGGTAAAGTAACGACTATCAATAAATGTTAAATTTTAAAGTCGAATGCCAAATTATAAACACCAACTAATGGTATTGAACATGTGACAAAGATCTCTGAACCAGGTGGATGTGTTTTGATAGCATAGTATAGCGTGTGGGCTCTCCAAAGTGTCTAACTTGACCCAGTTCCGAGCTCAAAGGCTCGAGGGGCAGTTACTTGCACACATCCCCTCAAATAGATACACTTAAGCGTAGTTACTTGCACAAATCCTTCCGCGAGGTGTGAACTTAAGATTTCCTCAGATTTACAATTTTTGAAAATCAGTTTTAAATTTTTAGCCCGATTGTCTTCGAGTTTTAAATATATATATATATATATATATTTTACCATCAAACCTTTGACCGACTCTTTTCTATCCTATACAGTAGTATAAATCTCGGGTTTTCAAGGACATGGAAGAAAACATTGAAGAAAGGAAAAATAGAATGACAGCATTACACTCCAATCTTACAAGATTTTTTTTTTTATGACAATATGAGTTAGGGCTACAAAATGATCCAGAAAGTGAATACAGATTCTATCTACGGTCATGGGTTTATTTTCTACAGAGAGGGACATGAAGAATTTGAAAGCCAATTTTCTAGGACTGAAAGAAAAGTCATAAATTGAAGTTAGATGATAGAGCACCTAAAATCAAGCCTATAAGAAATCTATGTACAATTATAAAATGCACGTTTAAAACAACTATTGTCACGAATTTCTCCAAAACACAAACCTGATGATAAACTGCAAAAGAAATGTAGATCACTTAAATCAACAACACAATCTCAAAATATCTAAAAAGAAGAAAAATTATAAAGTTATTGTTATTTCTGTGTTTTTACGTCACTTAAATGACGAAAAGTAAATAAAAAAATAAGTATAATGTCTTTTATAATAAATAAGACTAGTGCTCTTACGACTGTCTCTAGAAAGAGAAATAGATAAATTAATTTAAAGATAATTAAGTGGATTAAAATATAATAAGAAACAACTTTAAGAGTTAAGCTAAAGACAAGGGTCAACAAAGGAACAACTTTGAGAGTTAAGTTGCATGAACCTCAGCTCTCACAAGTTCCGAGGGCAGAGTAAAAAAACTCAGTTAAGCTATGAACAAGTTTCCTTGAAAGAATGATGCTTCATCGGCTATAATAAGAAAAAGTTTTAAATAGAATCTTATGAAAGTCGAGCGATACGTATCTCCATTTGAGACCTTGACTTCAATTGAATACACTACAAGTTTTATGTGCTCTTAATAGAATTCCTCTATGTAATGGGAACAAAAGAGAGAAGAAAGTGAACAACAATTGAAGAAGACAAACTACTGCATGCAAATCAGTGATACAAACTGCAGCAAAGAAAACAGATGGGAAATTTAAAAAATAAATAAATATATACCTCTCCATGGTTCAAAACTTCAAATCTCATCACCAAATTGATGGAACTTTTGTGGCAGAAATCATTAGAATCTAGAAGAAGCTGCCAGATACTTTTTGAGTTTATTAAACAGGTATCATCATAAGCCTGGCATGAGAAGCAAGAAAGGAAGATACAGCCAAGGACAAGTTGCCAACTTTCTTTCGTCATTTCTCCTCCTCCCAGAGAAGAAAGAAAACAAAGACTACCCGAGTCGGCAAATCATCCTTGGCTACATCGAACTTTCTACTTCTGCATGCAAAGCTATAGATGAGAGGATGGTTTGGAGCTGCAAAAGCTACAGGTATTTGAGAGTAGAGAGCGGTGAGAGAAACGAGAGTATTGAAAAGAGAGGCGGTTGGGGAGAAGGGGGGATTTGATAGTCTTATATAAAGCTAAACGGTGCAAACATTGCAGAGATTTTTACATTTGGTGAATCGAGGAGATGAGGACAGGTCATTGAAGGGATACATGATAAGGGCTCTTATCTGTCTTCATAAAACTTTCAACTTGGATTCATTATTGAATTTAGACTATTATCAGATACCACACTATGTTATTTTTTTCTGAAAATCAATTAAGGTAAATATTGTTGTTAAGCATTGGTTCAATACTTGGGCAAGCTCGGTATAAACCACAAAACCTATAGAAACATTTAAATGAAAATTAATATCCCAAGTTTTCTAAAAACTTGTCATTAAGTTGTTACCTTTTCCTTTAAAATAAAGTGGGTTATTTATTTAATCAATAATTTTTCTTCCTTTCGTTGAATTTGACCAAGTTGTACTCAATACTCAACGACTTTCGAAATTCAAAACTGGAGTTATCATCGATAGAAAGAAAACTAAGGTTCAGCTTAGCATCTAGTGGAAATAGATTTAGAATGGGGTTATGTAAATCTTATCAATAATTTAAATTTTAAATATAGTAATTTTTTTTTCCATATTAATATGAAACTGAAAGAAAAGTGATATACTTTTTTGTCTTTTCTAACTTCAATTTCTGTATTTAGGCCGGTTAGTCCGGATTTTCTATTATTATTATTATTATTACACATGCAGGGGATACCTTTTTATTATATTAATTTGACGGTGCCACACCATATATTTCGTATTTTAAAGCATATGTTTTGCATTTTCTTTTATATTCAGCATTTGACATTGAAATATTTAATGTTTTATTTTCTATTTTTTTTTTTAATTTTACTTTGAATTCAGCATTTTTCTTCTATATTTAGTGTTCAACTTTATCGTTCACCATTCTTGCATTCAAATATTTAATATTTTACTTGAGATATTTAATGTTTTATTTTCTTTTTCTTTTTTTAATATTACTTTGAATGCAGCATTTTTCTTCTATATTTAGTGTTCAACTTTATCGTTCACCATTCTTGCATTCAAATATTTAATATTTTACCCTTTATTAAATATGTTCAAAATTTTCATATTTGTAAATTTTAGGATTCAACCTACAAGTTTAGATCCTCTGGCGCACTAATGACATGATATCCCACTATGTATTTTGCATTTTAAAACATGTATTCAAGATTTAATTTTAATATCGAACATTTTATTCTCAATTCAGCATTTATTTTTAATATTCAACTGTCATTCATCTCCGCACCAACTAGAATGCATCACATTATCATTTTGCATTTTGAATTCATTTTAATTATTTACCTTATATTTAAGATTTAATTTTAATATTCAATATTCAACATTTTACCTTTTATTTAGCGTAGTTAATATTTATTTGTTGGCCTTTGAAAATTTAGCATTCAAATTTAGTATTGAATATTTATTCAAATTTAACATTTAAAGCTTAGATATTTATTATTCAAATCTAACAATCCAAAATCTAAAATTCAAGATCCAAAATTCAAATTCAAATTCAAAGTTTTGCACTTATCATTTGTCATTTAAAATTTAATATGCAACATTTTAAAGTTCTTTATCATTCAGGTATTCAAAATTCGAAACTCTCAATTCTGAGTTTCATCTTCAGTATTTTTAATTAAGAACTATTAATTTTTGTGATTAATGGTGGTTAATGTCAAATATTAAATGTGAAATTTTGAATTTTGAATACTAAGTACATGAATGCCAAAGGGTTAAAATGTTGAATATGAATGAATGTTGGGAGTTTGGATCATCATCATTTAACTTAAGTATGCATTACTTATTCATATTCAACTCTTTACAACCTTTTGGTATTCAAATATTCAATACTCAAAATTTAAAATTTTAAAATTTAAGTTCAATTTATCATGATAATTGAATTTTAAATTTTAAATGTTGAATATCTAAATGCCAAAGAATTGTGAACTGCTAACTATGGTTGATTACTAAAATTTAAGCTAAATTTTTTAGATGCTAAAAAATTGACTGTTTTACCTATTGAATAAAGAGAAATATTATATACAAATTTGAATGTTGCTGAGCAAAATACTAGATAAAAATTGATTACTGAATACGATTTCAAAATGAGCAAAATACTAGATAAAAATCCTCATCTACACCTTATCGTTAATCAAAATTATAATAAATACAAATCTTCATCTGTACTTTATATTTAATGAAAATTGTAATAAATCAATATTGAGTTAGTGCGTTCTCATAACTCAATCTTAACTTTAATAAAACATATTAATATATTGAATGTAACACTTTTATAGATAATAAATTTGATTTAAGCAAATATAATTGACAATTGATAAGAATATTTTCTTTCAAATTCTTCCAACGACTATTAGTTCTTAATCATGAAAATTTATTAAACTTCTCATAAACATAATAAACACAAACTCAGTAAAAAAAATCTCATAACTTAATAACATCAACTCGGCCTTGCTCTTTCTTTAAGTGGGGGATTAAGAGGTCCATCTATCTTTCCATGATAGTAAGTGAATAAAAGATTAAACTTAATGTTTCTTATTATCAAAAACACCATTAACTCTCTCAATCTCAAATCATACAAATTTTTATAACAGGAATTCATTAATTATTACTAAAAGTGGATCTACGTGTTGGATTGCATGGTTAGAAGGACAAACCAAAAGTAAAATGCATAAGAAACTACCCTATGAGTGAAGCCTAAATTCGTCGGTTATTGGAATAAGAAAGGCAATTTAGAAAATATATATCAAACAAAGCACCCCATTGGGTGATTCGTCGGTTATGGATATAGAGTATATAAATGATGATTCAAAATATAATATGAATTAATAATTTTAAAAATTTTAACTCAAAAGATAAAATAAAATAAAATTTCATAAAAGAACTCATATTGGATTTTATCATAATACAAGAATCAATTTTTCATTTTACACGTGAATTACGGTGAATTACAAAACCTAGGATCTACACTCAAAATGTCTTGTCTTTCCTGGCCAGGGAGAATGTGCTTTCCAACAACTCTATCTAGATGATGAAATTGTTAAGTTTGTCCGGCACTCCACTACTAAAACTGGGCCCACTGTGGTCCATCTTGCTGCTATTAATTCCCTGATTGATAGACTTGGCAGTTATTGGCTATGGAGAATAACTGGGGCATTTTCTCTCAGTTTGTGCATTGATTGGGCCTGAATTGTTTTTGCTTAGTCCTGCCTTGTCAGGCTCTGTTTCTTGTCAACCTGGCCTGGGTTGTGGGCTCAATCTCTTTGGGCCTCTCTATGAGGCCTCCAATCTGGTTTGTCTTCTCTGTTTTCTGACCTGGCCTGGCCGGGGCTGTGGGCTCCCCAGCTTTGTATCCTTTGGGCTTTTTCCCTCTTGAATGAATTCTAACTTATCATTCAAGAAAAAAAAGTTACAAAACCTACGCCGACACATCTCTGGGAAGTAGGAAGTAGAGTTTTGAATTGGACACGAAAAAAGGTGCATTTTTTTATGGGAACAGGAAAAGTGTATGGGTTGAGTCAGACGTATTTTGATTAATAGAAAACAATTTATAAGTACACGGCTGAGTTTTAAAAGCATTATCTAACCAAATAATCAAATAAAATTATTACATACATTGCATCGCACAGTCATGGTAAAATTCAACACAACGTGGGGTAATGAAAATTTGACTTTTTTTTTATTTTTGTTTTAAAATTTTACTACGGTTGAAAATAAATAAAATATTATCTCACCAAATATGGAAAATCTCCTTGTTAACTCGAATGAGAAATGAATTCTTTAAAAAAGCAAGAAAGTTCTTAATTTTGAATTTTTAACAAAAGGCCCTTATTTTATGAAAAAAAAAGAATGAATTTATTTTCTATGCTCTTTATATTAAAATAATTTAATAGACTTGTGAACCCACAATAATTGTAATTTGTAACTACTGTTAAGGGCCTAAAGCTGGATCTAAACTATAAATAGGTAACCCAAATATGTATAAGGAGACTGTATATTGAACAAAAACAAAATAAAAAAAAGGAAAAAAAAACACAAAAACAAAAAATGCACATGAATTCTTATTTATCCTTCTTTCCATCAGACAGACCAACATTCATCCACATTAAATTATGTAATATACATTTCTTAGTGGATTCATGTTCCAGCAATTCCATTGATTTATATCTTAAGTATCCTGCTTCCCACCCCTGCATTTCCTATGCTACAAATGATTTTGTCCTACAGGATGTAAAATCATCCAATTTGATTTTCTTCAGTGCAAGTCTCATGGATCTCCAAAGTTCCAAACTCAGAAACTTTTAGATACGATGAACCCCCCAGTAGACCCATGCACTGGGAATTTTTGGGTAATGGAGAATCAGAACCTTCTGGACTTGTTATATGAAAATAGAAATTGTAAAATAAAATGTTCAATCCAAGTGGTTTTTTAGATAATCAATTAGGAGCAAGTTAAGAACCAAGAAATTTTAGATTGATAATTGAACATCATCTGCTACAATTGATATGAATTCTGAAGAAAAATAAGTAGTTTGTGATCAAGTTAGAGTGATTAATGTTAGAACACGCGCACACACATTTTCACAGGGCTCTTATTTTAAGCAAGCATTCTAGTAACGATAACTCAGAGGGAAAAATAAACCAACACACACAGTGCACAAACGAAATATGTGTAATTTCCTTTTCTTACAAGAAACTCCGAGAATACATACAAAAATTCTTCCTGCCAAGAAATGGAAAAATTAAGTACTATGATCATGCATCATTTTAACCTGATAAGATTGGTTGAAGAACTTAGAACTCAGCTCCCCAAGAGAGAGAGAGAGAACTGGATAGACTCCAGTAACTGCGCATCATATGACGAATTAGTGAAACTGCTTGCCAGATTCAGCAGTCTTTCAGAATTGATAACCTTTCAAATAGACAAAAATAGAGATACATTAGGCTCATATAAAGCATGCATTGGTCATACATGCTTACTCATTGGTCTCCCGTGCAGTTTCATGTTGAAAGCTATCAAGGAAATTGTTGTCATCTCTACAATCAGAAGCATTCGCATTTGGATCAAACTCCGAGTTAATGTCAAAGTTCTCTTCTTCCGCTGATTGATCCATTAATATTTGATCATCTGCTTTTAGAAAATCTTTCAAATCATCAAGAATGTACAGCTCAGTCAGTTTCCAGAACCAGACAGCACTGCTCCCTTGGAAACATATCCAGAACACTTTCCCTTTCCTCTTGACCTTACTGTCTAAAGATTTTGCTCTCAATATTTTGACAACCCTCTCAACATCTTCAAGACTAACATCCTTGAGCTTAAGCAAAATATTCCCCGAGGGGGTTCTTAGGCCACCATACATATACCAGTATGCCAAGACACGCGGTGATAACCACCGGTGAATAAGTTTTGGAATCATAGGTCTGCCTTTGGGCCAAAATTGATCGGCAAAAAAACCAAAATAGGAGTGTGAGATAGTAGAAAATCGAAAGGGTACATCATCATTTCCATCACTCAGCTTACTAAGAGAATTCAACCACTCATGGTATTGTTCATGTATATGTATCCTCAAAACACGATGAACATCAGATTCTTCATTGAACTCAAAATAGATAGCATGATTTCTTTTCTCTTCATTTGAATCTATTCGAGCACCACCTAATAGCAAACCCATCAAAATCTCACGTTGATCCTTGTCAAGTTTCATGCTTATTGGCTTCTTGACCACCTTTCTGCTTAAGCTCAAAAAATTCTCAATCTTCTCCATCAATGGAGGTCTGATCTCATATTTCTTCTGGCACATCATATCGTAGATCTTTTCAGCCTTCACATACTGTCCAGAAGCAACATATCCTTCTAAAATTGCATTACATGATCTGCTGTGGACACCAATTGCTCCATTTGTGTACATTTCATTGAAGATATTCTCTGCCTCGTCAAGTCTATCGTTTTTAACCAAAGACTCCAAGTAAATAGTATAGACAGTTCGACTTGGACGGCAGTTTAAGACGCATCTAGAGAATGTTGATTCCACCTTATCATGCAAGTCCAAACTGTAGTACATGGTCATTATATCAAGAAAGGCAGGGATTAAGGGCTTCAAGCCACTTCCTACGAACTCATTCATGAGAATTTCAGCAATTTCCACCTCCTGGGATTCAGACATTATGGCAATAATTCTATGATATGCCAAAATACTAGTTGACCCTAGCTGCTTCTGCATCTCCTTAAATATCTCCAATGATTTTCTTGGTTCCCCAGCTTTTGCATAAACTTCCATTCTATAAACAAAAGCCTGAGAAGGAACCTTCCAACCAGATTGAAGGAGTTTAATCCACGTTCCTTCTGCTTCCTTCACATTTCCTTCCTTGGCGCATGCTCTCATGATGGATAGAAGCACATCAAGACCCTCTTCTATTCCAGCTTGTTGCATATCCAGACGCAAAGCTGCAATCCTTTCTCTGTCTATATTATCTTGATAGCTGTGCAGCCAAATAAGGCCAGCATAAATATCTTTGTGTATTTCAAGTTCTGATGTCACTAGATTATGAAATATAAACTCTGCCTGCTTGAGATAATATTTTGCAGCACCTCCTGTTTTGCTGACAAGGGCTCTGAAAAGAGAACTGTGTAAGCTAAGCCGAGGACGGTAACCCCCTAACTGAATCATACGGTTGTAAATGGCACAGGCTTCCTCCAAGCAACCTTGAACGGGTGCACTGAGATATGCAACTACCAGAATATGAAATGTAGATTCACTGGGCACATGACCCTGATTAATGATCTGATCAAATATTTCGCGACACGTTACGAATTTCCTTTCCTTGCCAAGGTAATCAGCTAGTTTGGTGGCAAGAGCAAAGTCAAATTGAAACCAGTGCTGCTGGACCATCCATTTATAGACCTGAAATTAACCAGTACCAATTCCACTAAGTAACACACCATATAAAATCATATTTAACAAAAAGCACAACAGCCAAAAAGGAAGAAGAAGAAGAAGAAGAAGAAGATATAACACTGACAAAAAGCACTAAACACTTATAAACCTCATTATCAAACAACAAAATATCCCACTGTTAAAAGGTTACGTATGTGCTGTTCACACATTTAAGCGTCAAAGAATTATTTTGTATATGACAAACAATTGCAATAAGTGGTTAGTTCAGAATCATTTCCCTTGAAAATAATCTACATTTGGGAGAAGATAAAAAATTATTTATTTATTTACTTATATTTTGAATGGTGATTATATTAATAGAAACATAGGAGGAGGATGGGGGTATGGGTTCTTTTTCAGTGAAGTTATTGATGTGCTTGGAATGGGAGAAATGGAAAGAGGATGAACGCCGACATGGAACTCATTCCACAGAAGTTGTTTTTGGTAGTTTTTGTAATGGCTTATACGAGCCATTCCGAAGTAACCTTTTTTAACAACAGGATTTTCCATTCTAGCAATAACTACTCTTGGGGAAAAATAGCTAGAATGGGAAGAAAATGGGTTGGATTATTTATGCCCATGGCTACCAAAAGAAGCCTAAAGCAAAATTTAGGGTTGGACACCAGGTAATGCAGTTCACAAGAGTAGGTCAAACATTTGGAGAGTTATTTCTAAAATTGGGCGACCCAACCAAGGCTTCCCTCTCTCCCCCGAATCTCCTACTCCATTTACATAATAATGCTTGATTTCTAACTTGATGAGGGAAAACCCTAGGCCTCCCCTTTGGTTTTGGCTTGGTCACCTCTTGCTAAGAGATCAAATGCACTTTCCTTCTATCCTCTGTCTCCCCAAAGGAATTTACTAAACAGCTGCTCCAGCTTATTTTAATTGCTATTTTACCTTTATTTAGTATGTTAATCCTATTTTAGAATTCTAGTTTTAGTAAGAATCTAATGTGGAAGTCATAGGAAACTTCTGCAGTTAGAAGTCCACCTTAGGTGGAATTTCAGTCAGTTTAGGAGTCGTGTAATAGTCGATAACTTGAGTTATAAATAAGATTAGAAAGGTGAAGAAAGACACACCTTATTTTTCCGAAAATCTTGATTTAGTCGAAGGGCTATTATCCCTGTCCATCGTTGTTTTGCTGCCTTGTTGCAGGGCCTCCTTGTGGCTGGCCAGATCCAGCGTCTTCCTCTCTTCCTTGGGCTTAAACCCAAGAGGATACCTTCACTGCAGGTTGGGCTTTATCCCAAACCTTCCCTGCTTCAAAACCCCATCTTGCTGCCCTCCTCTCACCGGATCGTCTTCTCCATACAGTCAGTTTCGCTGCTGCTGTAACTCCTTCCTTTTGTTGTCTTTCTTCCCACATAACCAGGTACAAGCAACCAACCTTCTTCTTCATCTTCTTCTTCCCTTCGATTCCCTCTTGCTTTCCCACAAGTTTCCGCCGTCTCCCTCCCTCACTTCCGCTGCCTCCCTTTTCTTTTCCTCTTCCTTTCCACTTACCACCTTCGTAAGTTACACTATTTCAGCCCTAATTTCCCTTTTGACTACCACACGTGTTTTAACTTAAAACACACTCACACGTGTGTGAACATTCCTTCACGTGTGTGGCCCGATTATCGTCGGAATTGACTTAATTTGATTTTCATCCCTGCTTCCGCTACATTAATGAGGGTTAATCTTCTACCTAAAGACAAGTATTTCTACCCCAACCAGGCAGTCTCCACCACCGACGTCTAGAACTTCTTTAGCCTTGGGTTCCCACCTACATGTAAACCTAGGTAGATAAAGGGTAGTTTCCCAGTAGCGCACCCTGTCTCATCCACTAAATCCTTAAGCGAGCTATCCTCCATTCCTATCCCAACAAGGGTACTTTTCCTTGAGTTGACTCTAAGTCTTGAAACCAATTCAAAACACCTGTGGGTCGCTTTATAGAAGAAAACTTCAAATTTGTTGGGTTCGCAGAAAAACAGTGTGTCATCTGCGAACTGTAGATGTGTGACCACCAGTCCTAGATCGATCACTTTACAACCTTTGATGATGCCCAGATCCCTACATTTTTCCACTAATTTGTTCAGACTCTAACCTACTAGAGTGAAGATGAAGGGACAAAGTGAGTCTCCCTACCTAAAACCTCTCTAGTGGCTGTTATAGGTTGGGTAGGGGAGCCATTCACCAGAACTATATGGTGCCCTCCATGCAGGCTCTCATCTATTTCTTCCACCATTGCCCAAAACCTATTCTGTCAAAAAGGGTAACCCACAAACTCCCAGTCCACATAGTCGCATGCCTTCTCTATGTCGATTTTGAAGAGGAGCCCCAACTTCTTGTCATTTCATGGCATATGAACCAATTCAATCATACAAATAGTTGTGGTTTTAAATGCATTGAACTTGACAAAAGGTGATAAATTCAACAGCGACTGATCACATTGTGGACACAATTGACAAGACAATGATAGCATACATGAACCACTTCAATCATACACATGAAGAAAATAAAATAAAAAACTAGAAATTTGAATCCATAATCATTTTT
Organism: Chimonanthus salicifolius; assembly: GCA_013350335.1. NCBI lineage: Eukaryota > Viridiplantae > Streptophyta > Magnoliopsida > Laurales > Calycanthaceae > Chimonanthus > Chimonanthus salicifolius. The sequence continues at coordinate 56,184,926 of CM023539.1, forward strand.
TAGAAACTTCTTAAGAAACCAGGAGTTATGTGATGGATTGGGTTGAAGATTTATATTGCAATTTGCTAAACTCAGATTCTCAACTATCAATTTCATTTACATAAATTAAATTGAATGGATAAAGATGTATAAGTGATACTTCTTGCTTCTTATGAGTGACATATCAACAATCTCTACTTTAGTTTGGTAAGGTCAGAGGACCCTATAAAATGTCGCATGTTAATGGAATCAAAATCATTAAAGAAAAAAAAAAGAACTCCACACAAAGAAACTGGAATGAGTTCAAACAGAGATACCGATTCATAAGGGATAGTGAGGGTGAGGGGGAAACATGTGTAAATGAAATCTTCACAAAGAAAAATATGCTCAACTGGATCTCCTTTAAGAGATCTCAATGGATAATTTTCCACAAAAAATGCTACCTAAGTCAGAAATTCAAGGATAGAAGCCCATTAAGGCATTTATACAAACAGATATAGTTTAATCACTAATGGGCTAACTCCATACCCTGAAACTGGTTTCACTCTCGCGAATTCTCATACAATGAACCATGACATAGGTGGCGTCGTCCTGTCGCATCCACTTTCTCTGTGCATTTAGGATTCTAATAAGCGTGTTGGAATTTTGAGAGGGCAGCTCCTTGCAGAGCCAGGCCAGCCTCGCTCTCCTCCACTGCTCCGGAAGCTCCTCCAGCTCCTTCACCTCGATGGTAGGAGGCCTTGGCAGCAATTTGAATTCACTGGCGGCAGAGTCCAACGCAGAAGAATGCTCGGCACCGTTGAAGTAGTCATGGGTCTGGAGCTGGGGAACTTCGAGTTCAAACTGTCCGACAGAAGTCCCCAAAGAACATTGGAGTTGCATAGAAGAACGGGAGGAACCGGGGAAGATGGGGTTGGAGAAGGAAAGGGAGAGAGCGCGGAAAGCACGAAGAAGAGGAAGAGAAGAAGCTGATAGCCGCATGGGAATGGGTAAAGAAGAGAAGGAGAGAACGTTGCAAGCGATTGCATGGTTGGAGCGAGCGAGCGCTGCAAGCATGCTATCCATCAGTGACCCAAAGCTTCATTCGGGAAATCACCTCTCTCTTGTTATTACAGAGCATTGTTTCTTCTTCTGTTTGAACGGACCGGATTTATGCAGAAAGCATGTTTCTGGGGCCAAAAGCATGGGTTTATCGGCATAGGGAAAAAAATCCGCAGATATGGCTGAGATAAAAAAAAAAAATATCGGCTGTGGATTTGGGCAGATATCTCGGCCTAGATATCGGCCGATATTCATATTTTTTAATTTCTTTTAAAAAAACAGCATTTTTTTTACTTTTTAAATGACTTTTTTCAAAAGAAAAAGCCACAGATATTTCAAGAAAAAAAAAATTGAAGAGAGAAAGATCTTGCCGTGAAAAATGATCCTGATTATTTCTTTATGTTGGATCTCAGCTGTTGACTCTTGTGAGTAGGATGGAATTTAGGAATGTAACCAAGCTAGGCTCGGACCTGACCTGCCCCACTCAGGAGATGTCTCTCTCCAAGTTTTTGTGTTCGGATCTGAAATGTATTTTTAATGTGAATGGGGCTGCCGACGAAGATTCTAATTCAGTCGTACCTGAATTTGGAGTCAGCTTTTCAAGTCCATTTTTTTTTTAAATGATGACGAGTTATTTTGGTGCTTCAGTTGACAATAAATGCTGAGAATTTTTCGAACTTGGACTGTTGATTGGTTTCTATTTTTTGTTCATTTAAATCTTATAAATTGTTTTAAGTTATAGTCGATCTAATGCCCTGAATTGAATGCATGCACGATTTTAATTTAGGGTTGCTTAAATCAAGTGCCTTCTTTACAACCCCATTCACATTGGATTTGATACCAATGGTAAAAGGGTTAAGCATTCAATGGTTAAAACGATTATGCATATAATAATAGCAAATAAAAGATGATCCTCCTCATCGATGCCTTCCTTCTGTTGAATGAAGAGAACTGCAGCAAGTTCGTTCTCTCGGTGCCTATCAATTGAAGAGTTGTGGGGCTCACAAATTTTGCAGCATCTTTCATATTCTTGGATTTGGTTTTGAATCATATGCCGTGTGTACATGTTCTTCGGTTAGAGGATACAAGATAGATTTGACCTAACAAACATACCAACCTGAACAATGGGGAAAAAACTTTCCATTTCCATTATTTCTCTTTGAGGATGGACCCAACAAAATTTCGAAATTGAAACACCGAAACAACAGATTGCCATGTGGTAACAAAATTACAAGCTTCCCCAGTGCCCATGCAAAAGGGAACATATTTTACATCCCAGAGCCCCCCTCAACCAACTATACACCATGTATCAACCTGCCCAATCCCGATCCATCATCGACAACCATGAATAAGGCAATCGAGCCAAACTTTCTTTTCATCTTCTTGATAAAATGTGGCCACAAATCATCCACGACATGGCCCATTTCTGCATTCTGATTAATACTGCCAGTGACGGCCAGAATAAGGATGTGGACTGTGGATGGCTCCTTCACATGGTTCTTCCATTAGGAACTTCGAGTGTTCCATCATGAAACCTCATCCAATGTCGGCAATTTCTTTTGAAAATGATCTGGAGAGCTCTAAGCCCCTAAGGAAGTCAGGGTCATATTCATGTGGTATGGATTCAAAGCTTCTCATTTCCAGAAGAACATCATCCATTGAGTAAGGATCTTTCTCATCAATTTCAGGGTCTGTAACGAATGGTGACAGATCGAGGCATGGCACGGTGTTTGATGAAGCTGCAATAGACGATGAAAGCACTGGCTTACTGACTGAGGTGCACTCCTCACTTGCTTCTGTAGTTTTTGGAACCTTTGATTTTGGGGGCTTTATAGAATCAGGAGCAGCCTTGTGTTTGCCTAATGACTGTGATTTTGAACCAGGGCGGGTTCGGACAACATCACAGGTGGGAAAAGCAGATGATGCCCAGCCCAGACTTTCACCTTCAAAGCAAGAGTTTGACGCAGTCCTGCATGTGGAAAATAGACGGCATCAATTGAGACAAATTATCAGAGACTACAACACAAACAGATACAATTCCCAATATGTACAAGGCTTCTTGTTGCAATTTCAGAACTGGCGAGTCCCATATTCGCAACTACAAATATATTTCCATCATTTTTAAAAGATTAGTCTCAGGGAAAAAAAATAGAAAAGCAAATGAAACTTATTTAGTACAGTTACCTGAAACGGTTCTCAGCTACATTGAGAGATGATCCTGGTCGTACTTCTGCCGCCAGTGGTTCATCTGCTGACTGCAGTGGATCTAAGCCACATATTGACAGATCAACAACTTGAGGAAAAGCAAATTCAGTCTCACTCTTGTAATCCTGAAATTCCAATTTTATGTCCAATTTCTCGTCCATTATAGGAGCCTCTTCCCGGTTAGACATAAGCAGTGACTCTTCTTGTTGTTCCCTGCTCACTTCATTAAGGGCTGCTCCCACTAGCTTAGAGCTCTGGCCTAAAACTAAATGCTTCATCCTATCATTTTCTCCTCTGGATTTCCCATGCATCTGGCAGGTGATTGGGAGGAAAGATCCAATTGAATGAAGACTGTTCCGAGAAGACATACTATGGCGTTGGTCAAAGCGAGACTTTGCCCTCCAAACAGAAGAAAGTACTGCCGTAAAGTGTTTCTGGAGGAGTAAGTCATTATCATGCAGCTCACTTGCAAGATCAAGCAACATCCGAACATGTTCCTAAAAGTGAAAATTTACCCATAAGCACTTCCATATCATTACTAAATTACATAAATTTAATTTCACTCCTCCAAAAGAGGTTACAAGATCCAAATTACAGGTATTACACTACTAAAACAATTAGGGTCGAATTTTAGGAGTGTTGCAAACTGTTAAGGACATGTGATGTGCCTATTCCAGCATAGTCAAATGTTTAATTTCTATTGCCCGCCTCTAAAAGCATCCATCTTGAAAATGTGATCATGCTTTTTTTTTCCTTTTTCCTTTTTTTTTTGGCGGGAGGGGGCACAAAAAGAAACAATTCGAGTATTAATGCCCTCCTATGGCGATTATCATTTGCTTGTTCCCAAGTTTGACATAAGATTGAAAGACCCAAACCTTCCTCTTCAAAGTAGAAATGAATGTGGGCAGAACATTTAATAAAGATTGGTGCAGTCGCTCACAAAAACATATTTAATCAGATAGAGGATAGTCTATATTGATTCAATGATAGATCCCTCTCCATATAGATAGGTATCTATGTCGATAGAGACAGATAGGGATCCATCTAAATCTTGATAAATTGATTTGAGATTTTCCTTGATACTAATTGATTTCCCTTTTTTGGTAAAAGCATTCCTAATGCTTATGTAGAGATTAAAGGGGATATGTAGGACAGAGCGACTAACAATGTTAGACAGTGTGTGGAGAGACTGTGGACTTCCTAGTTGGAGTGAGGACTCCACAAAGGATCTACTTTAAGCTTGTATCTATTTCCATTAATCATGGATAACATCACATCAGAAATTCAGGATAAAATGCCATGATGTATGTTTCTTGCCAACGATGTAATTTTAATTAATGAGACGAAACAACTACTTAATAATAAGTTAGAATCTTGGAGAATAACTTTTAAGACAATGGTTTAAAAATACAAGGAATGTAACTTTAGTGGAACAATAGATAGGAAGGTTGATCCAGTTAAAATTGTAAACGACCTAGTATCCCACTATGTTAAGTTTAAATACTTAGGCTCTATGGTAGAGGGGTGGGCAACATATAAACAAGCTAGCAGGGTCCTCTGTGATAAGAGAATTCTACACTATTTAAAAGGGACGATTTTAAAAATCAGCTATTAGGCACATAGTTCTTTGAAAGGATGATCACCTATTGGTGCACCACATATTACCCTGCACCTAGGCATGGGGCACACCAAATCAGGTGCTAATGAGTCCATTGGAGAGGTGTTTCCTTGAATATATGACCACAAAAAATCACCTTAATTGAATCAACCAAGCCAGGTTAAAATAGTTTTTTAATCTTAAAACTTTGTGGCCTTCAAAAACATGGCTTACCAGAACTAGTAAATACATTTTAAAGCACATAAATAATAAACTTTCTTATCAACAAAAGAACATAATTAGTTCCAAGAAGTTAATAACTGTCACTAATAACTGATATTCTATGTTAATGGCATGTTTCAGTGATAGACATTTAACACTTTAACGTAAAAATGAAATATAAAAAATCAAGCAAAATGGTAGTACTTAAATAGTAAAGTACATAAATTCTGAGATATTGGAATACTGATATATATTATGTAGGTAGGTATCTAGAGTGCCATATAGAACAAGAAACGTATGTTTCTACCAGTAATATCATTCCAATATGGTTGCTTGGACTCCTCGATCGGCAAACTCGGCTGCAGATGAAATGGCTCGATAGGGGTTGACTTTTGTTACGGATGTTGTAAATAAATTCTTATAATTTTGTAAAGGGATTGTGTTTTTCTGTTTTGGTGGGCTTCTTTTGGCCTACTTTCTTGTCTTTCTTGTCTCTCCTTTATGATTTAATGAACTTACCTTTCAAAAAAAAATATACACTACAGAAAATCACATTCCAGGAACAGTTGGTTTATGTAGTGGCTTCATTTACATCATAAAATAATATAGGACACATCACATTCATTATTACACAAATTGCATATAGTTGGTTAATCAACTCTAAAAATAAGTAGGCCAGCACAAAGGGAAGCAAATTGTTTGCCAACTTAGGGTTACTCAGGCTTACGTTGAAGGTGAATCATTACTATTGTGGTAGAATAGTGTTCTGTGCAGTCAGATTATCCTTGGCTCTCATTGGATTTAATTAAAGATATTAGACATGATTCGTACTCTTCAGCTTACAATGAGAATAATCTATAGACCAGCCAATCGTGAAGTACAGATTTTTAGCATGTCTTGGTGCCTCTACCATAGTTAAAATCTTATATGATTTAAAATTTGAATTTTACGATACGATACGATGTCTAAGAAAATGATTTGGTTCTTATAATACCATACAATTCTTTTATTAGCCTTACCATTTTTGTTATTTAAATGTTAGTTTTACCAAAATATGATTTCTCCTTTATGATCGAAGTTAATTTTCAAAGCATTAGTCTTATAAGCTATAGATGATCACATGTAATTAGCCACCAATACATGACTTTCTTTTTGTGATCTTAGATAATGTCTACATAAATGGCAATCGAGTTATATATGCAAATCTTTTTCTTTTTTTTGAAAGGTGTTATATATGCAAATCTTGGATCCATATTTGTTTGAGGCCTGTTAAGTTTTTTTCCTTAGATCAAGTCTCCTCTTTCTATTCTCTTTTTCCTTGGTGAATTTTTTAACTCTTCTAAAGTTAAATTAAAAAAAAAGTAGGTCAGTCCCCGTGGTTTGTAACTTGTAGAGTTTACACAACGAGACATAAAATTTTGCTAAAGGGAACTAAAACATGCATATATCATAAATATGAATGGTGATAAATCTGTTCAAGAGACAAAATTTTGCTAAAATACCACTAACTTTAACAATTGTGTACATTTTTATTTGTAACTCAATGTTATGTACTGATGATGATGGAGATCAGAAAAAAGTGTAGCACCTAAGATGAAGGCATACATGCCTTTATGTGGACGCATCATGTTCATTTATAATTTACCAAAACATGGTGTGAGCTATATAGCTTGATGACTCAAAATAAATGAATACTGTAAAAGAACTTGATGCAAAGGTACCTCTGTTACTTTTAGGAGAGCCTTCCCAGAACCAGTTGAGCTTATCTTCTCATTATTAGGATGTTCAGTTGTAGTTGTAGACAAAACATATTTAAAGAACAACTCCCTGTACCTCTCACAACAATGGGCAGGCTGGCGAAATCTCCCTCTATAAAATCCACCAGCAGTCATCCCAAATAGTGTGTCACTCACTAAGCTCCAATGGGTACTGTACTCGTGGACAATAGCACACAGTATAGCATCCTCCTGGGGTGACCAAGGATCTGGTGAAGGGATACAATCCCTTGACCACACATTTCCTTTCTTCTTTAACTTCTCTGGTTTGATCACCAAAACGCGCTTTACTGGCATGAATGTAATAGATATCTTCCCTCCTATCTTGCTCCTGCTTGCTGGTTTGACGTCAAGATCAAGGAGTCCCTCTGCAGATTTGGATTCTTTGGCTGCTAAATGCTGCTTCTCCGAAGTGCCAGAATCCACAACAGGACTACCTTCACGAGCCTTCTTGAGTTTCGTAGAGCTCTTTCGTGAGGCCCTCTCTTCTTCTGATGCAGCTTGAGGCCTTTTACGCTTCTTGGAAATTGGAGAAGTTGGCAGTGTGTCTGGAGACAGAACTACTGGAGACAAATCCTTATTGTCAGTAGGCATTGCTTCAACATGTGGTTCCTTCTGTATAGTTTTGGATTCAGATGCCAAAGCTCCTTTCTTCAGAGACTTGAATTTGGTTTTCTTTGTTTTCTTTTTTGACTTGGGCTTATGATCATTCTCATTCCTGAGCCACAGTGAACAGATCAGTAAGAGAATTTCTCCTCAAATCAACCTCAAGAAGTAAATAATCATCCAAGATCCTTGACTCAAGAATCACTTATTGGTTCCTGAGACAACTCTCCTCAGATTTGGGGTCTGGCAGACCGTCGTTATCGAAGATGAATCAGGGACAAACTTTTTATTTTTCTTTTTCAAAAGGTGACAGAAACAAATTTCATTAAACAACAAGAGATTCATCATCATCATTTAAGTCATTTATCCCATCAATCTGGGCATTAAACAACAAGAGAAAGCTACAAAATCTGGTATATGAGAAATATACCGAAAACTAAATCAAAGCAACAATTGCAAATGAAACTGAACCCAAAAAGGAAATACAACAAGGATGCTTTACCTAGAAAGGCCATCTTTTTCTTCATCTGCATCTCCCGTCTCTTTAGCTCCAGATTCTAGTTCTTCCATCAACTGCAAAACATTAACACATAGCAGACTCAAGTCAGTTAGCCATTAAAGATGAATAAGATCAACAAAAATTTAAATGACAAACCTGACGCTGAGCTAATGCCTCAACTTGTTGCCTGTATGCTTCAGTTGCAAAATCAGCATCCCATCCTGACAGTGAATAATTAACAAATTTAACAAGAAAATCAAGACATAACAAATTTGCATGGGAAGAGTTTGCAAATTACTATTAATGGTAGTACCAATAGTAGCAGTAAAATTGTAATACAACAATAACAATAAGAAACAAATTAGAGTACAATGACGAGCAGAAAGAAGTTAAGGAAATGGGATGGGGCTCAATATACGTGTGTGAGAGATTCCAGAAACTATTCTACCATGCGGAACAGTTTCTAGAGCTCATCGATGCTATTGCCAATTAAAGGGAAGGTGCAGTTTGAAAGGTTTGCACATGCATTTGAGGAGTCACAAAAAATGGGTGGGATTGTGAAACAAATGCAAGTCCAATCAGGAGAACCACTAATGATCTAAAACTGAATGATTGTGCAATTATTTCAGTAACACCATTTATTGAAAATCATCCCTTAACATTAGTCAACTCATCCATTTCACAAGGTTTGTCTCTAGGAACTTTCTGAAAGATAACTTAGAGCTTTGGTATCTTTGAGCATATAAAAGACACTTCATGGACCCTCAACCTTATCAATTGCCAATGCAATAGTATCTTTAAAATATGAATCAACTTCCACTACCAAGGGTCATGGGGCCATGCAACCATTCAATTAAAATCTCAGGCCTGCATCAATCACTAAAATATCCGCTGAGTCACCAATTCTAACTGGATCCAAGGACAAGATCTATAAGAAACTACTACCTTTCGTCTTGCTGTCCATCTCCAAAATAAAATATTACCTTTAGAACTTCCATCCACATTCAATCTGAAACCCCAACCTCTATGATAATTAAAATATCAACCATTGACCACAAATGGCCATCTAATAGACAAGCCAATAACTATGCAATCTGAAAGCCATCTTTAAAATTTGTTGGCTGCCCAGCCATGACTCTAGATAGAAGTGGGACCTGTGAGGTGCCTCACCCTTCAAAATTTTCTTTTGTGCCCCTCCCATACACTAAACAATTTCAAGTGGAATCATAAAACTTGATCCCTTTTTTAGAAGGGCTCAAACACAATCTCCATAGGGACCCCAAAGATTCAGTGGGTTTGAGGGAGAGAGGAAAGCAAATTGCAAGGTTTCAACCAGATGAAATGCAAATGAATGACAAATTCTTCATCCCCCCACAACAGATCAAATATATGGGGGTGCAAAACTTAGAGGATTGCAGTGATTTAGAGAGAGTTGAAGTCAAAGTGGCCGTGCAAAAAATTCCTTTCATTCTGAAAGGGGCTAGATATATCTAACTGGACCAAGAAGTGTTGAACTTTGGCTCCACAGAGACTAACACAGGTTGCTCGAGAAAATGTCCCTAGGCTTTTCTACCAATATAACCTAGCCCTTTTTATTCATGGGAACTCCCACATCATTTATAGCTCTTGAAGTCTCACAGTCCCAAAAATTCCTTTAAACTAGTAATGCCCAAACACTTTGATCTCCCAATACTTTTTAGCACTTTCCTGACTAATCCTTTTAGGTTGGAAATTGGATAGAGCCTCAACATAATATTATAAGTGATTGCTCATCCAGCCTAATTTTGAAAAAATTAACCTTCACAACCACCCCACTAGAAAGCTAGGCTGTGCTTGGATGTATAACAATAAAAGGAGATACAACGTGCAACTCTCTGCAAGAAAAGAAGGGAGCACTAGAAATGTCACCAATCTGTAGAGTTGATGATAGTAAGGTTAAGGAATCTGAAACATGGTGAATTCTATGGCAACAAAGTTATCTTTATTTTAGAATTTCTTATGATTATCTTGGATCTATTATAAGTTTCATTTTTTATTTTTTTTCCTAATAAGAGTTTCTGTGCACACATAAAAAAGAAACTTTTAGTATAACTGATTACATGTTTCATATAGGATTTTCTAGTAATTTTTTAAGAAGATCTAGGAGCACTCTTTAAGTGCTTACTGTGCAACTTTAGGGCTTGTGGGTTCGAGTCACATTACCATGTCTTGATGATAATCACTTGTGTTTGCACCATTCCATGAACCTTTGCCTTCAAATTGGACTGATGAGACACCAACCCCAAAGGCAGTGAGTATTGCACGTATAGAGCTCAGGCATTTTGCTTATCCTTTTTTATCATCTAGAAGATTCAGCCTCAATTCCAACCATTACTGAAATAATAGTGAATTTCTTCACCATATTTACTGGTACCTCAATAGTATTTTGTGTTCAAAAACATCAATGGAGAAACTGATATTGATTGGAAATGACTGGCATTGTAATGATGCGATTTTGATGTAACAGATTGTGATCTCTGGTTGTGATTCTTCTTTATCAAATTTGGCATGTTGTATATGATACTTTTTGGCATTTAAGAGGCTTTGGTTAATCACATGATCATTTACCTTCATTGAGAAGGGCTTTGTTTTATATTTGATGAAGTGAAACCTGAGTTTAAAGGATCAAGCATGTTGATATGCAATGATGCAAAATACACATCTGGTACCCCATTAGAAGATACCACAACTACATGTTATACAGCATGCTGAACCAAAAACAAAACAAGGATAAACAGTTTCGAATCACAATTCCAATATACAGTAAGTCAAATTGTAAGATCATGAAAATTACTTACTTTCATATAACAGAGGTTCCTCGTCTTCATCAATTTCAGCTTCAAGATCATCCTTGAACTTTTCAATACGATCCAGCTCCCATTCTGCTTCCTCGAATGTGACTTGAGATTCAATTGCAGATTTGTCTATGATCGGGTCCCATTCTGCCAGAAAACGCATTGCGTATCTATCAATTGGCCTAAGTTGATTTTCAAAAGATGAACTTGCTTGCCCTGCCGCTGCTGCTGCTGCTGCCATTTGTTTTACATCAGCCAGCACGTCTGCATCTTCCCCTCTCGTGGACAAAATAAGAGCTCTTTCCTCATTCATGTTAACACCATTTGAGAAAGCATTTGTGTCCTTGTTCACAACAGCAGTGTGCTCTTCAGTAGTCTTTTCATCAGGATTTACATCATTGTCATTTCCATATTCATCATCTTCCAATCTACCAATTGCCTCTTCAGTGAATTCCTGATTCTCAACAGCTTCTTCCTGTTCAACTCTTTTCAACGCCATGTAATCTGCTTCATCTTCAACATGTTTTAAAGCAGCTTCAACATCTGCATTTGACAACGTAACTTCCATTCCAATGTCAGGATTCTCATTGACAGTTGAGCTCCCTTTCTGCAGATTCTCAATGGGAAGCGTTCTATGACCCGAGAACAACTCCAATGGATCAAGCTTCTTAAAGAATTCAGTGTTGTAACTGCCACTCTGAATGACCAAATCATCAAGGGCACGCTTCTGCTTTGCTTTCTTTAAGATATTCTCTTCAATTGTACTCTCACTAATGAGCCGATAAATATGCACTTCCCGTGTCTGCCCTATCCTGTGGCATCTATCTTGTGCTTGTTGATCCATGGCAGGATTCCAATCACTGTCATAAAATATGACTGTATCAGCTCCAACTAAGTTGATACCAACACCTCCACTCCGAGTTGATAAAATAAAAAGGAAAAACTTTGGGTTTGTATTAAATCGTTGCATCAAGGTTTGCCGTTCTTCAGGTTGGGTGGATCCATCCAAGCGCATATATGTATAACCATATAAGCTGATGAACGCCTCTAGTACATCAAGCATTTTTGTCATTTGGGTAAATATCAAAGCTCTGTGACCTTCTGATTTTAAACGTCGTAGCAAGACAGCAAGCTCTTGTAGCTTACCACAATCGAATTGTATAAGTCGCCTATCTGGAAAATACACTTGTCTCCTAACAATGGCAGGTCTAATGGGTGATAGGAGTGGAGCAAAGACCTCTACACAGTTTTCCTTATGGGACGGATGTAAATATACAGGTGAGCCAGTTCTACTGCACCAACAGACAGGTGGAGGGGCTCGTGCTGCGGGAATTGCAAACATAAAAGACTCAATCAATTCAAGCATCATCTGAAAGCGTTCTAATGGTAACAGGATAATATCAGCCAGCTTTGAAGAGAAGTCCAAGTAGCACGAAGGATTCCTTTTCTGTTGATGTATATCAAAAACAGGATGCTTTATGGTGACAAGCTCCCTCAGATTTATTCCATATACAGGCTTTTTCCGGCATTGTAGTGAATTCCACCATGAAATGGATGCTGCTCTTTCTCTTACCTCTTTTATTCTGTCCACCCAAAGAGCCTTTTGTATCTCTTCAAAAATGTTAGTTCCATGTGCTTTCTTTCTATATTCATGAGCCTTATGGTGGATTCCCACCTTATCTATGGTCTCTGAGCAATAAGCCTCCTCAATCAAGGAGGACGGGGTAGCAATAGCTGCCAACTCATTGACTTCCCATGACAACATACTGAAATCCAGATTGGTAAACAAAAGTGATAAACCACTGAGATCAACCTTAGAAAATGGACTAGAAGAAAGCATCATACAAATGGATGAACTCAGTTGCATGTCAATACCAACCATGTCAAACGAGCTAATGATTGGACGACCTTCAAAAAGATCTGGATGATTGCAAACCTTGCGTAGTTGCATGATGACACTTATCATACCAAAAAAGTTTGCACTTGCCAATGTTGCTTGTGTTTCGGAGCTGGCAATAAAATCTTCATATAAGTTTCTCTGCCTTTTTGAAAGCCGACAATAAATTACATGTTCATGCTTCTGTGGAAGTTGCTTTTCTACATCCCTTTTTAGTCGCCGCAATATAAAAGGTCGGAGAACATTGTGCAAGCGATCAACGACTTCTTTGTTCACTTTTTCCTGACCCTCCACCATTCCTGAAATTGGATTACTAAACCAATCTTTGAATTCTTGATGTGATTGGAAAATATGTGGCATCAAAAAATGCATTAAAGACCAAAGTTCCATAAGGTCATTTTGCAGAGGTGTCCCTGTCAATAAAATCCGCCGCTTTGAATTGAAGTTCAATAGAGTTTGCCATCTTTGTGATTTCCAGTTTTTTATCAGATGAGCTTCATCAAGAATTAAATATTTCCACTTCTTCCTCTTGAAAACTTTCGCATCCTGTATAACAAGTCTGTAAGTCGTGATACAGACATGGAAGAAGTTGGGCTTCAGCCAACCCTGCCGTTTGAATCTCCGTTCTTTTGCACTTCCAAAGTAAGTAAGGATTTTAAATGCTGGGCACCACTTAAGAAATTCAGTTTCCCAGTTAAGCATAACACTGGTTGGAACAACTATGAGGTGTGGTCCCCATATTCCCTTTTCACATGCTAGGTGTGCTAGAAGAGCAATTGTCATAATTGTCTTTCCCAGGCCCATTTCATCAGCTAGAATCCCATTGAGTCGCTTCTCATACATTGTGACTAACCAATCCAAACCAATATGTTGGTATTCACGGAGTGGGAACTTAAGTAGGAACGGGAACTTTGTACGCACTTTTGTAGTTGAGAACGTGTTACCAGTTGGTTGGGCTGATCGTGCAGCAGCAGCTGCATCAGCAATTATATTTTCACCTTCCCTCCCTTGTTCCAATTCATTCCCAAGTTTCACTTCAGTTTCTTTTGTACCAGGCATGTCTTCCTTAACTTTGCATTGTTCATCCTGTCCAACTGCATAATCATCCATCGGAACAATTCCCTTTTCCAGTTTGATGTCCTGTTGTGAACAGTCCATCTGATCACTCGAACTTGTAGATGCAGAATCAGATTCTGTTTGACTTTCTTCATCAGTATAAGCATCCTGATAAACAGATAAAGATGACTTTGGAATAACAAGAACAATAAAATAATGGCGATGATGAAAATGATCATGGGAAGTAGATTCCAACATAAATCGAAGTGTTCCTTACCTCTTTATACCTTTTAACAAGCTCCTCCACAGGCATCTCACTCTCCTCTTGCAGTAGCTTGATCTGTAAAGAACATGGATTCAGAGAAATAAAAGTGAAAGAAATGTGCATATGTTTTGAATATGTAAGAGCAACAATCAACCTCATGCCAGACCTTTCCAAGCTAAATCACCTCCTCATGTTTTGAATGTTATATTACTTAACTGGTGTGTGTTATGAATCTGAGAAGTGTGAGAACAAGTGGCAGATATAGAGGAATCATTACCTCATCAATGGGGTCATTTCCTTCTTTTTTAGTTAGTTCCTCCTCTTCAGACAACGTTGTCTCGTCATCCTGCATCGTTGAATCATGATTGAGTGCAGCATTAGGAAATAAATTGGAGTCCATCTAAGTAAGGAGGAGATAAGACTAAATCAACCATAGGAAAAGACACATGAAAATGAATAGGCTCACATGAAAATGAATAGGCAAGAGAAGGCATTTAATTGTAATTAAGAAAAATATGAAGCATTGCAATCCAAAAGTCAAAGCAAAGAACTCAGACTGAGGATTTGGAAATGGGCTTTCTTCCTTTGACAAAAAATGGAAATTAAATTTTCACCCTTCTCTGACTGGTAGGCCGAATGATATAAAAGCAGCAAATGATCAGTCACTTTACTGCAGTTTGGGTTGAAAGAAATAAGAGACCTTTCATAAAAATTTATTGTGGGATGACAAAGAGGGCCATAAGAGGTATCATCTAGTGGATTGGGTGGTAGTTCATAAACCTCAGAGGGAATGCTTGTGCTTCCATCCTACTAGAAAAATGAATAGAGCCTTATTGGGGCATAAGGAGAAAGTCAATGGAAGTATTTCAAAAAGTGGGAAGAAGGTCAATGGAAGCAGCTACTGATTGGTTTAGTTATGGATTCCAATGTCAATGCCTAGAACATGAACTTCCAAATAGCTCACGAATAGCTTCCATAATGTGGAAAGTGACTATTGAGGTGACAACAGACTCCATGGGAATAAAAGATACTAGACGAAGGACCACAAGCTTTTCTTTCCAGGAAAATGTTCAGGTGATTCCCCTTTGTTGCTTCCATTGTGCTGCTTCAAACAAAGAGTAACATATTTTGTGGATATGCTGACTCCAGACGTGATTTGATCTCCTACATCTAGAAGCAGTTTAAACGACGAAATCCATAATCTTGCTCAGATGCTTATGGAATTGCAAGGGGTTGAATAGACAAGGCTACTCATGAATCAAGGATCACAATAGCTAAGGGTATAAGTTGGGTCGAGCCCAATCCATGACGAACCAGTCCAACCCAAAAAATTTGAAGCCCACTTCTACTCAGTTAGGGCCTGGGCGCAAAATAAGGTTCAAAAAATAGGGCCAAAATTAAATTTAGGTCAAGCCCATACCTTGCATTCTTAGGGCCTGACCAACACAAAAACTCAAGTCAAACTACAGGATCTGTGATATCTAATATATATTTTATATTAATAATATATTATGATTAATTAAAAATCTTAATCTCTATATTAAATGATGCCCATTGATCCTACACTTAATCCTAATCATCCATAAATTCTCTCATCACTCTCCACTTTTCAACCCTAACCATGTATTTTTCTCCACTCCTTTAGCAAACTTATTACCTTATTCTGAAAAATTAATTTTATTGTTTTGAGCAGCAGAACGTTAAACATATTAGTTGTTTATATTTTGGACTTTATCTGTATGGACTTTTATATGATGAGTTGATTAGAAGTGAAATAACAACTTGGGAACTTAATTGATGTCATAGATGTATTAGAATCAGTTGCTATGATGATGATTTGTGTGATGGGAAAAAAAATCCAATTCATATGATAAATCCTAATATCCTATCAAAACCTTATGCACAAAAAGCATGAACAACCACCACTTAATCTTATAGACTGAAGGTAGTAAATTTATAATTAAATTAAGGGCCCAAAAATCCGAAAGCACACATTGGCCCTTATTTATTTATTTAGGGCCCACGTCCGACTTCAAATAGTTTAGGCACAAACAGCCCAATCTGAGCATGGTCCCTATATTTGCAACCCTGGCCCTAAGCCCAACCTGACCCACCGAGCTGCACCCAACAATGTCGACGAAGATTTTTCAATTATGGCCCTCTACCACCAGCTTAGGCACAAACAGCCCAATCTGAGCATGGTCCCTATATTTGCAACCCGGGCCCTAGGCCCAACCTGACCCATCGAGTTGCACCCAACAATGGCGATGAAGATTTTTCAATTGTGGCCCTCTATCACCAGCTACAGTCCATGAGCTAATGAAGCCACAAACAAACTGAAACACAGCAAGCATGTGTAACAATCATGGATTTACCAACCAGCCAAAGAAACCATAGAACTGCTATCTTTTTCTTCATCACTAACTTTGGCAGTGGGCATTTCTTAATCAGGTGACATTTTCTTAAATCTCAGATGAATAGATTAAACACAGTTTCTAATAAAAAAAAAAATTTGAATAATCCACCACAAGTTTAAAATGGGGAATTATTGACTGCCAGTGGACATTTACAAGGTCTTGATGCCCCAAGTTCATACAATGAAACCCATAGTTTGGTGAAACAGCACATGATCTTAAAGGGATCTTAAATATTGGAAAATCCAAATACTTAGACCAATAGCAAGAGATAACTCAATGCTATCATCAAAGTGACTTATCCCATCTACTTGGCATTGGCCAGCCAAGATATAAGTCGTTTAAAAAATAGCAACTACCCAAAAGGGTCAAAGATAGAGTGGCAAGGATGTTCTAAAAAAGGAACGATCTAGGTTACCAAGCCATGGGCTCCACTATCACACTCAATATTTTGAATCGAAATCATATTGTAAATCATTGAAGCCATCAAATCATATTGAATCATAAAGCTTAAGATTATGATTTTCTCAAAAAAAGGTAAATTTTTAAAAAATACAACCAATGTGTTTTGTATTCAAACCATTATTGGCAAAATGACAAATAACAAAAAATTAAATTACAAAAAAATCATGGTCGATGGATTTTTTATTCAAACTATTATTGGCAAAACGACAAATATATATATATAACAAAGATCACCTCCAAACAAGTTTGTATGGAGTTTGATGCAAACTCTAGATTGAGGGGCCCATAGTGGATCCAATGGATCCGTTCCCCTCCCCCTCCCTCTCTCAAACCCACCTACAACCGTGAGTTGCACCTGTACCTTATTTGACACCAATTTGATTTTCAAAGTCCATTGATCCAATCTAATGAATTTTCACCATTAAATAAATGTGAAATTTTGAGGGTCTTAAAAAATATGGCTTGTCTTATCCAATCAAGATAAAATTCTATAGCTACCATATACAAGCCAAAGTCTTTCAAATCCACCAATCCAATGTGGGCCCAAGTGGAGCCATTGAGCTATTTGCAGGTGATCCTTGATAGAGAGAGATTCTATCCTAAGTTGCAAAGCAAAAAACAGAACTACATTCAATTTGCTTTGTATAACAAGAATTACACTCCAAAAAAAAAAACAAGAATTACACTCATATCCTCCCTCCTTTCGAAAGCGTCTTATGCTTGGCTGCTCCTTGACCCTTTTATGCATGGCAAGACTCCCCACTTTAATGATGGATTTCCTTTGAAGATTATGATGCAACCAATCATAAAGTTAATAGCACTAGCCTTGCCATCAATATCAAGGCACAACTTTTGACTCCAAAGAAAGGAGCTTCCTCATCCCAGTTTTGCCAATATTTTGGCCTTAAGCAAGCGTTCCATCCCTCTAATGTACAAGCCATGATTCCACCCCATGAATCCACTGCATGTGCCAAATTACCACCATAACCCATCATTGGAAACTGGTGGATCATCTCTTTTCGCAGTCCACACGATTGTCCAAGCCTAAGAGTTTTTGAATGATGCTAATTGAGTGGCCAAATCAAAATAGAAGACACAGAGAGAGAAACAAAAAAACAGAAATGGCAATTATCAATGCAGTAAGGATGAGAAAGAATATGTTAGAAATAAGTCTCTCCATCTCATTGAAATTCTCTTCATAATCAAAATCTTTGCATTCACCTTCATTCTCAAAATCCACCACTTTGAAAAGAAAGTTGATTTTGGGTTTTTTGGAGTGGAATCAAAACTCAAAAGTAGGTTTTTTTAGAAGCAAATATGGGTTTTGAGAATTGGGAGGTTAGTGCAATGTTTTAAAACCCCACCCCTCCTAGCAGTTCAACCATGACCTTTACTAGATGGAGCTCACTTATCTTTAAAACATTTTCAAAGTTCAAACCCTCAATGACCTGCAGTTTGAAAGAGTTAGAGTAATTGAAATTCACTAACCCCACAAAAGGTTTGGAACTGGTTGTGTTGGATTGTTGCACAATTTTGTCATTTATAATTGTAATTAGAGTGAATAAGACATTACTTATGAAAATTGATTATTAACTTTTATATTTTATGTTCTCTAAAAAAACACTTGTATATGTTACGTGTTTTGTGTTTGACAATTGACATTTTATGGCTATTAGCAAAGTACTATATTTATAAATTATTTATTATTAATTGATTAATTAATTAATGTTATTTATGACATCATGTTGATATCATGGGTTTGGCCGAGTTTGACCTTGTTGAACCTTGGCTGAACCCTTTAAAACCCAACCATCTAAAATAGTTTCATCCACAAGTTGACTTTTAAAACAATGGGTAGGTGACCATTGAGAGCCCAAACATCTGAGAAGTCGGAGACAGATGAAGTTGATGGTATTTTGCATCTCCACGGAGGAAAAAGGAGAGGATACAAATGGAATATAAAAAAAATGAAAGGACACAAATGTAATTTGGGAAAAAGATGAAAATTTTACGACAACAATTTAAATTTGTTTTGCACAATAAGGTGCCTTCTGCAGATTTAATGGGTGAGAGGAGCTCCAATCCACACCCCCACCCCCACCCCAATGCGCACGACACCTGCATAGAAACAAGAGTGTTCATCTCGTTGACGTACTCTTTTTTGTCAAAATCTTCACCTCCACCTTCATTCGCAAAATCCCCCTCTTTGAAAGAGAGTTGATCGTGGGGTTTTTGGAGTGGAATCAAGATAGGTATTTTGAGAAGCAGAAAAAAGTTTTGAGAATTGGTAGGTAGGTGGCCATGGAGAGGATTCAGACATTTGAGAAGACAGACAAAAATGAAGTTGATAGTTTTTTGCATGTCTATGAAAGAAGAAGGGGAGGATATGAACGGAATATGGAGAATAAAGAAAAAAGATGGGAGGGGCAAAAATGAAATTTGTGGTAAAAAAGAAAATCATATGGCAACAATTGAAATTAGTTTCATAAGAGAGAAATTCTGTACCCCACCCAATTCTTGGTTGTCATTTATATAAAATATTGTTCTAGATTAAAGAAAGAAACTCATGTACATCGAGCGCTAATTACATATGCTTATGTATAGCTTACAAGACCAATGTTTCAAAAATTGACTTGATCATAAAGAACTAGATTTTCATAAAAATAAAGTATAAATTGTAAAAATTTACAAAAAAAAAATAAGCTTTTAAAAATTGGGACTTAAGTATAACAACCAAATCATTACTAGTAAAAATTGGATCGTATCGTATTGTAAAATTCAAATTATAAATCATAAAATTTCTACAACTATGATCACACCACAAAACAGAACACATCGTAATGGATCAGAACCAAGCTTTTTCTCATCTAAAATCAGTGGAAGAAATTGTTGTTGTTGGCAATACATGGAGCAAGTTTAAGTCACAAATTATTGATATATACAAGGTTAAAACTATAGAGGCAATGTGCTCCATTTTTTAACTTCCTTTTTTGGATACATGGAGCTAAGTGCTCCATTCAACATAAATGTGTGCTTGAAGTCATCATTAGCAGCAAGATAGACGCATGTTTCTGACAAAGTGAAAAGGTTATCAGTCAATTATTCAATTAACAGCTCCCGCTAATTCAACATAAATAAGAAAATGAAACTTTTAAAAGGAATGACCATAATGACATTCAACAAAGTGCAGAGTTTTTAATGTAGAATCAGGAGAATTATGTTATTTTCTTTTAGTAATGTTGGATACATGATTATATGTGATTCTTTTTTATTCTTTGGAGTAGATAACCATGTGTGGTTCATTAAATCCAAGTAATAAAATTTTAGAGGTCTTATTTAATTCTGTGCTATATCAATAACTGAACTGCATCCAGCACCACAGATACGCATGTAACGGGAAACAAACTGTAATTGTAATAAATGTAACTGTCTTGCTAAAAAAATAATAATAAAGATGAGAACAGAACTTATATCAACTTCAATGCCATGCCATATACATACCTTGTCTTCTCCAGTACCAAGAACATAATCCTTATCATCCTGCACAGAAATGCCAAGATATATGTTTACACTTATAGCTTTTATATATGAAGAAATTACTAGTAATCCAATAAAAACAGTCATCTGCTATGATGCCCAATTACAAAATGTATACTATAGCACACAATGGATAGATACACCATGGATACAGCAGAGGCATGGATAGAACACATAAATTAAGTATCGAGTACAATGCATTTGGACACATTACCTTTTTTTTTTTTTGAGTGGTAACAAAGACTAAATATATTAGTAGAGAAAGAACCAATACAAGTACATCAATGCAAAAGAGGGTCTATAAGATTTAAACTCTGAAAAGAAGCCAAAATAGAAAAGCGGAAAAGCATAAAAAATAAATAAATACATCCATGTAACTAAAACTGGGATTGATTGGACATCATCTCCTCATGTCTCTAAGGTGGAAGACACCTGTAACCGAGTAGTCAACTCCATTCTTGGCTAAGAAGTATGCCACTCCATTAGTAGTGCGACTAATTAGGAAAAGAATGCCTCGTGTCCCAAAGCAAGAGCCCTTATTTCCCCATCCGTATTAATCAATTTCCAGGGGAGTCGCTTCAACCCCTTAACCCATTTGATTGTATTTGTCAAACCTCCTTCTATGACTAGTTTTCCATGCACGATTGCTTTCCAAATGATTAGAAGCTCTCCTAATACTGAGAAGTTCTGTCTTGTTCAGGTCCCTAAGTCCTACCGACTCCGTTAACACTACGGAAGTTGTCGTTATGGTCTCTAAGGACCCCCTTATCCCTGTTGGTCCCAGTTTTCCCCTCGACGCTCCATCCACATTGAATTTATGGATGCCTTGCTGAGGATGGGACCAATTGACTAAGGTTTTCGGCTTTCTAGGGTTTCCGCTCATGCACCCTTCTCACGAGCAAAAGAAATCGGTTGCTTTGAGTCCCTTGAACTCTTTACTAGAGAGAAGCCATACACAAAGCCCCCATTTGACTTTCTGAAAAATCTCGCTTTCCTCAATTAACTTCTCGAATTGGCCACATTACTTGTTTGTACACAAACTAAGAGATCTTATTATGCTGAATGGAGAATTCAAAGGACTGCTACCAGCACGTTATCAACAGTTAAGAATTTTTATCAAAGACCCGTTGCCAATGAGGGACAGAAGTTGAATGTAGTAGAGAGTAATCTTACAGGATTAGAGTACACCTGCATGCCATATATCACGATTTTCTCAACAAGACCGAGCCCTAACCCTACTCTCTCCCTAACTCCCACGATTCTCTCTCCCAGAGTCCCAGTCCCACTCTCCATTGCAAAGACGTGTTGTTTGGGACTTTTGGGCTTTTGGCCATTTGGCACTATACCCTTTTATTTTTTGTTTTTTTTTTTTTAAATTCCATCATAGAATTATTCAAGAGCTTTAATATTATTTATAATATAATAATACAGTATGATAAAAAATACATCATTATAATATAATATTAATTATAATACATCATGATAGAAAATAGATTAATTAAAAATATAATATTATTTATAATATAATATTCATGGCACAGGTTTGACCACAGTTGAACCCGATTGAACCTTATTTAACCCAACCTTCTATCGAGATAGTTCGCTTCACGGTCCGGTTTTTAAAACATTGGTCCTCACTAGAAATATGGTATGAATATTGGAGCTTTGTGATGCTAAATGGATCTTTGGGAAGGCATGGGTGCCAGTCCTTTTTCTCAGAAGGGAAGAATGTTGTGTACAGTGATGCCATGGCAATTATTTGGTCAAGGAAAGAGGAGACATAATAGAATTTTTGAAAATAAAGATGAGAAATGGGATCAGGTATTGTAATTGCTAAAGCATAGATCTGGTATCATGGTGTGTTTAAGACAAAGTCCAAGGCTGAAGGATTAAGGGTCTTAAAACACTAATGGAAGATTATTATGGAGGATGATCTTCAAGTGATGTGGCACTAGTGAGATGGCAGGCACCACCATTACAAGGAAGAAAGTTTGACATGAATGGTGCCACAAAAGGAAAACTGAGGAAGGTGCCCATTGTTGCAGCATTTAGAGATGATTAAAATATAGTGAAGGCTTCATTCTCAGGTCCAATTGGAATAAAAATCAAATGAAATGAAAATTAATGCAATATGACATGCACAGTGATTTTTAGAAGCTCTTCCATTGAGAAATTTATGATGATGGTGATTCAAAGAATGCTCGGAGTAAGGATGAAACGGAGGGGGCAGGGAGTAAGCATCTTGGAGGCGGATTATATTTTCCGAAGCAGATAGAGTCACCACATTGTATGGTATCATCATGTTCATAGCAGCACAACTGATAATGGCTAGGGAGGGAGTGGAGAATCAGGAGAAGATAATATTTTATGATACGTCATACTTTTTTCCTAGCATGATTGTACATTTGGCTTTGGATTTTCATTTTTGTATGCTCAAATGAATAGCTCTAGCATAGAATGGTTTAATTGTAATGTAATGAGCTATGATGCCCAGACACGACATGGGTACAGCAAGGACACACCATCGAGATGGCAGGGACACAGATTTTACACAAAAAATTAAGTGTCCAACACGGACACGTTATCTAAATTGAAGTGTCCATGCAATATAGGTAATGACTCCATACATATTTATTGAAATCTATTGTTACCTTCAATTAATTTTTTTTTAAGAAAAGAATGACGGCCACTAATCAAGTGAAAAATTAATGTGATGATTTACATGGTGAATATAAAAGTAGTGATTCCCATGGAGACAAGGACAAAAAAAAAAAAGGTTTTCACCACCCACTGGAGCAAATAGTTTTTATGTGACAAAAAAAGGGTGCCATTTTCTCCAAGTTGCAATGATAAGAGAGCGAAAACATATTTGTCTTGGAGAAACCCTCCTTTACACGATCCAATCAAAGCTAGAGCTGAAAGAGCATGAGCACCTGACTGTTTAATATACAAAGTCGAAATAAGAGGAGAGAATTATCTGCATTGACGTGGAGCTATCCTCCTTTTGTGACAAGTATAACACGTTAAATAGGCAGTTGAACAGATGTAGAAGGCACACCTTAAATAAGGCGTGCACCAAGTGGGGTGAATTGGGAGCTCTAACCAAAGACCCCTTCCCTATTTACATGTGCCACTGTCATTCAACCAGCAAATTGAAAACGGAGGTTTTTGGTACCCAATCCACTGTTGATCTATGGGACACTGAAAACCAGATTTAGTGTCCAATCATGCTAATACTTTTATGGGCAACCATCCATGCATAGACCTGTCAATCCCACTCATCTACAGATATTGACAAGGATCCCACTGGGCCATGTAACAAGTCACAAACATGGTCATCATTGTCATCATCATCATCAGAAAATCCTTTATCCCATCCATTTGGGATCAACTTTTTGAGTTTACTTTTGCACTCAACCCAATCACCAATCAAACTCTCTGCCACTCCACATTTTGTCATATCATGTCCTACCACCTAAACACGTCTTCAACAGCCTCCCTTCTCCTAGTACCTTCTATAGGTTATCATTCGACTCTTCATGCTAATGATGTTTTTTGTCTTCAAATGGATGTGATGGAACCATCTCAAATGGCATCTCCTCATCTTTTCTTTTGTCAAAGCAACTTTTAAGTTTTCTCTAATGCACTCATTCTAATTCTTTCTCATCACCCCAGACATCCATCTTGATGCATGTGGCTCCATCAACATTATCTACATATCTTTTCCTCGTTGCCCACATAACTCCATATAGCATTGTAAGTCTACTTGTTGTCTTGTAGGAATGCCCCTTTAGCGATGTAGAACTTTTTATCACATGATACTCCACTAGCTTGCATGTACTTAGCCCACCCTCTATCAATGGCTTCTGACAATTTTCGTACTAGTTTTTTCAAAAGAAAGTTGGTTTCCCATTGATTGACTTACCATTAACCCACACTAGATCTTCAAAACACTTGATTCTTATACCAATTTATTTTTATAAAAAAATGCCTGAGACATTACTCTATTACCCTCTCCAAAAGCTTCGTAATAAGGTAAAGTTACACGTGAAAAGGGAATGCACCTAAGATGGACGTGTATCCCCTATATTAAAAAAAACATTTAATTAACACAACGAACATTATATATGTAAATGTTTCATTCCAGTGAATGCATACCATCCTCAAGAACTCCATTCTTTTTGTTGATCACCTAACATGCAAAGAAACATCCAACTATCTTGTTAGGGCCTTGATATCCCTTCCAATAGATATCATTTTGCAAGGCACTCTCTTTTGCCTTCCACCCAAACCTTCCACAGGCCCCATAATTCATGCAAAAACCCTCTAATCTGGATCGGTCTAGACAACTGTCTAGTGTTGTCCCATCAATGTTGAATTTCAATGCCCTGTTGCAAGCGTCATCCCTTTCTAATCAATCTTTTCTTTCTTCCATGATATAAACTAGATTTCCAATCTCTTCATGGACATTAAAAAGATGCCCCTAAACTCCTTTCCTTTCTTTTTTATAAAAGTTAACTTCATTAAAGGAAAAAAAAATACAAGAACACAGAAAATAGGCCAAAATCAGCCTACCAAAACATGAAAGCTAGCCCACCCCAAATTACAAAGAATTATTTACAACTTCTGAATCAAGAGTCACCCCAAGACAAGCCATTTCATCAGCTGCCAAATTTGCCAATCGAGAAGCCCAAGCAACCTTAAACTGAAAGGAAGCAATAACATGCCTAATCCTTTCAATTTTATCCAAACAAATCCACAGACATTGGGAACCCAAAGCCCACCCAATCACTATCTCTGAGTCACCCTCCACAAAGCTCCCATAAACTCCTGAACTCCTTTCTTCCATACAACTATCTGATTAACTCCATTTTGGCAGAAATCAAATACTTCCTAGGACAAGCTTTCTTCACCTTTGAATATCTCATTGCAATGCTCCACAATAACCACATGATTGTTGTTGGAATTGTTCTCCACATAATTTTGCATCTCTTTCAGGACAAATTCCTCTCCCAACTCTCCATATATCTTCCAAGCCTAACCTAAAAGCACATTCCACACCGCTCATCGCTCAAAAGTTTGACCACGTGGATATGAGGTGTCAACATCATAAGGGGTAATCCTCCAACGAACCAAGTTGCAAATGTGGAGGACCTTGCCATAAATTACTAATAAAGGTTTCCACCCCAGATGGTCGGATTTTATTTTATTTTATTTTTGGTTGGGGGGTAGATAATAGGGGGCAAAACCTTTTTAAAAACAGAGCAAAAAGAAGCAGATCCCAAACCTTAGATTAAAGACCCCCACTAATTATTTGACGTTGAAAACTCCAGATTGTTCATAATTCCAAAGAATGGAATCATTTGCATACCTACAAATAAAACAATATTTGAAGACAAAAGAAAGCTTACACAATTATCAGACTCAACCCCAAAAAGGGTTACCTAAACAATAGACTTCAAACAATTTCCCTCCCAAAACTTTATAAAACCAATTCAGCATCGCATTTGTAAGTAATTACACTCTATATATTACATTGTTTAAAAAAAACTTATCAATGTTAGAAGACTCATCCCTATATGAAAATAGACCACACATTGGAACCCTTTTTTAATTGAGCATTCCCCGAAACCCTAACCCCTTTTTCCAATGCTGCTTGCACAACAATGCTCCCCATCCCTATTTTTCACTCTCACCAAAGCCCAAATAACCCTTTTTTGAATTTGTTACCTCCTTCCATTTAGTGAGACACATTTTACCTTACATTATTGCTTTCCCATTAAAAAAAAAAAATCCATATATTCCCCCCCACCCTTTTTTTTTTTTAACTACTATCATTGGCTTCTCGAAAAAAAAACTATAATATATTGGTAGATTTGCATAAGAGGCTTTCATCAACATGCTTCTACCTCCTTACGATAATTCCTCTTCAAGCTACAAACTTTCTCTCAAGTTTCTCCACTACTGAATTCCATAATGAGTGGGATCTTGGATTTGCACCTAATGGTAATCAAGTATATCATTAGGAACAATGTTCAAAAACTCGAAACTCAGTCTCAATTCGAAATCCCATTAAGTCAAGAAACTTAGCCAATTTTGTGGAAAAAAAAAAACACAGAAAACTCACTAATTCAGTAGAGTCAAAATCCTATCGAGTAGACTTGGACTAGCTCACCCAAGTTATTTCAAGTTATTAAACAATGATCAGAAGCTTATTAATCTTACAATTAGGCCAACACAAAATACTTCCAATTTGTCTTGTTCCTCGTTGATGTGCAAACTCATCTCCAAATGCAGCAAGACCGATACCATCTTGAAACATCTAACAGCGTCTTGACCCAATCTAAACCCCTTTTCGTTCCCTAACAAAAAAGAAGTGTGTCATCAACAAGTTGTAGATGTGATATATTGGACCTTCATTCTCCACTTCAAAGCCAAAAACAAGCCCACATCACTAACTTCCATAATTAGCATACTAAAGCCTTCAACTACCAATGTGAATACAAATGGTGATAGAAGGTCCACTTGTCTTAATTCCCTCGAAGCTTTGATTAGTGAACTCAAGGATCCACTAATAAGTATTGAGGCTCTCCTTTTTTAACAATGCATACAGCTTTGGGCACTTTGACTCTTTTGAAATAAGATTCTTACTTATATAGCCCAAAAAAAGTCCCCCTTCATAGAAGTACGTTCCAAGTTTAACTATATTCTAGTTTCCCTCTAGAACTTCAAATTCATGGAAAAACAAATTAAGCTCAAAACATAGTCCTCAGTCCTCTCTCTCTCTCTCTCAAAACTTAAAAAGAAAAATATAATACAGTATAATTATGTACATATATAGCATATTGTGCAACATACATGTTTGATTTCACATTTCTAGTCTATACTACACTAAGTTGCATGGGTACAGGTGCATGTCGGACTCAACAAACCTATAAAAATAGAACTCTAGGACTAGGCAGGAAGAAGATAGAAATGTATGCAACTTGGGCAGAAGTAAGAGAAGACAAAAATCAACCAGATAAATCTGAATCTTTAATTCATTATTCAAATAGAGGTGTATCCCTCTCTTACATCTATCATATTTATAATAAAACAAAGAGATAAAAATAGAAAAGCACTCCTAATCAAAGTAAGAAACTTCCTAATTATTCTAAAATGAAAATAGAACTTCTAATCTTATCCTACACTCCTAAATAAATTGGAAAAGCCACCGACCTAGCTTCCTTGCTAAATAAGAATTCTAAAAATACAATAATGCAAAAATACAAAAATAATAAATACTAAAATTGGGCCTATGAGCTGCGTGTCCTACATCATAGTACAATACTTTAATCAATTTTTTTTTATTTTAATCCAAATAAGGTGAAAAAATAACAATTAAAGAAATAATGTCTAGCTTTACTCTAAACAATGAAGTGACAAACCATCTTAAATGGCATTCCTCAACTTTTCATCTATTTGGGTACTTTTAAGGTTCCTCTAATGCAACCATTTCGAAATCTATCTTTTTAACACCTCACATCACCATTACTTCATCTACTTGTATTTGTAGTGGGCATTTATTTTCCCGTGCTTAGTTTGCATGTATCTCTTTCATTTTTTTTCGATGATTTGTATTTGCACCGTTGGTGCTCTCTATCTATTAATATATATATGAACCATTTCAAAAAAAAATTACATCTACTTGTATTTTCTTCACAGCCCAAACAAAGTTCTAATTGCCAATTCACAGAGTTGGCCTTTCATCAACGTGACGCTATTCTATCCATTGAAATAACCTAAACTAGACTAAATCACTCTATGAACACTTTCCATGTGTAAAGCACATCCAATTTACTAGTTCTTCAAAATACACAAAAGGCATGTACTGTAAAGGAATAGATCTCTTACCGGTTCATCGCCAGAATCAAAGGGCAAATATTCTTCATCTAAGGTCCGGCAAGCCTTCGGACTAACCTTTGAGCCATATTTCTGCGCTTCTAATATTTGATCTTCCAACTTGGAAAGTTCGCCATTACCTTCTCTCTAGAGCAGTGACAAAAAAAAATTCAGAAGAGCTTTCCACACTTCAACAACACAGAAATGATAGCCAACTTACATAATGCTGAATATCAGCAGAAACTTTGTCTCCTCTAGTCTTATATTCAACAGGATGGTTTTCCTCGCCTGAAGGAACACTGTCACCATCAGACGAGTTTTCAAGAAGCCTGGAGCCATTAAACTGTTCCACCGAATCTGAAAGTTCTCCAGACGAATCAGAACAATCCGATTTCCTTTCAGACAATTTTACTTGGGTCCTCTTCAAGAAAGGTGCCACACGCACACCTAATTTGCTCTGAGTTTTGGATTTTACCCTCTCAGTTGGTTCAGCTACATCTTCACTGCTTTCTGGGCTTTCTTCCCTGCTAACTGAGAACAATCAAGAGTATGATAAAGCCAAGATCAAAGAATTACATAATGTTTCAAAGAGAAAAAATACTACCACATTTTGTCAAAAATTTACCACTATTATTAGCATAACGCTTAAGAAGCTCCTCAAGTGGTAGATCCATTTCATCTTGCAAGGCTGCCAATTCTTCTTTACGTTCTTCTTCAGTAACTAGAGCTTCATCTTCCTCAATAGTGTGCTCATCATCTTCCTGCAATTGCATCATAGCAAAGATGCAATTATTGTTTTCATACATCAACTGATAAAGTGAACATTCCAAGAAAATTCCTTAAGACATAAGGATGTCAATCCTA